>JAGFBZ010002567.1:600000-927500 GCA_018398805.1 Hirundichthys speculiger | reverse complement strand
ACTACTTCTTACATGCGGCCTGAAAGTGCTTATGTTTTTTATTTTTTGTGCTTTCCTCTCACTGTCCAACCTGGCAAAACAGGCAGTTGGGGCAGCATATCATGAGAAACTTCACACATCTGCTCCTGGCCTAAGACACAAGAAATGCAATGCCACTCCACTATCACAATATCACAACAGAGACTGCAGAAATACAGTACAGTGACATTGTTGGGCAACTTTCATTGTAACTACAAGAGAGGATACCGGTGTTGATAAGGCAATCCATGACAGCAACACAGTCACTCAACTCATCTCCAAACTACTTTTGACAACAAAACACAGGCAGGAAATGAGGAGTAACCACACATAAAACACAAGTGATTTGAAAATGAACCAAGAAACTGGACCACATCGACAGCAGACTGTGTGGCTGGGGATGAGTTTAAAATAGCATGTAGTGAAAAAGAACTCATAGTGACATTAGCCCATTCCTTGTTCAGCGTCTGTATCTTAAATGAGGAGTCATCAACGGCTCCAAATATTTGTCGTGCTATCCGTCAGCAGCCGGCTCACTGGTGAGCATCTTTGACTCATTCATGCATAATGATGGAGTGCAGATGGGTGACCATCAACTGCTGAATGATTTGGTGCCTAACCAGTCCACAAGTTGGGCTTAAATGGTCTCTGTGACTGGCATTGTCAACATGACTGACTTGTGAGTTGAATACCTCCACAGCCAGCATAACTTCCTCCTCTTCTTTTGAAGGGCAGACCAAACGCTACAACTATTTACATCAACTCTAGTGGTTTTACAAGGTTTGCCAGACCATTCCCACTCCTAAGTACAATGTTTTTGGTGGCTCTTTTGTTAACACTACAGTTATTTTGTTTTCTTTTATACTTAATTTGGTTGATTTTTAAATATTCAAATATATAAATCTAACAAATGGCAGTTTTAAAGTCCCATATTCTGGTTTTCCTGACTTCAAAAGGTTCAAAATTGACTTACATTGTAAGATGCCCAGTTTTCAGGCTGTCATTTTAGCAATTATTTTAAGAGGTCCATGATCGATTAAGGAGTAAATAAAAGTTTTAAAAAAGCAGGCATACCAGGACTTTACACAACTTTTTTTTTTCCAAAACAATTTTCCCTTCAAGTGACCAAAGTGGTCCTCTAAACTCCAAGCACAGATCGCTACAGTCCATGTATCTATTCCCATGTGGGGTCAGCCCTAATAAATTAAGTATCCAAACAAAATCAAAACAAACTAAAATCCTCATGAGTATAATCATCTACTCCGTATAAGGTCCTGTATTCTAGCTGAGTATAAAGAACTTGAGAAAGCCAAGTCCAGAACATCGGGAAGAGATGAGTTCATTGTAGCTTCAAGTCCTGATGTCAATCTCAATGTTAATGTCAATATTTCAGTGACTTAAAGCAGATATAAGACACACCTCGTCTGGTAAAATGAATCATTCACTCCAGCATAGGAAAACATTTCTTTTAAATATGTCTACTGGTGTGCAACATTTTCTTCTTCAACACCAGCTGCTGTCTTCACTGCCGTTGTTGTTGGGGTGGTTTTGACTACTAATAGAGTCACCAATACCAGTGGGTGCAACCATGACCATGATGGAATCACTACCTGCCAATACGATGTCCCCAATTTTTATTTGACGTTGCAGAAACAAACAAAGGAAATGGTAAGGAAAGGTAAAAAAAAGTATGCATTTCATCTCAGATATGTTGTGGAGTAAAAGTAAATAGAAATGTTGAAGTAAAGTGCAGATAAGTCAAACTTCTACTTAACTACACTAACAAAGTACTTGTCCTTGGTTACATTACAACACAGGCTGTGATCACATACTACTTTAACTCTGTGCTCTCAGCTCCACTGTAGTCTTACATTATGGACAATATTTTTAGAAGGCGCGTAAACTAGTGTGAATGTGTGCGTAAGAGAGAGGGGTGTGTAAGAGATCTCGTTCTGGGTGTTGTACCTCTCTAGAGACCAGGCTCTGCAGCGATCAGTGGGAAGAGATGGTGTGGTGTGACTTAACCGCTCACATCTACTGAGTGTATGTTTGTGTGTTTATCGTACCTGTCGAGGGCAGCACTGGTGGGCATACTCCTGGCAAAGCCTCTGACGCCATGTTGTCTGAAGTAAGGGATGGTGGGAAGGTTAGCAGCCATGATGGCCACTGAGTCTGATGGGTTCACAAAGAATCCATTTTCTCCAAGGATCATGTACCGGTCCTGACAACAACATTGCATGATACATTGTGAGCCTCACGTAAGTAGTTATGGTTCTAAATGTAATGCTAGGGTCCGAGAATTATGATAAACTGGACTGACTGACACCTTAATTTTAGCCTATTGTCAACAAATCCCATGAAAAGACTGTTAGTTTATTCCATTAACTTACTCTGCATGATGAGACGTGTTTATTCTGTGAAACTATGGGCTTTTACTGAGTGCTTATCCTAAAATAAACAAGTTTCTTGTTTATACCCCTCCAACCTTTCTCAGTCAGAATATCATCACTCCTGATAAACGCTAGAGATACAGATCCTTGTGGGAGATACAGAGTAATGACTTATACAGAAAGCGTGTGCATGGGTGTGCACAAAGTACTAAATAAACGTGATGATTCGGTCCAGTCTGTTGGGCTCCTTGGATGTTTTTTTTTTCTCTTTTGAACAGGCGTAATAGGAATATGAACAGGACTTAATGGAAATAACTGGATCATAAAGGGACTGAACTGGACTGTTCCTCACTGGACAGCTGCTTGTTTGAGTTTACCGTTTGTGTAAAAGGCCTTAACATAGCTTTTATTGTGAATTTATGCTTTACAAAGATATTGAATTGAATTATACAGTAGAAATGTCTATTTGATGACACTGTGGGAAAAGTGAGCAGCTTGTAGGATTATTGTGGACACAATGCTTTTCTTCCTTCTATCAACATGCAAAAATAAAAAAAAAATTTTAAATGAATGAATGAATGAGAAAAATATATACTACCCTGCCCAAGGTTAGAATCTACCTTGGATTTAGTTTTTAATCATTAAAAAAAAAGCTCAGTTGACTTGAAGTCAGTGAAGTCAGATGTGGTCTTTTTTTTTTTTTTTTGGGGGGGGGGGGGGGGGGTGCTTAACACATCATGTTCTTGAAAACACCAGAGCTTTGCATGTCTACTTTAACCTAACTTTTCTGAACGCATCCCCTTTAGACGGCCCCAAACACCTCAGATAAATTCACCCTCAGAGACATATCCATCATTGGGCAATCAATGTTTTCCTATACAGCTGATTTGTGAGTCACTAAAAGCAGATGCCTTACCCCATCAGCATCAAATGCAGATCCAAAGCCAAAGTCACCTCCTTTCATGGCATCTACCAGAGAGGTGGCGTAGGTCAAGTTGGGCTCAGGAGGTTGACCGCCGAAGTCTTCCAGAGGGACACAGTTGACAGCAGAGTTCGCAGGAGCTCCCAGCTCATCGCACAGGATCCTGCGTACATAGGGGCCCATCACTGCATCAAAGGCAATGCAGAAAAGAGGCAAGTTATTTACTTTAATTGCCTTGACATTTTAAAGTTTTTTTTTTTTTTTTGGCAAGCAAATGCAAGGCAAGTTTATTTGTAGAGTACAATTCGTACACAGGGCAATTCAAAGTGCTTTACAGATGCATAAAATCACAAGAAAGCAAATGAAGTCTTTCCATACAAGCATAAAAATAATCATTAATAAATTTAATTAAAAATGAATTGAAAATAAAAATAAATTAAATTAAAAATGAAGAGTGCAGCTAAAATCCTTTCAGTTGTCATATACACAGCTAAGTGAGTTCAGGTCTGTCTCACATCTGCTGGAAGACTGTTCCAGATTTTCGGAGCATAAAACTGAAATGCAGCTTCACCTTGTTTAGTCTTGACTCTGGACACCAGCAGGAGACCACTACCTGAGGTTCTCAGAGTCCGGGTTGGTTCATATGGATCTAACATGTCAGAGATGGACTTTGGGGCCATGAAGAGACTTGTACATAAGCAGAGCTGTTTTAAAGTCTATTCTCTGATGGACAGGAAGCCAGTACAGAGACCTCAGGACTGGACTAATATGGTTGTATTTCCTGGTTCTAGTCTGGACTCGAGCAGCAGCGTTCTGGATGTACTGCAGCTGTCTTACAGTTTATTTAGAGCCCAGTGAGAAGGCCATTACACTAGTCTAACCTGGTGGAGACCAACACATGGATTAGTCTTTCTAAATCTGGTTCTGGCAATGTTTTTAGATGGTAAAAAGCAGTTGATGTTATTGCTTTAATGTGGTTGTTAAAGTTCAAGTCTGAATCCAATATTATCTCTAAATTTCTGACCTGATTTTTAGGTTCTAGAGAGAGAGTCTCAAGGTGACTGATAACACTTTCTCTTTGTTTCTGTGGGCCACAGACAATGATTTCAGTTTTGTCTGAGTTTAGCTGGAGAAAGTTGTTTTGCATCCACATACTGATCTGTTGATGCAGTGACACAATAAATCTACAGGCCCATGTTCTCCTGCTGTCAGTGACACATAGATCTGAGTATCATCTGCATAGTTGTGGTAGGACACATTAAAGCTGCATATTAGCTGGCCTAATGGAAGCATGTACAGATTGAACAATAGGGGTCCTAGGATTGACCCCTGGGGAACCCCACAGGTCATGGATATTTGGTCCGAGACAGTTACCAATCTCCTGTCCCTGAGATAGGACCTGAACCAGTTTAAAGCAGTTTCAGAGATTCCCAACCAGTCTTCTAACCTCTGTAATAAGATCCCATTTTTTTTTTTTTTTTTTTTTTTGTGGATGCTGAACTCACCTCCGTTCATAGCGTCTATGTGTATCTTTAGCTGATCTGGTCCTGTGAGGAGACTCTTAATGGCAGAGAATTCGAAGATGTTTCGCAGCATTTGTAGGTACACCTCGACTGAATCTACAATCTCCACTGGAAAAACAGAAGACACTGTCACTATTTCCCGCCAATATGACTATTTGTATGCAGTTGTACATTAAAGAAGGAGCAGTTGGGCAAAAAGATAATTTTTAAAGTATATATTGCTTTCTTCAGTAATGGACAATTAGTTCAAAAGATACTACTTTGTACGAGTAACTAGTCATGTTCACTGATAAAATTAGAAACTGAGAATGATGCAGAAACCTTTTGGTTCAGCATGCATGACTGCTGTACCTCTGAAAGGTTTGAACTTGTTCTCAAGATCAAACTCTTGTCTTCCTGGCCTGGAGAGGTCAATGCGCAAATCAGGGCAGATAGCATACTCCTCCAGTGTCCGGCTCACTTGGTGGATCCTCTCCATCACTGTATCTGGAGATGGGCCTGCAGAACAAAGAAAGACATCCAGAAAGTTAACTAGCATTCATTATTGGTCCTATAAAAAACTTTTTTGTTTTTACTTGAAAACAATCTCAACCCCATACCACTGACCTTCTGAATAAATTGCAAGTGGAAGTATGAGAGAACAAGCAAACTTCCACAGTCCTAACCTCCATTTGTCACATTGAACTTGATTACCAAAGTCCCCACCGGGTCCTCCAGGGTTGTGACTTGCTGTGAGGATGATCCCGCCAATGGCCTTCACCTTCCTGATGATGCAGGACACAGCAGGAGTGGACAGGAGGCCATTGTGACCGATTACCAGACGACCAATCTGCACAGGAAAAACGTTTGCTGAACAGGAATCTCAGCTGACACTTGTTGTTACAAATGATATATTATTAACTTTTTTTTTTTTGTCAGTACACTAATCTGAAAATCTTTGAGAACACAGTTTAACTCAAACAGGGTAACTCTGACCCAAATCATTTTTCAAGTGACTATCTGACCATCTGCCTGAAAAAGCAGGTGATCTTGCTTGGTGGTCCCTACAGTGGACAGCTATTTAAAAGATGTTTTCTAGTATAAACACGGGCTTGGATGGTGCAGATGCACATTGGCCACTTCAGTGGACATCAGGGAGCCATCCCATATTCATCCATTCAATGTATTGCTCTATTGCTCTCAAGAAAATTGCTATTTAAGGGACTTTTTTAATATCTAGAAACCAAAATCCAAGTGGACATGTATGAAACTAAAAATATGAGTGTTTAAGGTACACGATGAACAAATGTTAAACTTTCTGATTATGTCAAGAAAATAATGAAGACACTTGAGGGGAAAATATACATTTTCAGCTTAACAGCATTAATTTGTTAGAGTTGCATGATGGCCACAGGAAGTGGACACACCACTAATTTGCTCAGAAATATGAAAAAAAAATAACATCACTTTTAATATCCTGAGAAGGAAATGGTTGTATTTGAAGAAAAAATGAATTGTTTTGTTTTTTTTATTTGTGCATGAAAGAGTTAAGAGGGTGTCTAGCAGCGCTGTACTCTATTTATACTGTGTATGCTTCTTATGTAGTGGTAACCAGGATCCAGTAATTCCCCCGGATATCACCGACTCTAAATAAAAGTGTCCTCACCAGAAAGGAATTTAAAAGTGAGAAATGCATTTTGGTGTTTACTCGGCCACCAGTGTTTCCGTACAGCCACGGATTGCATGCGTTGTCACTTTCCTTTTTGGTGCTGTGCCACATACTATGACGCGGGGGATCCCCGGCGTGTACAGTTTGGCCCTGGAGCGATGCGGGGGGGTGGAGGGGGGGTAGGGGGGGGGGGCGCATACGTAGGCAGGAAAATAGAGCAGGATGGATGGAAGCGCTGATAAGGCTGACATCGAGAGACATTTGGCTGTGGCCAGCAGAAAAATAAAAAAACAAATTATAGACAATCCCCTTCAGGTTGTTTTTTTTTTTTTTTTTCCATTTGGACGATTTCCAAACCAGCCATGGATTTCTCACTGCAAAGCGTTTTGAAAGAGATGTTGGGAGTTTCCTCTCCCCTGCGTTCCTGTTCTCATGAATCTGCAGCTGACATTTCAACTTCAGAGCTCCAGCAGCTATGTAAACCACTCTTCTCAATGTGTTTGAGAAGCGCCAGACCTGTTGTTTATCTAAAGACAGTAAATTCCTGTAAATCCCAAGTGAGCAATGGCAATATTTATCTGTAATAAACAACTGTAATGTTATTTATACTTAAAAATATTTGCTTAGAACACATCCTCATAAGGGCAGACTGTCTCTTTTTTGACCTAAATGTGAGGTTATAGAAATAGATGTTGACAGAAGTCAACAGATGCCCTCTCCCTTCTTACCCCGTTGGCAGCTGCCATCTGGACGATCACCTCGATGGCGGCTCGGCTGAAGTAACGGCCGTCGCCGCCCACCACCATGGTGCAGCCCTGTCGGTCCCGCAGGTCGATGGAGGACAGCAGGCTCTGGATGTAGTTCTGCAGGTAGTTCTTCTTCCCCTCGAACACCGCCGTCTTCCTCCGCAGCCCGCTGGTACCGGGCCGCTGGTCATCGAAGGGGGCGGTTTGGACCGTCACCACAGGGATGGGGCTCGTCTCCATCGGGACCCAGCGGGAGGGACAGCCCGGAGTTAGATGTGGGGAGTTTGCAGCTGGATGAGGCTGAAATGATAAAAAGTTGTCCGGCTGTAAAGAGAAATGACCAGCTGATGGGAGCTGATGGGAGCTGATGGGAGCTGTGTTCAGAGTGAGCGCCCCAGTCAAGTTTCCAGCCAAGAGAGGAGCATCTCCCAGTCACCAAAACACCCCTCTGCTATCAAACTAGACTACTCCCTCTTTTCCTAATAGGCATGAACGACTGACTAAAAGGAAAAAAAAAAAATCAGGGAGGGACGGAGGCTACAATCAGCTGAGCCTTGGGCCAAAAATAGACATGTGACTGTTGGGAGAGGGGGATTGTGTCGGACCGGTGTGTAACTGGACCCGGCCTGTGTTTCTGCTGTCCCCACAGCCAAGTGAGAAAATACCACTCACGACTGCAGTTGTTCAAAGTAGTTTGAATGAAACGCAACATATTACTCAGTAAAATCAACATGTCAGTTTTTGTTTGGGATCATGTTTTGTTTCAAGGCCTCACGTTTCATCTTATAATACGAAATATAATGACTGGTCTGGAACATTTGTGAATCCACAGAGGGTCTTATTATATATTTAACACTGTGGCTTAATCATCATAGTCACGTGCATCTCAACAGGTCTTCATGGGTCTTCAGGTTAAGTTGAGTCCAATACTTTAATAAACACCGCAACCTTGAGGCAGGATGGAGGAAGTGCACCTAAAATAACCCACTGAGGAGAAACTGAAGATTCATTCATGGCCAATATATAAGGGTATATTTAAAAAAAAATTGAAAACTAGAGAGCAAAACAGGCCTATGTTAAAGATGCACGTGTGTCTGTGTGTGTCAGAGGCATTATGATTTTTGGATTTGTAAAGGGAAAACCAATAAATGCAGTGCCTTATTTTATAAGGGCAGAAAATTCATGTTTCAGTTTTATAAAATTCCCTCTAGTAGGCCAAAATCTACACAGCCAAGTGAACACAAACGACAGAATAATGTGTTTTTTAAAAGAACAATTATCCCGATTTGTTCATTGCCCATTGCAGCTCATTGCACTATTTGTTGTATGTTACACTTGTTATATTGCTTTTGTGTTTTTTTAAATGTGATCTTATAATTATATTGTATAAATAGAATACTTTCTGTTTTTTATATTGCTATTTAATATTGTGTTTTCTCTTGTCTTGCTGCTGCTACACTACAATTTCCCAGTTTGGGATCAATAAAGTACATCAATCTATTGCAATCAGTTTAATTTATTTTCTTTCCAAATCATCACACAGCGAATTGTTTTTTCACACATTTATTTTAACAGTTTTTTGGGGAGGAATCCATCAAGTTTTCCCCTTTAGCCACTGTCATATATTACAACTAATCTTATTTACATTGCTTTCTTTAAAAACAGACTTCTGAATGTTCACACACATAAATATCATGCAAGTAAGTCATTCCTTTAAGAAATTAGCAAAACAAAAAACATTTTCATAATTTCCAATTGGACCTCAGCAGCGTGGGTAAGACAGTCTGAGATGCTCATTCACTAAAGGAGCGCTGCCCAGGATGGGTGGGGGGCAGAGGGGAGTCCTTGAAGGCTGCAGGAGTGCTGGTACCAAACAGCCAGCTGGGCTCGACAGGAGATGGCCGTATCCACTGTAAGGACTCTGCGGTGGATTTGGGATCTGTTGGCTGAAAGGAGAGGGTCTGCTGCTCATGATGCTGTCAATGCTAAAGGAGCATTTTCCCTGCGGGTCAGGCTTTGGTTCTGTTGAGCCTGGCTGCGCCCTCGAGACTTTAGGCCTGGTGCACTTCCCATGACCGCTCAGAGCGTGCGGCACAAGGTGGTATGAAGAGACGGGCATGATGCCATCCTGAAGTTGCATGTACCGCATTGGAGTAACAGGTGCGGGGTTCACCTGGCCCTGCACGCTGTATGGTTGTCCGTACGGCCGACAGAAGCTCAGGCTGGGATAAAACACCAGTCCATCTTTAACAAACTCGGGCTGATTCCTCTTGAATCGCTTCCTACGGCGAAGGAAGCTGCCGTTGTCGAACATGTCCTCAGAAGCAGGGTCCAGGGACCAATAGTTACCTTTTCCCGGATTCCCAGGCTCCCTGGGGATCTTGATGAAACAGTCGTTTAGGGAAAGGTTGTGTCTGATCGAGTTCTGCCAAGCAGGGAACTTGTCTCTGTAGTAAGGAAACTTGTTGCTGATGAAGTCGCAGATGCCACTCAGCGTCAGCTTCTTCAGCGGGCTCTGCAGGATGGCCATGGTGATGAGGGCGATGTAGGAGTAGGGGGGCTTTACTGTGCTGTTCTGGACTTTCTTGGACGGCGGAGCTTCGGCGCAGAAACTGTTCTCGCTTTCCCCAGAGGAGTCTGGCTCTGAAGAGTCAAATTCAACGCTAGATTCCGCAGATGATCCGGGGTCCGTGGAGCATCCCTTCCTGTACAGCCGTCTGTGTACAGGTTCTTCCTCGCCTACGATGTCAATCTCCTCAAACTCTAGAAGCAATCCAGTGCGCTGTGACTCTTTGTATGCACTAGAAAGAGTCATGGTCACAGGCAGAGTGTTCAAAAACACCAAAAACCCAAATTGCGTAAAAGCGGCCTTGTGGGTTTGTCGTGCGTAAAAAGCAGATCCACCTACTTCCGTGCGTAAAAGTGCATATGTGGTCTTGCTGTTTTCTGTGGTAAGAGCAGAGGCTTTATACCCTCAGAGGTTGTTGCTCCACAAAGCTGCTCCATTAACCCTCCGGACCTATCAGAGTTGGCTCTCACAGCGGGAAGCCACAGCAAAGGTGGGGTGGAGCTTGCGTGATTTCTCAATTGCGTAAAGTCTATTCAAGCATTGATGAAACGCAATTGGCACATTGAACTGGAAGATTAAAACTATTTTTTTGATTGTTAAGTGATAGGAAAGAAGCTAAATTAGACCTGCATAAAATAAAGTCTCAAAATATTATCATTTGCTGTAGAAAACTTATGAGAAATGCCTGCTCTCCATATGACCGATCCAACCAATGTCAGCTTTATTTAATTAAATCTCTTTCATCGCCCAGAATCAAAAACACTAGAAATTACTTTAGCTGGGTATTCAGAGGCTAAAAGGGGATTTGACTTGTGCGTAGCTGCATTTGTTGTCGTTTGATGTCTTAAATTGTGCAACAGCACAGTCAGGGGTGGGATGTTCTGGGAAAATACCAACTAAATAGTGATAAGAAACCAAGTGTTTCCCTCTTGGCACCCCTCGCGGGTTCGTTTAGTTTGCCACCTCGGATTGCCTGCGGGTGCAGTGGCCATGAAAATGGCCGTGGTAGGCACCTCCCGCTGTCAGAAGAGAAAAGAGGGGATAGTCGCCCTAACGAGTCCATCAGCATCAGAATCGAGAAGGAAACGGCTCAGCTGCGCGATGCGCTCCTGTGCCCAGCCCTGCTTTACGACCGGGATGAATGAGCAGAGCCATCTTCACAAGTAAACCGGGCCAACAACGGATACGCTCTAAAACCGTTTTGTTAGAACATCACCATTGCAAATAACTAAGCTGTGACGACTCCACCCATTTCCTCACCTGCCAGGGCCTACTGTGTGCGCCGCTGAACGTGTGAAGGATGTTCTCACATGACTGTTCCAACTAATACTTAAATAAGAGGGGGGATCCCTTTTAATCTCTACATGCATAAATTTAAGCACCACGAAAAGAAAGTAAAAACAGCCTTAAATGTAATCCTTGAATATAAGGCAATATGTGGCACAAGTAGAAAATACTTAATTTTCAATGTGAATAAAGAAATTGAGCACATTTTTAGGAGACATAAGCTACTAAAGCATTGCTTTACCCAACAATATTTCAAATGTCACAGTTGTGAAACAAGCACCCCGTATTTTGATCACTTTCTGTTCACTTCATTTCTTGCAGGCCTTTTTGACATTTTGAATAATGGTCTTACCTGTTTAGTTTTTCAGATTTTGTCAACGTTAATAGTCTGGCTTTGTAACAAGAAAAAAAAACAATTTTACACAATTATTTCAAGTTAGAATAATTATTTACAAAAATAAAGAAAGTTTTAGAATTCCACAGACAAAAGAAAACTTTATTTTTAAATGTCTTAAAACAGCTTGTATCACATTTTATAGATGTGCTCATTGCTACTTGGCTTTCTAACCTTCAATAGCTGCAGTTTTTGTCATCTTTTAAAAAATGCAAGCTGTTGACTGCTCGAGACCTTTAGGTGTCTTTGGGTTCAAACATCTCATAAGTCACAGACACAGATCATGTTTGAAATTAACATACACCCCTCTGCTGTAACTTTTAAAGTAGGTTGTGACAACTTTGATCACTGTAATGACCCAGCAGTCACCTCCAGCCATCCTCTCATTTAATGGACAGAAAAGGCAAAGAATGTCAGAAGACAATCTCAGCTTCACAGATGGGCCAGCACAACAACATCTGCACTGAAATCAACAGCTTTTGATGAGACAAAGAGAAAAAGGCTTCTAACTACATTTTCTCCATGTCCGGCAGCACAGCAGAAATAAAATGCTTCTGCAGAATGTCCTTGTCCAGGTTCCTGCCTATAAAACAGAAAGGAGACTAATTTAAGGCAGGCTACATACATGAATACAAACACACAAACAGGGTCTTTGTAGACAAACATCCTGAGTTAGCATGAGCTGCTACTAAACTTAAATGACTGCTGTTATTTTCCAAATAACCTTCTGCAAATAAACTGGAATACCTGCAGAAATGATTCAGAAATTAAGGACTCTTAAAATAAGGCATTTTTTTTACAAGTATAGTGCATATAAATAAATACTTTAAACATTTTCAGTCAATTTTAGTCTCAACTATTAACATGAGATTAGTATCAGCAAAATTACTGTTTAAAAACATTAACAGATATCTGTCAAAGTGACTAAAACATCTGATGGAAGTTACTGCGCTAACAATAGCATGTAAGAATTGGACAAACAGCTCATTAAGACCCTATCTAGGTCCATTCAAGTATAATCACGGTCCTTGTCAGGAGTTGTGGTTCTGACTGAGACCATATCCCGGTCCAGACTGTCTGAGGTCAAAGTTAGAGCTACGGTATTAATCAAGGCAAGGTTAAAAGTGGGGCTATGGCACATTAAACAGCAGTTAATACTACGTCCAAATGAGGATAGCTGTACAAGGTTGAGTGTGTGTTTTTGTGGGTGCGCACCTATAAAAACCAGCCTGTTGATCGGCTGGCTCTCCTCCCAAAGCTGCGGAGTCTCATTGAGCTCATACAGCTCATGCACCCCCTGCAGCATCACTTGATGGGCCTTACCTGCAAATGAAACTATGCCCTGAAAACACACAAGACACATGTGACCCTTTAACCACCAGCAAATGAAGCATTTAACTCATCAATAGATAGCAAAGCTGGTGTTATTCATCACTTCAGCCACTGGGGATCCATTGTCCACTGCGATACCTTTAATCGGATGATGGTCATGGGTTCCCCTTCTTTGTTAGAAAACTTCTTTTCCCAAAGCAGATCCTGAGACAGTGGAACATTGTGTTACATTTTAAAGGGCTTTCCTGAATTAGAGCTAGTTAGTAATAGAGAAAGGAATCTGATGTGGTGTGCATTTACTTGGATGAACGCATTCAAGGCATCCTCAGAGAGATATCCAACCACCTCAAAGGTCACAGTTAAAATATTCTGCAGGTGACACAGAATTTTCATTTAAAACATAGAATACGTCTGTATACAGAGAAGATGGTGGTTACTACAAGGTGTCAAGCCCATATCAGCACCCCTCCACCACTGTGCTAACAGTTAATGTGAGATGTTTGTACTGATATTGTGTGTTTGGTTCCCACCAAGCAAAGTGTTGTGCATTACGGCCAACCATCTCCACTTTGATTTTGTTCATCCAAAGGACACTGCAGAAGTCTTGTGATGTATTTACATGCAACTTTGCAAACTTAAGCACTGCAGCCATGTTCGTTTTAGAATCCAATTCTTGTCTTTAATGTTTTTCACTTGTGAATAATCTCTTTCTGTAGAATGATCAACTCCAAAGGCTGATTTACACTTCAAAGTGACACCAGAAGCTACACTGTAGGAGTGAACCCTAAAGTGCACCTCTTTCTAAATGTACCTGTGGGTCACCTCGAACCTGGATTGCAAAAAATATAATTGGTAGATTTTTTCTTCTTCTTCATCTATGAATTTCTCACCACTACTAGTTCTTTCTCATTTTCAAGTTGGTTAGAACAATACTTTGCAGCAGTGTCTGTAAAAACATCTAATGCTCCACATTTATCAGTGCCAACTTACATAAGATATACTTCATTTGCTCCATTGCTATGTTTGAGCTACATAAAGGAAGAAAACAAAAGGAAATTCGACACTGCGAGCTACAATGTAGCAGAAAAGAACCCACACTGTAATTACAGAGCAACACAAACAAAAACGCACAAGTATAAATGCCAGAGATAGCATCGGGGCCATGCGCAGCTTACGTGCATAGCTGCTTATGCAAAACCATAAATCAGTCTTAAATGGTTTGGAAATGCCCCAATAGTCTTTCCCAGATCGACTGGGAGCAACAGTTGCTTCCTGAAAACCTCTGCTAATGTCTTTCCTTCATAGCATTATGTTAACATACACCTTCAGACTCCAGACTAGCAAAAAGCCAATATATCAGTTCTCACAGAGGTGGTCAAACTTTCTGGTGATCAATTCATTATGTAGATTTGAGTTTTTAAAAATGGTTAAGAGTATACTTGGTTTTTGACACAGTTTTTGCATTATGGCTCAGTTTTTGTTAAATGTTTAATGACATACTGTAATGGTTCATGTGTTGTTCATCTGAAGTAGCATTTAGCTAATTTTAAGATCTGCTAAGGACCACGTGGTTTGTCCCCCCCCCTTTTCCTGATGGATGTAACCTTGAAGCAGCAGGTAAAAATGCAGAGCTATAACAGTGTAAAAGACACACAAAGTCGTTCAAATTTTGCTCGATGCAGTGTTTTGTTAAGCGTACTAACACTGCACTACTACCTTTTTGTTTTGAAATATTTACAGATGCTGATGAGAAGTAGTTCAATTTATCAAAAATGAATTTCCACGTGGATTTTCATGTTAGTTTACCGAAACTAACACATCTTTACAAGTACTGAACAGAAGAAGCGTTTTTTTACACCTCAACTGATGACTTTATCAATGATGGTGTCAAAAACCACAACTCTATGTGACAGCTGAAACCCAGCAACTGCATCCCTCTTTCTAAACTCCCCTCCTCCCCTCACCTCACACAGACACACAGTGTCCCTCCTCTCAATACCTCAATACTTCCTTACAACATTAAAAGGGCACTTTGCAGATATTTGGGGGTTTTGTGTCGAAGCGTTAAGGTTACACACTTCCTTGTCATTTGGTATAACAACAGAAAAACAGCATTCTCATTTACATGAAAAGAGTGATGCGAGGGTTGGGGGGTTCAGTGAGTGTGTGTTGGGAGGGGGAGCTGTCTGAGGGATGGGAGAACTTCATGCGGGAAAAGGAACCTGAGAGAAAACAGACAACAATGCTGTTGTTTACCCACACAAATAACCCTCAACTCTCCTCATCCTGTGATAAAAGTTCATGGGTATAAAGCGCAAATGAAAACGATATGAGGCCTAATAGCTGCAGGCAGTCCTTTGGACTGATGATGCCTTTAAAAGGAAAAAAAAAAAACCTTGTGAAAAAATAGCTCTCCCCACTGATATTAATTAAGAAACTTACTAAACTAACTAGTGCTGGGTTTAATTCAAATTCCTGGAAAAGTTATAACATATAGCCAAGGCTAGAAGTTAAGAGTGGCTTGTCATTTAACTTCTGCATGGCCCATACTGGTTCTATTTGTAATATCACAAGAAAACATCAAGAGCTTCAAGTTGATCTCAATACAAAAAGCAAACCAGGGAGGGAGTTTTCACCACAGTGTCGCAGCCTGGGGAAATGCAAAGCACCGTTTTAGCCTGAGGAGAATGCAACGCCCCTTTATCCTGTAGGAAACGATCTGTTGAAATAAATTAGCAAACAAAACAAGAAAACCTTTTAGAAGTGTACAAAGATTAAATGCCGTTCAGAGCACACAAACCTTGTCAAGATGCGGTCTTGTAGATTTCACCAGCTGGAACTTCTCAGCAAGCCTTTTAAATAAGAGAAATTACTTTACACAGTGGCATTCTTTGCAGTTTCACCCAGCAAATAAGGCTCATTTTCACATGAAGAAAATATCTTGAGCAACTGTAAGTTGAAGTAACTTACATTGCATGGTACCTAATGTTTAACAGATCAAAGTTTCGCCTGGGGTTTTGTTCCTTTTTCACCTCCATTTCTGGAGCTGCATTTCTGGTTCGTGTCATCAAATAGGGTGGCATAATCATGACGCAGTTTTCTGCTGTGTGTCTTCTCCATCAAGAACTGATGATCTGGGGTATTTTGGAATCGTTATTTGTTGGTTTCATAATGTTTTTTATCTTGGTTTCCTTCTGCCAGGAGTTGCCATCCTGGGACTTGCAGGATAAATCAGAAGGATCATGAGACAACAAACAGTTCAGGAAAGCAAAAAAGAGCATTCCTGAAATGGTCCAGAAAAGACCTTGTTTGTTGCAAATTACAAAAAAAAAAAAAGTTTGCTTCCTTGCAATATGAAGGGAAATGACACTTTTTTTTTTTAAGTTACTGAGAATGAGAAACTTCAAGTTAAATAGTATTAAATACATGCCCTTTCCATTGTTCAAGGTAGGACTGTGACACTCGGCTGTAAACACAGAGGTGGAACTGGATCAAAGCTGATGCACCTCCCAGCTGGCAGCACAGCCGTATCAAGGTGGGTGCAAGGAAGAGTCAGCACTCGCAGAAAATCACTTCTCAAGAAACCAACAAAGTTGTTATTCCTCTGATTCTGCAACAGAGCTTTGAAAGTGTACCGTGATCCAGCACTAGGCCACAGCAGTGTGGCCAGTATGAATCAGCAAAGGTGAACACTGGGGGTGGAAAACAATAACCAGTCTTCTTTTCTGTGTCATAATGTTAGCGCCATGTGAAATGGGCTCGGACGAATGAGCAAGGCCGAACAATAAACAAATTAGCTTTTTAATGACTTTTTCTGTGTCCTTTTTCTTTCCTGCAAAAGAATAGAAGTTTTTATCTTCATGTTTGATCTCTTAGTTGTGTCAGTGCTTAGTGACACAACTCTAAATGGACTTGCAAAGGCTTTAGAAACGGCAATTAAATCCCACACAGAACACCCCCAAACAAACTATCACCCTTATTCACCCACTTCTCGCTGGCCTCACAAGGAGACTAAATTTTGTGTCCAGCTGCTTGAGCCCTGCGTGATGTTACTACCACACAGGCAGAGCGGCAGGGGGCCGCTTCAAACAGCCAGCATGGGACTCAAAGGAGGAGGGGCCGAAACTCAAAGACAGAGGGGGAAAGGAGCTATCTGTTGGGACAAGGGGAACTCCTCGGGAGCCAGTGGACCCACACGGCTCTAATCCTCTGCAGCTGGTCGAGAGACACTGACTAAGGGCATGTAAGAAAGCTTTAACGCGGTGGCCAGTTCATTCATATGAGGGGATGAACACTGATTCTATTCATGAGAATGACATTCTGCAGGGGATACAATATGATGACCATCCTGCGGAGTAACAGAGGAATGCTAAATAAAAGAGTCTGTTAATTAGAGAGAAACATGGGAGCAGCATCAAAGACCGCTGGGCACACAATTCATACAAAGCGGCAACAAAAGCTATCCACAGAGATGTAATGCGGTTTTTAATCTTTCACTGCAAGTTTTAAAACACTTACAGGATGTCAAGCGCTAAATGGTCATGGATATAATGGAAACTGCAGCAAATTCCATAGATACAAGAAGGTGTCCAAGCTCATCTCCCAGGAGAATGAACATGAGATTGAGATGTCCATTGACAGCGAGACCAAGATGTAAAACCAAGATTTTGCCCAACACAGAAATAAGTTTCTTGGGAAAACCATTGCACCATAGTGAACCCCACAGAATTTTCCAGATTTCTTCCAACAGCAAATGCAGGGTGTCCCATCGAAAATGCTGCAAATGGTTCACTACTCAACACTGCAAACTTACGATAATATCAAGTGATGTCTCTTTTGACTTGAACAATGACTTCATCTCACAAATATCACCTTTAAAAAAAAAAAATCCAGCTCTGTTTATCAGTTTCTTGAAAATAACAGTAATAAGTATATTGCATTTCCTATTACGACTAAATGTAAAACTTTAATTTGCAACATTTCAATTCAAAGTCCAGTGTGTTTTTCAGCTGTGTTACATGTGTGCCTTTTGATTTTATAGACAGTTGCTCAAAATTTACATACAATAGTTTTTTTTTGTGTGTGAATGAATTAAGAAGAATGAATACATGCTTACATTTTTAATACCAAACTTAAAAGGGATAAAGCCAACTCACTTTGCTCCATCCTCACTGTCGAAGGAATGCAGATCTAGCACATCAGAGAGATCCACCCTGTATAAGAGGATATCATTATTTTGTTTCATTTCAGTTTAAAATCCAATCGCCCTGCACTGGATAAGACATTTCAGCTTTTTCCACAAACAAAACATTAAAAGGCAGCCGAGTGAACTGATTCAAGCTAAATGTTTTGGTCATGTTTTTTCAATTAACCCCTCTGCACGGTCTTTCATGTGCTCACCCTGGTCTGAACTCCGTAGGAGGGCAAGGCAGAGCCCAAACACACCCAGACCTTTCATTCACACTGCTTTGTGTTAGGCCCCAATCACGCAAATATTCTAACACACTCTGTGTACGTGCTCACACGCATTTGAAAACACACACATACTGCCTTGTCTCCCTGAAAAGCCAGGGTCAGAGAGCAAAGGCTTGTGGGTAACCAGACACCGACGCAGGTTTGATGTTTACTCAGCACGCTGCAATTTGTGTTTGTGTTTGACGTCTCTGAAGCAGCGTCACATCTGAAGCGTTTCATCTTTGACAGAAAGATCTGAGCGGGAATTACACGAAACACAGCAGGGAACCTGGGCCACAGAAAAGCTACTTGACCTTATCTCAGAAAAAGACTCCCTTATTTGTTTTTGAAAAAAACTTACTTACCTTGATCTCTGGGTTTCTAGAATCTTGACAAGACCATTTATGGACCTGAAGTGAAAGAGAAACAAAACAAAAAAAAAGGATACCAAATTGCAACTCAACCTTACTTCCATATCCACTCTACAGACGCACGAGTAGGTGGATGATTAGGCGTAACTACAGGACGCTGACCTGACAGTGTCTCTGACTTGGATTAGTTCCTCCTCTTTCACCAGGTCTGTCTTGTTGATAATGGTCACGTCCGCAACAGCAATTTGTCTGGGAAGACATTAAATAAAACACTGAAATACACCAAATAAACATACTTCTAAAAGGTCTGAAGTGAAACTGCCTCATCAAATGCTCAAGCACACACACTCCTGTTTCCAGCTGTATGTAGGTGTGTGGGAGCCAGTAAATACCAAACTCAAATGGGAACTGAGTATTGCTTAGTTTAAAGGTGAAAAGACAAACAAAGCCAAAAAGTAAAGGGTCGCCTTTATTCCATCAGTGTGTTTGTTCAGCAACACCACCACATGTCTGCTGGAAGAGACAAACTGGGAGACTGATAGTCAAATGGTGACAGCATCCACAAGCAGCTATGACACCTGGTGTGGTGGAAAACTAATAATATAGAATTAGTATGACTTAAAAAAAATAAATAAATAAATATACACACACAGAGATACATATACCTCATCACTGGCCACTTTAAATACCTTCGCAGCTTCATTGATGAGTCCTTCTGCCTTTTCCTCTGTTAGGTGCTATGAAACAGGAAGACAATGAACATACGTTTTAAATACAACTGTACAAAGTGACTGAAAATAACCATTAAAAAGGTATATTTTAAAGATAGTCCAAAAACTGCAAATGTTTGCAACAGACAACTCACCCCTGGACATTAGACTAATAAAGGAGAGGCCTCATTTGTAATCTTTTATCATCTCTTTGGTGAATTTGTTAACACATGAAACCACAGGGGATCCTTTTTCATTTTCTGTCTGTGCCCGTGTCTGCACTGGGAATGCTTTCCAAAACACTTTGATATGAAATAACAGACCAGCACAGGAGGTGTTAATCTAGATCCTGACCCCTGTGCATCAATCTGACATGAATCTGTCACCGCATGGATTACCACGGTTTTTTCTTTTTGTCTGAATGACAAACATTTGTAAAACTTAACAGAGTTGACAGGAGAATTTATTTCTTATTCTCTGCATTAAGAGGGAAAACTACCTTTCAGGTAGATGCAGAATCGATACATCTTTAAAAAGATGGATTTTTTTTATGAGACAGATGAGAGGAGAGGCAGGTGAGTTGATGTGACATTTCTATTACAATGGTCACATCTCTGATATCAATTACTCCGTCAATATGAGTTATGCCCTCTCCTCCTTCCTGTCAGGATTTCCTTCATCTTGTCTGTCTGCACTCAGAAGACAGATCAGCTCAGAGGCCATGAAATCTGTCACTTCACTGAGTATGGCACCTCCAAATTAGAGCCCATTACTCGAGGTGTCACTTGTCCTGTTCTTTTTAAGTACCACATCGTGGCCAGGATGGTCACTGATGTGCACAAAAAAAAAAAAAAAAAAAAAAAAAGAATAGATTTAACAGCTTGCTTTGGCCTGTTTTATCACTTAAAAGTAAATACTGAAAAAAAATGCTTTGACTTCATAATCAAAGCTGCAAGAAGATTGGTACCTAATAAATGTTTTTATTTGTATTTTACTGATAGGGATTGTCTTAGCCACTAGGACTAACTCTTTTAGCAGTAGGTATTCAAAAACTGCTAACTACTCTAAATTGTCACATACCTGTAGACCGTACTTGGCGTCAATGACAGTGACGATGCCTACAATAGGATGAACAGTGGCATTAATGGATGAAAAGAAGAGTCACAAAGTGTGCACATTCTGCTCTGAATAACAATTGCCTTTTGGTCTTTGCTTTTGTCTGTCTGAGCCACTTTCTCTGAACTATTTGAACAGGATTTTTTATTAAACTGGCCTGTGAAAACAGAGCAGGCAGCTGAGTACTGAGCAGTACGCCGTTCATTCAAACACACACAAGCCACAAGAGCAGATACAGTATACGAATAAGAAAACACTTCTGAAATGAAGGCAGACACCACATGGGTGGACCAGATAGAGGATATACTCAATATACTATTTTACTATGACTGGACCGTTTTTTGGCTCAAAAATGCAGTTGCAACCCACAATTCACAAGCAGTCCAAATTTAATGTAAGAGAGCACGAGTTAAATTAAATTCATGGCATGGCTGCATGTGTTTATACTATTAACTTGGTAAGTTTGTCATCACTCAGCCACTAATAATGGTAAAAAAAAAAAAAAAGTAAGCCTTTTGAATTGACACATATAATCAGGAAAGACAGACAAAGTCAAATCTCTTACCGTCCAAATAGATATCGCTGCCGAGCTCTGCATCAACCCAGAACATGGAGGCTACAGCTCCTACCGAGAGAAGCCAGTAAGTCAGCGTTCATACAAGTCAAAAATGGCACCGTCCACAGGTGTTCCAGCAGGCAAGAGGAGGCCAAATTCTTAAAGTTATTCAAGTCTAAATTCACTGTTCTGCACAGGAAGATAGAAAGCTGGCAATAAAATGTCACTGACAGGCTTCAGAAATGTTTCAGCTCCAACAATAACGCAGAATCTATTACAGTTGCGAGTCATCCACTAAAGTAGCCGTTGTCGGGTTTAAATGTGAAATGAGATTTCAGTGAACTTAAGGGTGAAGCTGCTGACAATTTCATTTAGAGATTAAGGTTCAGAGTTTTCTGTCAAATTATCCATGAGGCATTTCAAGGGTGTAAAACCAAAAACAGCAGCAAGTCTTCACAGATGACACATTTCTTTATAGATTTATATTTGTATATGGTGGCTTAAACATCTAACATATTATTTTATTCATGGTGAGCTCTGAGGATCAGATAAAACCAACTATCAGAAGCTTCAGTTGTGTATGTCCTTCTGGTACATTTGGTTTGTGTCTATTTTGCCATGGACTCTGTTACAAGGCCCTCTGCTGCCATGCCACCCACAGCTTGTACACATAATGCACTTTTGTCAAACTGTCAAGTGAGGATAAGAACGCATTGTAAATATTTGATGGATGCATAATGAAAACACAGTTTTTGAGTGGCATGTTTTACATAACTCATCCAACCTCTTCCTGAAAGGGAACATTGAATCCCCGCAGGAGGCTTTATGATTGGCAGTGCTGTTGGAGCCAGTGACAGGCCCGTCCCTGGTCGATAACAAGCCAATGGTGTGGGAGTGGATTGGAGAACGGCCCCAGTATGAGCACGCACTGTCGGTTCCGACTGAAAAGCTGAGAGATCCATGTCTGGCCATGCCACTACCTCCTGACACCTGTCACTAAGCAACACGCCACAATCGTCGTTGCAGCATTCGCTCAGTAATAGCCTTTATATTGAATTCCTGTTTTTCACATGAGAAATGTATGGACAGCTAGATTCATCTGGGTCACTCTCGATGTTCTACCACAGAAACACAAATATGGTCCCCAGAAGTTTTGATCGGGGCTTCACAAAGTAAAAATTAGCCTATTCAGATGCATAAACATAATAAAAATAAGACTCTGCTATTGCTAGATCTGTTAATCACATACACCATACATATATATATATATATATATATATATATATATATATATATATATATATATATATATATATATATATATATATATATATATATATATATGGTGGATGGTGACTAATTGGACCTCCCTACAGTATAATATATATATATACAGTATAATGAATTAATTAACAGGACATTACCCCTAAAGACATCAGTGTATTCTAAGGTTGTTCGGTTATATGAAATCCCAGAATACAAATAGCATAAAATTATGAAGACTTTGAATATGTCATCATTTACAAGATATAATATCATCAAAAGATCCTGAGAGTCTGGAAAAATCTCTAAATGCACAAGTAATGGGTCCCAAAATCAATATTAGATGACAGTGATCTTCAGGTGGCAACGCATCTTCTTTTAAGCATGTTTCTGTAATGGAAATCAATCCATGGGCTCAGGAAGCCTTCTGGAAATCACTGTCCCAGAACCCATTTCGCTGTGCCACACACAAATGCAGATTAAAGCTCTATCAGGCAAAGAAGCAATTTGTGAACATGTACCTGAGATGCCATCTTCTCATGAGGCAAAGCTCACTTAAAATGGAGAGGCACAGTGGAGAACTTTACTAAGGTCAGACAAATTAAAATTTCAAATTCTTTTTAGATAACATGGATGCTGCATCCTCTGGATTACAGAGGATAGGGGCATTCTAGCTTGTTGTCAGTGTTCATTTAGAAAGCCAGTATTCTTAATGGTTTGGAGGCAAACTTGTACCTATGGAATGGGCAACTTGCACATCTAGGAAAGAAACATCAATGCTGAAAAGTTTAAAGATGTTTTGGAGCAACATATGCTCCCATTCAGACAAGGCCTTGAATATTTCTGCAAGACCACACGATGGATCATACTATCCATTACAGATACATGGCTTCATAGCAGAAGAGTCTGGGTGCTGATTCAGTCTGGCAGATATGAAAGATGAAAAGATGAAAGATGAAAGATATGACAAAAGAGACCCAGGACTGTTGAGCAGCTCGAATGGTACAGAAAACAAAAATTTGACAACATTCACCAGCAACTGTTCTCGGTTCCCAGATAAACATGCACTATTGTTAAAAGCAGAGGGGATGCCTTCACAGAGGTAAATGGTATCCAGTTGCAACTTTTCACAAAATGTGTTGCAACCATCAAATTCAAAACTATCATTTTTTTGTCTTAAAATGATACAATTCCTTAGCTATGTTTTCTATATTAGTGTGAATGACATATGCATTTATGCAATTTAAAATCATTCTGTTTGTATGTACATTTTACACAATGCAACTCAGGTCGTATAATCATGGAGATCAGTTTGAAAGTGGCTGGCTAGTTTTTGCTCAATTAAGTCAATTAAGGATATGCAGATCACTGCTATAAGCCTCTTTAGATTTGTTCTTTATGATGTCAAATCCAAGCATCCACAAATACATAAGCCAAAATGAATCATCCATTAGGATACTGCAGTTCATTTTTTGATTTTAAATTGTAAAGGATCATCATACCTTTTGACAGACTCAAAGTCAATCAGCATAATAACACATTTGACGTTGCATCGTGTTGTTTTATCAAACCCTGTGAAAATCTTCTCAAACATGAGAAAGGATGGATGCTTTCTGCCACAGAAAACTAGACAAATTGTCAGTATTGACTGGTTCACATTTGTAAAAGTTTGTCACTTAAGACAAGGTCATCATGCTGAATACGGTCTGTGCTGCTCTGTTTAGAGACGTCATCTAATCACTGCAGCATACACAAACTGTCAGAAAACAGTATTTTAAAACCGTTTTCACACTGATGTGTACAGCTTCTGCAGTATTTAAAAGCTGTTCCACTTTTAGGCTACTGTGCAACTAAAGTTATGTAATCACTGCTGGTAAATAACAAAATAAGGCATTCTTGGCAAGAAGATATCAATCTGTGTTTTATATTTATTGGAACGCACAGCTGATGTCTGACAGATGTGTTACGTGTATGTGTTCATTTCTAAGCTGGAAGAGCCAAGTCGTGTTCTTGCCTCCAGCCCACGCACACCTCCTCGTGAAACAGCTGGAGAATTACGTTTTACAGGCAGCAAAAAACTGCCTATTTTCTCCCCAGTCGATTATCAAACACAGATATATATGATAAGTCTTCAAACTTCCACAAATGTTACCTGGATCAGCGAGTCCTGTGGTTTCTAACAGGATATAGTCAAACTTTCCTTTCTTCTCCATGAGGTTTTCAATAGCTTTAAACCCATTGTCTCTGAAAAACACAAGATACAATGAATGACTTAAAAGATAAACAATGTATCAGACTAATACTAAACACCAGACACACAACTACAGCTAGATTGTGCTCACAACTACTCAGTCAAAGGTTTTTCATTACTTTCATGGTTCTCTATATTGTAGAAAAAAATGAAGATATAAAAAATGTAAAAGGAACCATTTGGATTTATTATTGAATAATACTACGCTAAAATTTAAAAGTAGGCACGTGTTTACAAAACTGAAAAAAAAAACAAGATGAATGTTGAACAAATATGGAAATTATTTATTACAGAGAGGTAAAAGGAGCAACGTTTAAGCAACATGGTTTTAGATTAATGTAATTACTAGGGCTAAGGTCTGTTTACAACCAGTGTCACAAAAGCTGGGTGAAGGCAAATTTCAAAGCATAATAAAAACCTTTTTTAAACAATCAGCAGCCATGGGTTCGTCTTAGCAGCTACCAAACACTCTGAAATCTAAAATTGCTCACACTTCCACAAACTGACCTGGAAGACAGGGGCGCCGCTAGGAATTTTGGGCCCCATGAAAAGAATCTTTACCGGGCCCCCCAACACAGCGGCAAAATTTGTTGATGCTATTTTTGATCATCATTAGGGGCCTCTCTGGGCCCTCCTCAATCATGGGCCCCTATAATCCGTATCCTTTACCCCCCCTTTTCGGCGCCCCAGCTGGAAGACTCATATGAAGACACATTTTCCTGCATTCTGACTAAAATGAACCCACTGAAAAAGCCTAAGCACCTTGGAGGCAAAACTGGAAGCTATAAAAAAAAAGTTAGAGTAGAATACTCTGTTTATGTTTGTAGAAATGAAAGCCCCACAATTTCATAAAAATAAGATATCTCTAATTATTTATAATCATGTTTTGGGTTTGAGCTCCAGTCAGTGTCAGAGGTAATTCAATTAAATAATCAGCAAATTCTTGAAGCAAAGAAAAGTGGAAAAAAAAAAAATTCAATGAGAAGTTTTCTCTCTGAATTATTTTTTAAATAACTTTTGCTTGCCACTCTGTATCCTTACCACAATAGTTAATATGTACGTGTAAAAGGCAAACCATTACTTTGGATTGTAAACTGTAAAACTCTATCTGAAACAAAGAAGGCAGAAATTAAAACCTTTATTTATAAATTAACACTATGTTGCTCAATGTGCTTTGTTTATTTCACGTACTTGACAGAGCAACAGAGGCACCCATTTCTGAGTTCCAGCCACTCCTCATACAGCTCTCCTGCTTGGCTCACTGCAAGGGACTTTTCAAGAGCACTACCTGCAGAAAGAGGGTGAAAGGGGTTGAAAAAACAGGATAAGATCAGCTGTTTTACCCTTTACCTACTCTACTTAATATGAATACCTATTTCAAACTACCAAATGTGAGTTTAACTTATCAAAAAAAAAAAAAAAAAAAGGAATCTCCAAAGTAGCCTCTGTTTAAACACAGAAGCAGACACAGTGAAATTATATTGATGTTCCACGGTATGAAACTTTACCTGCTTTTTTCTATTATCGTTAAAGTTTGTTATAATGCCGCACCCTTGTGGTGAGTTTAGAAAATACAACATAACAGAACTGGAAACAGTCCGCAGACACCAAGTTTGTCAGACAAACAGAAAAGAGCATCTCTAGCCTGAGAAAAAACAGTTTATACTGCCACTGTTTTTGATACACCTCAACAATATTATCAATATTATAATAAAAATACCTTCTCCAAATTCATTGAGAATTACAGCAATCCGCTTGTTGTGTTGCTCTGTTAAGATGTAGTTCAGGAGTGTTGTCTTCCCAGCACCTGCATAGAGATGAACAAATGAAAGCTTAAAGAAATCAAACTATTTTATCAGTGCATTAGTGATGTAAAACAAACACCCAAGTGATTTGTCTGAGACTTTAATCTCCTTCATAAGCTAATGAAAGCTGTGTCAGCAGATCTCACCAAGGTAGCCTGAGATAATGGTGACAGGTATCTGCTGTGCGGGGGGAGCAGGCTGGGTGTCGATAGGCACCAACTCTGGACAATCATCCTCCTCCTCCATCTCCAGTCTTCCCCACTGGAAATAATGTTTGGCTTAAGACACAAACGTTGGAGCTTATATAACGACTTAAACTTACCCTCATGTTTATCTGGGTTTTAATTAATGAAATGCTGTGTGTTAAACATAAAAGGAAGCCCGTACTCTAACATATCAGCAACGCTAAAATACTCAAAATAACATCAAGTCAACCGCCACAGTTTCAGCAGAACAGTAAACTGTTTCTCACAGAAACACAACAACCATCATGAACATTTCCCACCTGCTCAATTACCACCACCGCAGCAAAAAGCCAACTTTCCTCACTTTATGAAGACAAAAATAAAACAGCAGTTTGACGTGTTTGTGACAGCAGATAGTAAAAGTTTTCTCACTGACGTTCTCCTCTGCTGAGCTGCTTCTGTTGACAGCGTGCTACACCGGCTGGGCTCCGACAGAATCCTGAACGACAGATCCTCGACGACAATGGTTCCGCCTTTACTAACAGTCCTCGAGACAGGAACTACGCCACAAAGAAAGGTTTTTTGAAAAACTTACCCTAATTTAACGCAATTAATTATGAACAACTGGAAGGTGTACGTGACAGTCAAATTGTTAATATTTAGATTCATTGCTTTTAGCAGCATTAACGTGGTGAAATAAAGATTATAAACCACTAGATGGCGGAAGAAACATGTCAACCACATGGCTGAGAGACGAGGCAATAGAATCATTTATAAATAGCCCCTTCTTCATTTACGATTCTCTAAATTAGAAAAGCGTAATACAGACAACCAACATTGCATAGTGCATCATGCACAAAGTAACAATACCTCTCTCATTCTATATTAATCTCATAAAACAATGACGTTGACGTCAAAATATTGCATAAAACTTCATGTCTAACATCAAACCAAACCCGGGGGGTGATTGCAGTCCTCAAAGGGAAGCTGACCGAATTGTCAAGGTCTTACCTTTAACTTTAACCTAAGCAACACCAAAACTAATAAATGAGTGAAAAGAATTCTCAATGTTAATCTTATTGTCTGTCAGATGTCTCACAGCATGTCCAAGCAAGTACAACACATCTGTTCTATTTAGGTGAAAGGCAGAGGCACATGCTGGGTCTGGAATCAGTCCAATGATGCAAGATATTTTGTCTGTACTATCAAGAACTCTCCTCAGATGTCTACAACAACCTAACTACCCCAACAGCTAAATCATGTTGTTTCGAGTCATAACTAATCACTATCCTGCTAAGACTGAATACATTTAATGAAGCATGTTCCTATAAATACACGCTCTGAAAAAATGAAGTACAGTTTTACAATATTTAATTTAATGAAACACAGAGAAAAGTCAGCATTAATATTAGATGTGCTAATATCAAGTGTCTTGTGGGAGAGATTTGGCATTTTAAATAATTAAAATGCTTTTTTGTACTATGTTTCCTGGAAATTGTCAGGTCTGTTAGGTCATATTTAATCAATCCAGCATGTTTTTTTATTTGTTTTTTTTACATTTTGATAAAATATAGATTTCATTCAGATTCCACCAGACATCCACAGTTGAATGCATTACTTTTTTGTATGTATTGCAGTGTTTGCACATGTTAAACAGATGTACAGTAGGTTTTGTTGGTGTAATACAATAAAACATTCTAAGATCTTGATTCTTTGTAAAGACAATACATTTACAGTGACATTCAGTTTATGGAGTTTCTTTGATTCAAGAAGGTAAGCGATATTCTTTAAATATCCTGTTTATGTCAGTTTTGTCTCTAATGCCTTCTCACATTTTCATGTACTTCCCCGTCACAAAAAAATGTATAAATGTTCTGCCACAACTAATGCAGAGTGATAGCCTATGCCTGAAGGCTCTTGGGGCTAACCAGTCAAAACAAATTGGGCTTTTCTGGGATGAAGACAGCCTCCCTTGCTTTTGTTGTCTAATTTCTTCTCCACACAAATCAGAAGACAGGGTTAAAACTATGTCCAACATTTTGAGTGCTCACAGTTACAAGCCAAGGTTATATTGTATTTTAGCTGTATATAAGCACAATAAAGTTTTCACTTAATTTTCAGTCTATAATATTGTTTTGTTCTGCTAAACAATTGCTATTGCATGGTAAGTATTGATATCTATACTTTTTTTTTTTAATTAAATTTGGTGTAGTTGCTTTGGTCAAGATGACTGGCCAGTCAACACTTATGCCATCTTGGCCAGGCACTGCGCAGTTAAGTCACTGATTGTTCCTCTTGTTCGAATACAAAATCTCAAGATGGAGATTAAGGGTGCATTCAAATACTTTTGGTCTGAACTAAAGCAGAAACTGTATGTTTATTTTGGTTTGCCAGTATAAAGTCCCAGTTCATTTTCCATTCACACTGGCTTTTCAACATTAAATGGAGCAAAAGACACGACTAGAGAGATATGGAAAAGGTTAGAATCTGACTGGACAAATGGTTTGGTGCATTTTGAAGCAGACTAGACGCACCTTTCTTTAGAGTCTTCATCCGTTTGTTTGAGTGTGAACTGGACCAACAGAATTTACTTTCAACAAACCAATCATGCAAAATATGAATGCACCCTAAATCTCCTTATGTATTATGTGAAAGTAATATGAAGGTTCTTGATTCTTTGGACAGGGAAGTCTCTTCACATGGTGTCTCTGGTTTTGTGCAAATTTCAGCTAAATCAGCTGCTGACACAAAAATTATTGTGGACGCTCAAAGAAACTGCAAAGAACCCCAGAAGCTACATCTCCGATTCAACATGCCTCAGTTAGCATGTATAATGTTAAACTTTATGACAGTACAGGAAAAAAGACAATATAAGTATTAGAAGAGTTTCCAGGATAAAACATTTTTTCTAAAAAAAAAGAAAGAAAGAACATGGCACCACAGCTTAGGTTTGCAAAAAAGGAATCTGACCAAACAACAAAACATCTGTAATAATTTCTTCTGTGCAGACTAAACGAAAATGGAGATGTTTAGTCATAATACAATCACCACTTTATCGTGGCGGAGGGGTGTGCTTTCCCAAATAATCGCAGGAACTATGTTGTTGGGGGCAAAATGCCCCTGGTAGGGTCTCCCAAGGAAAATTGGTCCTGGGTGATAGGCCAGACTAAGAGCGATTGAAGAAGACTATGGAAAAGATAAATCAAAGACCACAGTGTCCTGCGCAGGTCAGGGTCACTGGGGTACCAACTTGGAGCTAGGCCTAGGGGAGGGGTTTGTTGCGCCTGGTGGCTGGGCCTTCACCCATGGGGCCTGGCTGGGCAAAGCCCAAACAAAATACATGGGTCCTCCCTTCCGTGGGCTTACCACCTGCAGGAAGGGACATATCAGTTGGGTGCTAAATGAGCAGTGGCCAAGGGCAGGGGTCTCAGGAACCTGATCCCTTTGTCATTGAAACAGGCTGTGGGGACATGGAATGTCATGGTTCCGGTAGGGACTGCGCCTGAGCTTGTGTGTGAGGTTGAGAGGTACCAGCTAGATGTACCTCAATGCACAGCACAGGTTCTGGAACCAATCTCCTTGAGACGGGCTGGAACTTGTTCCAATCTGTTCATTGTGAAAGGCGTCTCACTTGGGTGTGATTACTAATTTCTCCCCAGCTGGGAGCCTGTATGTTGGGGCTTTTTCCCAGAGGACGGGAAGGTAGCTTCCCTGTGCCTTTGAGTTGGGGACCCAACCTTCTTGGAGTCCCTGGCAGGTGTGCTGGAAAGTGCTTCTAAAGGGAATTCCATTGTTCTGCTGGAGGACTACAACACTCACCTGGGTAACGACACTGATACCTGGAAGGGTGTGATTGGGAGGAACAGCTTCTCTGATCTGAACCCAAGTAATGTTTTGTTGTCGGACTTCTGTACTAGTCACAGTTTGTCTTTCACAAACACCATGTTTGAACATAAGGGTGTCCATAAGTCTATGTGGCACCAGGAAACCCTGAGCTGGAATTCAATGATCAATTTTATAGTCGTGTTGTTGCATTTGCAGCCACATGTTCTGGACATGCCGTGAAGAGAGAAACTGAACGGTCAATTGATCACTACCTGGTGGTTATTTGGATTAGATGGTAGAGAAGGATGCCGGACAGACCTGGTAGACCCAAACATGTCGTTAGGGTTTGCTAGGAATGCCGGGCAGAGGAAACTGTCAGATGGATCATTAACTCCCACCTCTGGCAGAGCTTCAACGGCACCCCGAGGGAGGTGAGGGACACTTGAGTCGGAATGGGCTGTGTTCTGTGCCTCCATTGTCAAGGCAGCTGACTGAAATTTTGACCACAAAGTTGTTGGTGATTGTCGTGGGCTGCAACCCCAAAAGCTGGTGATGGACACCTAAGGTGAGGGAGACTGTCAGGCTGAAGAAGAAGTCAAACAAGGCTTGGTTAGAGTGTTGGACTCCATAGGCAGCAGATGGGTGGGTACCAACAGGCCAAGCGTACTGCAGCCTCTGTAGTTTCTGCATAAAAAACTCTGTTTTGGGAGGAGTTTGGAGAGGCCTTTGAGACTGACTTTCTATCGGCCCCGAGAAGATTCCGGCAAACTGTCAGGAGTCTTAAGTGGGGAAAGCAGTGCTTCACCAATACTTTGTATTTGTATTTGTATACAGTGAGGGTGGGGTGCCGTGAGCTCTACTAGAGATGTCCTTGGGCGGTGGAAGGAATATTTTGCGGATCTTCTCAATCCTCCCAGAACGTCTTACACAGAGGAAACACAGTCTGGAGACTCTGAAGTGGACTCACCGATGACTGGAGCTGAGGTTGCCATGGTAGTCAAGAAACTGGATGTTGTTGGGCTTCTCTTCATTGACACTTCTTAGCAACATTGCATGGACATCGAAGAGAGTAGTTCTGGATTGGTAGACTTGGGTGATGGTTCCCCTTTTTAAGAGTGGGGACTGGAGAGCCGGAGAGTGTGTTTCAGTTTCAGGAAAATTACACTCCTCAGCCTCCCTGGTGAAGTCTATGCAGGGGTGCTGGAGAAGTCGATAGTTGAATCTCAGTTCCAGGAGGAACAATGTGGGTTCTATCCTGGTCATGGAACACTGGACCAGCCCTATACCCTTGCTAGGGTCCTGGAGGGAGCATGAGAATTTGTCCAACAAGTACATTCCAAGGCATTTGAGGCATTTGACTGTGTCCCTCAGGGTGTCTTGTGGGGGGGTGCTCCAGGAGTATGGGGCACTGGGTCCATTGCTATGGGCCACCTGTACAAACGGTGTGAGAGTTTGATTCACATTGCTGGTTATCAAGTCAGATTTGTTTCTGTCAGGGCTGCCCGTTGTCACCGATTCTGTTAATAACTTTTTTAGACAGAATTTCTAGGCACAGCCAGGGGAACAGAGGGGTTTCGGTTTTTGATGGCCTCAGGATTGCCTCTGCTTTTTGCAGTTGACGTGGTCCTGTTGGCTTCATTGAATAGGGACTTTCAGGAATATTATCATTCACTACGTAACGCAGAGTCAAAGGGTTGCTTGAGCCAGCCAGTTGCACTTTAGTGTAAGCTGAGCCCAACGGTTACATCTGCACTAATGTGGACTTTGCACAGGTGTGTTGTGGTAAAGAGAGAGTTGAGCGAAAAGGCAAGGCTCTCTGTTTACTGGTTAATCTTTGTTCCTACCCTCATTTATGGTCACAGACTGTGGATAGGTGACCAAAAGAATGAGATTGCAGATACAAGCAGCTGGAATTATTTTTTTTTCTCCAGGGTGACTTGACTCTCCCTTAAAGATAGGGTGAGAAGTTCAGTTATCCTAGAGGGACTCAAGGTAGAGCCACTGCTCCTCCACATCAAGAGGAACCAGTTGAGGTGGTTCGGTCACTTGGTGAGCATGCCCCCTGGACATCTTCCTTAAGTGGTGTTCTGGGCATGTCCCACTGGGAGTAGGCCCCGGGGCAACCCAGGACCCATTAGAGAGAGATTATATCTTTCAGCTGACCGGGGAACACCTTGGTGTTCCCCCAGTGGAGCTAGAGGAGGTGGCTGGGGAGAGGGAAGTCTGGGCATCTTTGCTTAGCCTGCTGCTCCTGTGACCTGAAGTTAATGGATGGACGGATGGACAAAGCACCATGTATGTTGAAAACCTAACATAGTGTATAGGCATGCACAAAGATCTTAAAGCAGTTCTTAAGCATAATGGTGGAAGGGTGATAATTTGGGTTTATTTTATGGCCACAGGACATAGGCACCTTGCAGTCATTGAGTTGACCCAACTTTGTATGAGAAAGTTTTTGACTTTAGAGTACTTTGAGTGGTGGCCAGACTCGAAAGGCGATATACCCTTTTCCGACTGAGAACCATGGTCTCAGATTTGGAGGTCCTGATTCTCCTCCCTAGCACCAGTAAGAGCTGAAGATCCCCAACTGATGGTGCCAACAGGGCCACGTCATCCGCAAAAAGCAGAGACAAAATCCTGACACCACTGAACTGGAACCCTTCTGCTCCTTGGCTGCACCTAGAAATTCTGTCCATAAACATTATGAACAGAATTGGTAACAAAGGGCAGCCCTGACGGAGCCCAACTCTCACTAAAAATGAATCCGACTTACAATTAAATTAAATCAAATTAACGCTGATTTAATTTATATTAGTAATTTAGTCTAAAACTTTAATTAAAATGATAAATGTGTTTCTGCGTGTGCTAGTGAGAGAAAGCTGCTTTGTGTTGTAAAATTAAATTGAATTGAATTGAATTGAAAATACTTTATTAATCCCTTGCGGGAAATTCTTTCGTTGCAGTGCTCCATCCCATAAAAACAACAATACTCAACATATAAAATAAGTAAATTAACACTTTAAATACTACACCTTACCAAGAATTAAATATATAAGAATAACAAATTAGACAAAATAACTCTGGCCCACATGTGCAAGCCCCAAAGTACAAAAAAATTACAAAAAATTACAAATTTACAAATTACAAATTAGGGATTTCAAAATACCCAGTCTAATAGTAAAAGAAAAAAAGAAAAAAGTAACCTAGTGTAAACGGACATACAGAGATAATACAGAGATAATACAGATAAGACAGAATTAGTGATGTTATCATTTGATTTATTCAGTTTGACCTTTTTGACTTTTGAAATAATGACATATTCAAATGCATTGTGTTGTAGATTATTGTAGGTATTGTTACTGGACATGACCATCATGATGCATGACAGACAGAAGGATGGATGCAGACAGACAGAGAATAAAAAAATGACAAATTCTAGGCTATTTTTAAAAATATATTAGTGCATCTGTATATTAGGTGTTTTTAATTGTTAGATGGATTAAATGTGACACAAAAAGCTTTTTGACTGATTAAAACGTCTTTATTAGATTAATACTATCACTTAAAAAGGCCACACCTTACTGTTGCTGAAGTGCCTGAAAACCAACAGTGCTTTGAAGACATGTGGGTGGTAAATAAATGAATAAACAAACAAATAAATAAATACATGAAATCTGTGATATTTATTTCCAACAACCAAGACTCACTGACACTTAAAAATGCTTATAAAATGTAATCTGCAGTGACTGCCATGCCCACTTCTATTTATAGTGTATGTAAATTGAACTGTTACCATCTCAACCGTTTGGCAGAGCTCTAAAAATTTAAATGTCGGGTCAGTAAGAAATCACACAAAACTTGATGTTTTTATAGTATCTATGGAGTAGGAGAGGCAAAATAAAAATAAAATTAATAACATTATCTTCTGGGGGTGACCTACAAAGGATTAATGTTTTTAAATAACTGATATTTAAAAGCGGAGTGTCCATTTTTTTTCAATTTTTCAGTAGTTTATTTTATTTCACTCTATAAAATGCTGTCTGGACAAACTCGACACGAAGACTAAGTTTAAAAAACAAACAGAGAAGCACAGCGTGAAAAAAAAAGTCACCACTGTTTGTTACAGCTCTGAACGGCAGCGAGGGTGCGCGCGTGCCCCATCCATCCTGTCCCATCCACCTCCCTCCCGCCCTCGCGCCCTCGCGCAGTCGGTGTCTGCCTCACTCGCGCCCGACTGGATGCCTCAAAGCAAATGCGGAAGTTTATACGCAGAGCTGCCGCCGCCGCCGCCACCAACATGAGCCTCGGCGTGACAGTTGATTAGTCGCGTGGGGAAGGAGCGCTGTGTCAGTGACAGCGAGGTGGTGAGACCGCAGGAAAACATCAAAGTCACCGCCGCCGGACTGGCCTTCGGACCCGCTTATGGCTTCTCTGGGCAGCGCGGAGCGACGGGCGTTCGCTCTGAAGATCAACAGGTAAACACAAAAACAAAAAAAACAAAAAAAGGAAAAAGAAAAGAAAAGCTCTCCATTGGTAATCCTGGTTGTTCGGTCCGTCGGGTGAAGCTTGCAGAGCGGTACCTCCCCTGAAGTGTGTGAGAGGGCTCTTTTTGACATTTGGTGGGGATTCCACAGTGGAGCAGGCAGCCACATGTTGTGAATGTTAATGCTGCAGGTTGATTCTCTCTGTCTCAGAAAAAAAAAAAAAAAAAAAAAGCAGCCCGAGGGTTAAAAAACACCCAACTTTTCCATGGCTGTATTGAAAGCGTTATTTTTGTTATTTTTACAGCCACGTGATCAATCAATAAACTAGTCATTTTGTCTTGTTTTTAGAATAAGTTTCCACTGTGGAATTGAGGAACAAGTTGAATTTGATACTCTAAATTACAAAATCTAAATTTAAAGATCCGTACACTAATATCATTGTCATTTCCTCCTCTTGAGTTTCACCAATGTGATCATTTCCTGTGGACTATAAGGTCTGAAGAAGTCATGGAGCTTGTGAAAATGAGGAGGGATATAGTCATAGTTCCTGACAGGTGTAGAGGAAGTATATACATGGAAGTCTATTGTGTGCTATGCCTCCTCAGTAGTACAAATCATTAAACAAAAATAAACGAATAGTTCTTCTGAGTAGCACTTGGAGACATGTAAAGTTTCTGTGGTACTTATTTCACCATTGTTAAGCAGACCAAAGTAAGAGCTTTGCACATTTTATGTGCATTATTGCTGAATAGTGCACCGGAGTTCATTCACATTGTGGAAGTGGATAAGGGCAGAGTGTGTGCAGGGAGGATTTTTTTTTGGTCAAACTTCAGCTATGGCATTATAAGGAGATCCCTGCATTAATTTTTTTACTACAAAAGAAAGAATATTTTTCTTCCCCTCTCTAATGGTAAAAAAGCTCTAACAACTGTAATGTGGAACCCCTTAAATGTGAAAAGTGAACTGACACATATATTCATTATTTATGGACAACTAAGTCAGTCTCCCAGTTGGTTGTATGATCTCTCCTCCAGTCCTCTCTGTCCACCACAGGAAGTGTGAACAGAAATCATGGCTGTCTGTTTTTGTGCTGTGTTGTGTATAGCTGAGCTCAGCTGCTCAGAGATGCGAGGGATCTTGGGTTGCAGCCTGAATCCAGTGATGAGCCAGCAGAGGGGCTGCTGAGAAGATGCAGCACTGTGGTGTAGCCTGGGCTGTGTTTCATAGCCGAACAATGAGGATGCAGCACATTTGCACTCATGAACGAGGAGATCATAAAAATGTCTGTGGGTTTTGTTAATCACATTCAGTTGATATTTAACATCAAAGCGTTCATATTGATAAAGAAACTGCATTCATTAATTGTTACTGCTGTATACATTAAAGTAACAGTTATATAGTTGGGGGTTATTGTAATGGCTTTTAGAGACTCGGAGTTGTCCTCGCTATATGATGTATAGATGGAGCTGTCTGTCAGTGTGAGGAAAAAAAGAGAAGCAATGGCAGTAAAGAAAATAATAATGGGGAATGAGGAAGCTAAACTCTATCAATGGAGGTTTGCTAAAATCTACTGTTGGTTGCATTCTGAAAAGCAGCTGTATGAAAGCATAAGAGAATATACTGTAGTAGAATGAGGAGCACAGGTTTTCTGAGTACCATGAAGTCATTTTAATGAACAAGCAACTACTCAAAAGTGCTGTCTATAAAGGAGGACATGTATGACTGTTTGTCAGTTATCAAAAGAGTTATTCATAATTAGAACCTCTGAAGTTTCAGAATAAAAAGTAAACCTCAAACACAGAGGCCAGATGCAGCTTTACTCAAAAAATAGAGCTCTGAAGCAAAGATCTATCAGTGAATCTATGAACGTTCAAAAATGCCAAATAGAAGAAAAGAGAGGGAGTTTAAAAAGAAAAAAAGGAAGAATTGCTGAGCTGAGCTACCATGCCTGTCAGCTTGATGGTTAGTTGGGGTATATATAGCTGCAAAGGTCCTGGAACACTGGAATTTATTAATAATTTCACCACTGAGATACACAGCATGATTAATGCAGTTCAGTCTGTGTACTCATATCCAAGCGTCTGAAAGCTGAGTAAATAGCACTGGATCATTGAGCAGGACAATAACCTTAAACGTATCACCCAAAGTAACCTTTTACGAAAGCAAAAACTTTACCAAAGCCTTTACTAAACCTGATCTCAATCTTCTGTCTGTTCAAAAACTACATGTGATGCAGACAGATCAGGGAATGTACTCAAATCAAAGCTCCAGTTTTTATGATTTGTAACTGATTTTAATATTTTCAGTCTGGAATGTGTTATTTCACACAGTTATTTTGTGTATTAAACTGTGTCTGCATTGCTCAAACAAAACAAAACAAAACTGCAATCACAGCAACAAAGGCTAGACAGGCACAAGCTGTTGTACAAAGAGGAACAGTGGTCACAAGTTTTAACTCCAGCATGCAGCGCATATGAGGATGAAAGACCATACTAATGCAAGCCATGACTGTGGACGGTGTTTTTTTCCCTGTAAATATCAGGTCAAAAAATTATTTATCTATGCATCCCTTAACCATTCTAATCATCTCATGAGCCCTTCCTCCTTTGACGTCTTTATCAGGATGGAGTGCGAAGGAAATCCTGTAAACCGAGGACACTCTGTCACTCACTGGTTTCACTTCACGTTTTTCAAATGGCAGTTTTAAACCAGGAAATGTTTGTTTCTTCATGAGCACATAAATAAAAAAAGGGAATCATGAAGATGTGTGAGTCTTTGTCAGAAAGAAAATGGAAAACACACTAACATGCATACAAATGGGACGGTGTTGAGGTTTTGGTGAAGCGCTGAGAGGTAGCTACTTACTTAATATGATGTGATTTGCAACCATATGGTAACAGGTGTGAGGACAGCTGTGGACATGGGGCCTCTTTGCTCAATACTCTTAAGGCGGGAGTGGCTCAGGATGGAGTTTCATCTGATTTCCTCTGGGTGTTCAGCTGATGACATCTGTTAACCCTCGTGTCTGTTAGTGGGCTATTGAGTTACGAAGAGAGGAAGGTGTAAATATGAACAACTTTCAAAAACCTTTAGATATATGACTCATTCTGTAGATAATATATTAAAACACAGCTGCAAGTTTAGCTCTCTTGGACACTTTTTCTTGTACTGGGCCTCCTGTGACCTGGGTCCTGCCAAATGGCTGCTGTGTTTGTGTGTGCCTCCCTTCAACAGGAAGCTGAGTCGTGATGTTACTGATAGTAATAAGACCCATTAAGCCTGGAGACGCATGATAGTATGAGACTCACACTGGGGGCATCCCTTCGGTCTGCCTTTCTCCTCTTTTTAAATATACGATGCCGCCTTCTGTTTTCCTGTTTCTTCCTTGGCTCAGATAAGGAGGAAAGGATTGTGCTTGAAAGGAGAGGACGTTTCAGCGTTCTGGACTCACCTCCACCTGGCAGGTAGAATTCATAAAACTAATAGAAGCAGCTGTAGACACAGCAGTGTGCCTGATGGGACTAACGTCACGAGGAGTAGATATGGATAATGTTGCTTAAAGTTGTGCATTTGTCTGTCTTTGGGGCCTTTTCATCAGAGACACATCTGGATGTAGCAATATTTCAGTTTTTCAGAATCAGTGTGGACTGAAGGCATAAATACTTACAGGAGCACATATGCAGACACTGCAAGTGCAGGCCTGCCATGTATGATGTAAGAAAATGGGCCCAGACTTTTCCCCGCTGGGTGGGATAATCGAAGGTTTCAACCCCAGAATTCATAGTGGGACTTTTCACTTAGTAGATTTCCTGAGATATTTCAGAAATTTCACAGCTTCAGTGCTGATAGATAATTTAGGGATTTGTCTCCTGGCATAATCTAATGTAATAATAATCACACAGGATGATATAACACCTGCAGGTGTCTAATTTTCAGATTTAATTACCCCCTGTAGCTTGAAGTCTAACTGGATTGGTGACAGATTAAGGGCATATTTGACATGTCATAAATATTTCACTCACAACGCTGCTTAAACAAAAATGTTTCATTCTGATTAATGATAAAACACTTTTCCCTAATGTCCTTTTCAAAAAATAAGAGATGTGGTCTTTCTGTTTTTTGAAGGATGATCTAATTTTCACAAAAGTGAGAGTGAACATCAGATAAGTGAATATGACAATATTAGAACCACTGATCTATGCTGCTGAAATAATAATGCTGACTTTTTTAATGAAGCAGTTTGTTGTTCAGTAATGCATCAATTAGTCAAGTGAGTAATAATCGATTATCGATAATCGATGATGTTGATCAATTAGTTGACAAATGAGTGGTCTGACAGGACATAATATAGCTGGAATAGCATTATTTGATGTGCACGGTATGATTCATGATATATTTTCCATCAAAAAATGTGGTGATTGTGATTTTTAAAAAATGTGCCCTTTAACTGTGTGCATAATGATCTTCTCAGTTTTTTTCCTTTTAAGCCTCTGTAGGCTGTCATTTTTAATTCCAGTTTAACATCAACTCCACCGAGAGCAGCTGTTGTAAAAGCATCATCCTCATCACTGTTGATAATCTTTTCTAATTATATCTCATGGAAAAACGCCAAAGAAAACCAAACGGGCAATTTTTGTCATCAGGCGTTGAGTTCAGTGAGAAAGAGTGCATTTCTAATAAAAGTCATTTGACATTTTAACACAGATAGTCTGTGATTTAGCTTAACATCAAGGCTATGATACATCTGTTAACTCTACATGCACTCGTTACAGATGGATTTCACCTTCCCTTGCCTGATCTTATTATGAAATATTGCTAACTTCACGGTTTTTAGATTTGTCACCTTTAGATCATGTCCTGCATTTTTAAAACTGGAGAGTGAATGACTGTGCAATGCTGCAAAATGATTACACAGTATATCGGCCTGAAATCTCTATTTAATTCTGACTGTACAATGGAGTTCAGTAAATAGAGTTGCAAATGACATAATCTGGGAGTGATTTAACTGCATAGAAGTCCCTGATGCATTTCTAATTTTCACTAGCTTGTGTAGGATGACATCACTGATTTGAAGGAACAGTGGCAAAGTGTGTGTGTGTTTGATGAATGCCATTGTGGTTATTCTCAGAGATCTTAAACCTGAAGCTCTGTTTTGTAATGAGGTTCAAAAACCCCAGAAGCTGCCATTTTAGACCATTGTGGTTGACTTGAAAAAGAAACTTTTTTGACATCAGGGTAAGGCCCAGTTCATGCGTAGTGCTCATGAACTTTGTGTCCTGCCAGTTGAAAAGCCATAAAAGTATTGCTGAAAGTCAAATATTTGCCCCTTTGAAGTCTGGACTTGTGGCCGATCTTATAGAAAAATAATAAATTGACCAGCGATCGCGTCTTTGAGGTTTTAGTAAAAAGTAATCATCAAGACTCCAGTTTCTGTCGGGCTCATGAGTCAAGCTGCCTTTGGTATAATTTAGCTAAATGACTAAAATCCTGAGCTCTGTTTTTATCCTGACAAGAGCTTTGGTTTTGTGTTACAAAAGATGCCAGGAGAGGCCTGCTGAAGAGAGAGACAGATGTTGCCTGCTGTGTCAAGCTGTTTGTCTGCTACTGGTGAAATAATGTCAGCTTGGCCCTGCTGGCAAGAGCTGATTACTGCTTTCCTTTGCTGATCTTTTTATAGATAGGACCCTAATGCTCGTCATTCAGCGTAAGCTAACAATCCCCCTTGTGCATGTATGTGCACACTTACACATTGTGGTTCTTGTAGATTGTGTATTTTTTTTCTGAATACCATGACTTTAGTCTTGCCAGTGGTAAAGAAACATGCAGAGGGAGGGCACGTATTGTTGACAGAACATTAAAGAGCTCAGTTTATACCCTGGACAGGGCATGTCCCTTCACAGAACTGTGTTATTTATATGTTTTACAGATTTGAAATCATCTTGGGTGCAAACTTAAAAAAATATGCACTTAAAAAAATATGCCCTTGGGCAAAAAATAATTGTATTTTTTATTTTTTGCTTTTGCTTAGATCTTTTTTTTCTCTTGACAGTATGCATCTGACAGAAACAGAAAATATAGAGCAGTATTTTAACATCAATGCCGCTGAAATCTCAGCGGCAGTAAAATCTCAAAGAGAAATCAACTTGACTGAGGAGCAGGCCATGTGAGGGAGTCGTCAGGACATCCCTACAGATATGAATGCAGAGAATCACGATAGCTTGTGTTGAGTAGGAGTTTTCTGGAGCTTTGATTTCTTACCTGCAGCTCCTTCAGGCTCCAGCAGCTTGTGCAGTTTGACACATAGCATTATGAGCAGATTTAGGTTACTCAAAACTAGGGATGCACGATAACTGTTTTTTAAAACCGATACCGATAACCGAAAACTTTCAGCTCCTAACGGCCGATACCGATAACCGATAACACACACATATACCTAAGATCATTACATCAATACTATGAACAAAACCAAAAATAGTTTTGACTTTTTAAATGAACAGTTATTTATTTTTTCCAAAGAAAAACTATTGGCAAGCCTCTCAAACATTTTTGTAAAGCTATCAGACAAACCTATTTGATATCTCACATTAACTTAGATAAGGTGCATTACTGACTGATATATATAAAAAAAAAAAAGGCTCCTTGCACTGATGGAAATACATGCATCAAAATTACAAATGGAAAAAGATTAACATTTAAAGGATTTTGGCTTGTGGTTCCATTTAAATTAATACCTTTAATTGAAGTAAATGAGGTTCAGTAGTTTTTATTTTTTATTTTTTAATCTCATGGAAGCTTTAGATGAGAGGAATGACGGGGGGAGAGACTGCTGCTGGCTTGCGCACGTTAGCATTAGCTTCCGTTCGCTCAAGTTAGCGCGATTTCAAAACTCCATGGAAGCGATTGTTATGTTGTAGGTGGCCGATCGGGTTTTACGTATTAAAGCTTATGCTTGTGCTTCCCTCCTCGTAGAATTTGCTCGGAGGATTCGTCAGAAATAACCACCAAACTATCTTCTTCTGAAACTTTAACGAAGCTCCACGTTGCCATGTTTGTTGTGATCAGTGAGCTGTGCTGCAGGCTGCTTTCAAGGTGTAACGTAAATTCTCACGTTCCCTCGTTTGCTAGTCGTTCTTTCAGCCTTTTCTATTTTTTTTCTTTTTTTATGTGTAACATGTGGGAAAATTCTGCGAATATCAATTCAAGTCAGCAACTATTAAAATTATGACAGAGTTAACGAGTTGTTTTCTGGCATGAGGGGGTATTCTTGATTTTCCTTATTGAGTAATCGTTTTTGTGATTTGAACATAACATCCACTGCCGGTCATTCAAGGCTCAAAGGTAGCGAGGCACTGCCATGTTGACAAAAATATATATGTTATCGGGGCTATTCGTCATGATATCGGAGTTATCGGGATGACGTCATAATTTCCTGTTATCGGCCCGATAGTTATCGTGCACCCCTATTTAAAACATTTGCTGTAAATATCAGCAGCATAAGATGTAGGCCTGTGAAGACTGTGACCACTGTCCACAACTGCACTGCTCCAGACAAACCTGTTCAGTGGCCTGCCAGCAAGACTATGGAAGAACTGCACAACCATTAGGTGTGGGTGTTTGTGTATACCTGTGTAAAGTTATAGGGTTAAATTATCTAGGTTAAAAGGTTATGAGTGTGAATTACACAGTGTCACTGTTGTTTGCTAGTAATAACAGAACAAAAGCTGAACATGCGGATGGGGATTCCTCTGACGTGCATTTGTCTGTCTGTGGCTACTTATGGAGAAAGGCATATTCTGTAATATAATGTATCTTGTGATTCATTTTTATGTTCATACGGTTTATGGCAATGTAGCTCATAAATTTGCATCACTGAGCTGTCTTTGTCCATTACTTTGTAGTGTTGCCTTCTTAACCTTTGTCTTGATATTTGTAGTTTCTTTTATAACATCAGAGTAGTTATCTGGTTAAATAAAATGCTGTTGCCCTGTTGGACTTTGCTCTTTTTGTACATTTGTTTATACTTCTTCCATCCGTGCCACAGCCTCGCTTAACATTCTTTTTCTGCACTGACTTGGCATGTTAGGTGATTGATGGGTGTGGAGATTCTGATATCAACAGCATAATCAAAGTAGGTTGAGGCCAAGTTCATTATAGCATGTAAACTGCCTAATCCAGGAAAGAAATGATGTGTCAGTGAGTTGTTTTGTTTTTTGTTTTTTTTTTTGTCTTTGAAGAATGTGCTAGTTTTATTTGCATGACGTTTCCTTACATGCTTCATGTCTGTGCTGCTTTAGTGGGTTTGACATCCCAGCATTCCTCCATTCCGCTGTCGGTTATGGTTTCACAGTGATAATTGGTAACAGGGATGTCCTAACAATTGCCATGGGGACTTAATGAACTCATGAGATTGACCACAGGGGAAGCAGCCAGGAATGTGACCCATTTGCTCAAGTCTCTGCCCTTTAACTCTTTGCTCTGTGGAAATATCACAATAAACTGTTTCTGATGCTGACAGATGCAACGCTTGCATGCTCACACACATTAAATATGATTGCACATTTTTTATATATGCAAAACTAGCCTTCTGTCATTGTACTGAAGTGCTTTAAAGGGCTTATTGTGCAGACTTTGGTTAGGCTTTAATGACAGAGTGGATTAATTACAAAAAAATAGAGAGTGAACTAGCTCAGAGGAGATGGAATATGTCCAACAAATTAGGGCTGTGTCTCTGTTCATGTCATTTTATGTTCATCCCTTCTTTTAGGGAAAGCTACAGACAAGCATGCACAAACACCATTTATCCAATATATTCGAACAGTTCTTCATTCCTGTGTCATCTTGATTTCCTGCCTGGTTTGACCCTTAAATCAGGACACTGTATTTATTCCAGTGCCTGTATGGTTGCCAGCATGACAAAGCCTTTTCACAGCCGGCAGAGATTTATTTTCTGTAGAGAGAGAACACTAGTTTGAATAGAATCAGCATGGCTGACCAGTTTAATATAATGCGAGTTGGTGTTGCATCTCTTGTTAAGATACACTGCTGCATTCATGTTGAGAAAATTTACAGAAGCTATGGTAGATGTTTGTAATTCCTCTGCCTTAACAAATATTTTATGCTGATTTACTATTCTCTGCTTCCTGATCTTAAAATCTCACAAATCTGTGTTTTCAATGTATGTTTCAGACACTCCTCTGCAGAGATCAGACGTAACTTCAGTGGGAACTATGGTTTTCATCACAGCCGAAACAACTCTACTGCTTCGTCCTCAGTCTGCCTCACTGTGGTGAGTTTCCTTCTTTAAAAAAAAAAAGAAAAGTGCAGATGGTATGAGTTTTATGCTGTAGGAAGTTGTCAGATCATCCTAGTTTGTGCCTTTGATGAATTTACTGATAGCTTTGAGCTAATCATTAGCAGCAGGCAGCTCACAATGAAATTAATAAAAAAAAAACAACTTCTGATTTTTTTCTTCAAATATTTCACAGTGAAGATAAAGTGACTAAGGTCTATGTTGAATTGCAGCACTTACTAATGTAATGCTTCATTAGGGGGGGAACTATGACCAGAAGGTTTGCAGAGATGTTTTATATAAGGCTGCACTCTCACAACTGTAATAATTCTGCTTAATACTAGAACCCAGTAAAGAGGTTTTAACGTTATCATGCTTACATCCTCTTGACCGTCATTAACATAGAGTAAATCACACTAAGTTTCTTGTCTAGCATCAAAGATTTTCTTTTGAATCCAAACAATTCTGCAACAGGACAATTTAAATGCTTTTGCAAAAGCAGTTGTGTGCATTTCTGCATAAAATTTGAGCTTCATCAGAAAGAATCTTTTTTTTTTTCCCCCTTTACAGTGGATGAGGGCATAGCCAAGGATTAACATGCCGCATACCATAACATGGTTTGGAAAACTCAGTGTCCTTTAGTTTCTGTTGTGGGTTGACACTATTATTGCAGACTGGTTTCTTGCCTTGCCGGTTGAAGCCTAACAGACAAATAACCGTGATTCCTCCTCACTTAAGAAAGCAGACTGAATGATGTACTGTAATCCTTTGCAGGGATTTGTTCCCGCTTCACAGCTAGTCTCTGTGTGGTATCCTCTGAGCCCATGTCTCTGCCTCCAAGCTACCCATTTTTCACTCCTCCTAGTTTTTTCAATGTCTGCCTTTTCCCTCACCTTTCCTCCATTTTCTCTGCCTCTATATATTTATCGTTTTACCTTTTCTAAACTTTTTGGGTGTCATGTTTCCTGAGTTGTCTGTTTTAACTGAAGGCCTTTTACAGACCCCTCAATGTGTCAGTTGTTAAGCTTGGAGCAGCAGCAGTGCTTGGAGCATCCACTCCACCTTAGCGAGGGACATCCATCATGGTTAATCTCTAACCTGCTTGGGAAATGGGTCAGAGCCTTGCCTACTGACAGGCACTGGATGCAGCCTGCTTACCTTGCAGCTTATGCAGTCAGATCTTTAATATGTCCGGATTTGAGCAAGGATTTTAATTCTATAATCTCTAGGATGGTAGTTTCCCATTACTCAGTAGTGATGCCTGATGCCTTTCAGCTCAGGGATGACAGAGGAATGTCTGTTGTAGTCACGAGACAGATTGGCATGCTGACTGTTACTGATTGTTTTTTTTTTTTCCCTCTGTGTGCCTAAAACTCAACAACAATGTTGTCTGAATTTGTTGTCTTAGGTTTGTTGAGGTATTAAAAGAATCGACTGCATGACTCAAGTCTTTGAGTCTGATCTTCACACATGCTTTTGCGCGCGTGTGTGTGTGTGTGTGTGTGTTCGTACCCTCTTTTCCTGTGTGTTGAAAGACTGGTTGATGGAAGAAGGCCTTGCTGATGTCACTTCCTTTTAATATGCTGTGGCGTGTCACTTGAAGCTGTGAAGCTCAAAGCTTGAGACTATCCTCCAAACATGCTTTGGTTAAAACATTCATGCTCAAAACTTTAACTCTAGGTAGTTTTAACAACTATTCCACTTTTGTAATGTTGAAGATTTCTTCTTAGCTTCCCTGGTCTTGTCAAATGTTAAAAATGTGAGGAGGATTTGAAATGGATACGTGAACGGGGCAGTGGCTTAGTTTCAGACAAAGTCGTTCAACGTCAGTAGAAGCACACTGTAGTGTGGGTTCCCGTATCCGGAGTGCGCCATTTTGCACACTTCCTTTTTATGGTGCACTTTTCAGTTTTCAACAGGGTAAGTTTGTTAATATTTGTTTGGAGCGCTGCAGTCAGCTTTGAATTTTTTTTTAATATGCTTGAACGTCAGTCACTGGTCAGGTTAATTTTGTACTACTTTGTAGAAATGTTATTGGAGTTGATTTATTTACATGTCTGGTGTGTCTTATGGCTTTGTTTTTACTTAAAAAAAATCACTTTACATATGCATGCATGTGTTGGTCGATTTTCTAATATTATTGAATGGATTTTTTTTACATAAAATCATCAGAAATGTATCTGTTTTTGACATTGAAAAGAGTTTATCTCTATATTGACGTATATGCCTCCACAAAATGTTGCCTTGTGTATTTTGCAGTTCATTGTGCTTTTTGAAAAGTTTTTAGCATCATAAATTAATGCAGTGCATCACCTCTGTAATCCTCATTGAGTAAGCTGATTTAAACACCCTTGGATTTGCTTTTGCAAGTAGTCACAGCTTCTTAGTGGCCCCTCTGATAACTCCACATAGAAGCAAGAACCCATCAGAAGCATGCATAGATTTGCATTCATTAATTTTAGTTAAACAAGAAAAAAGTCTTTCTATGGAAAGGAGGCGTTCCATCTGTGGGTCTGTTATTCAAAATGATAATGATAAAGTTGCCCCCTTTAGCTAAGTGTGTATTGTTGCCTCTGTTCCATGGTAACCATTACTCAGCCATGGGAGCCAATTGGCTCGACTGCTTTGCAGAGAAAAATACGTATCAGGCTACGTTGATGTGCAAAAACATGTCTGAAGGCAAATGGAATTTGCTCTGCTTTTAAAAGTTCAAAGAACAATGATTCATGTTATTGCTGTAGCTTTCCCCACCCCTTATGTGTGCACACTCATCTGTTAGTGTGTATGACACAGGCTGGCATGCCTGGCTATTTTTTTTTTTATCCCTCTATCTCCTGCACATATTGTACACCCGTACTCTTGTAACTTTAGTTGGATTATGTGCATAATAGAATGACAAAATATTTCATCCAAAATATTTTAAATACTATGATGCACACACATATTTGTTCTCAATACTGTTGACTGGGTAGGTAATGCTTTTTTCCCCCACGTTTTCATTATGATATCATGATGCATGTTTACAGATGCAGCCTGTAGACTGTTATCAGATGGTGATCTGCCCAGTTCGCTGCCACTTTTCAAAGGGACACCTGCTCCATACAGGTTCCTCTTTTCCAAGCAGAACAAGCCACACACACACACAAAAAAGAAATATATATGTACATATATATAATATTTATTCATGCACACTCTGCTGTGACCTGGTTAAAAATAACAGGCGCAACTTTTCCACCCCTTTGAAGTCAGAATGGGAATTAGTAGCATTGTGTGTTAATGGTACCTATAACCATATGCACTGTTTCTAAGTTGTACATTTTAACTGTACATTAAAAATAACAACTTTGCCATTAAAGTGCTGTAGCAGAGTATGGGATTTTAGATGTTCTGCATCAGGTTAGGCTCATAGAGAAAAGGAAAAGAAAAAAAAAAAGCCATTCAACACAAGTCAGTTTCTATTTACATGTGTGTTTGTATCTATAGTTCCTGGACAGGTTTGAGGTAATAGAAACAGTCATGATTCAACATGTTTGGTTCCACTTTGGTTTCTTGTTCTCCAAACATTTCCTGCTCATTTTAGATTTGAGATTACTGCTGTCTGCATGTTATTACTCTGCATTGTGCCCTGATATTCAGCCAGTGCTATTTTTCTTTTGTCACCCTTTAGCCTGATTATCAGCATACAGTTGATTATGTGCTTCAGTGAATATTCTGGATATTTACCATGTGACATTTTCTGATTATTCTTATGCTTCTCTCACTCCTTTTCTTTCTCAATAACATGTGTTCCCCATCTTCCCTGGATCCTTCAGCCTCAGACGTATGACGCAGTAGAACCCTTGGACCTGGAGGAGTTCCTGATGTCACAGTTGAGAAGTGGAGACGCAGCTCTGATGCAAGAACTTGGAGACTTTCCTGACGATGACCTGAAAGTGGAACTGGTGGAGAAGGAGTGTCGTACCATTCGCCACTCTGTCCCAGAAGGAGGGTGGGTTATAGGCCAACAAACAGGAGAACCCATAGATGCTGTTTTTAGAGGAGGGAAAAATATCAGCTTACAGAAACAGTATTTCACAATAGCTAAACTATTCAAAGTTGTTCATACAGTTTCACAATATTCAAGGAAAATGAGATTGCTTGAATGCCTTTGTTCACTGTAAAAATATTCAGTGACATTTGTTATCTTAGTTAATTAAATTCATGTGTAGACAGCTTGACCATGAAATACAGATGAAGATAAGTGAAGAATTTAAAGTTTTCAGTTGTCTGCCTTCATGTAGTTTTATGCAAATATCTTTTTATTGTCTTAATCTTTCTGCAGAGTGGAGTTGGATCCACATGTAACGAGACTGTGTTAAGAGTTACACACAGCCATGGCTGGTAGTCTCCAGAAGGTAAACCCTTTAACTGTAATATATTGGCATGCTATCTATTTCTCTTAAGCACACATAGCACACATGCATGCATTGTATGAGTGTGTTTGCATCAGACTTCTGTTTGTGTTGTTATCGAAGACTGATAAGAAGTCTAGTGGTGTTTTGTTGAAGCTGAACTGTTGATCTTTGCCTTGTGTGTGTGTGTGGGCGTGCATGTGTGCATGTTTTTCAAGGTGTCAGGGGGATGGCTGGAGCACATATTCGGAGCGAGCTGGCCTACACAAACTCCTGCAGAAACAAGTCTTTGAGTCTGATCTTCAGCCAGAAAAGACAGACAAACCAGTAAGAAACATAAATGCATAAACATGTATACCTAGTATCAGCACCTGTTACTCGTGTCCTTTTTTTTGTTTGTAACTCTTAAGTGGACCTTATTAATTAAGCATTAATTAAGCATTATTAATGAAGGGCATTAATAATGCTTGCTTTCTTCTTGAGTAATTAGCATTGGTAATAAGTTTAGCAAACTATCAGATTGGAGGAATTTTCTGGCCATAAGTCAAGGTGATGCAAGAGTAGGCAAAACATGTCCCGTTCACTCTTTTAATGTTACAGCCTTCACTAAATTCTGATTTAAAAATAACCTTGGTAAGCACACCTGCATTCAGCCACACTGATGAAGTAGTCACTGCTCTGCTTGATGCTGTTTTCTATTTCGGGCAGAGACTGGGGATTGTTGGTTACTGGTTGCTTAATCTGCTATCCACATGTTCCTGCTCCAAACTACTATTAGTAAATTGGCCATTTGGTCAAGTAGCTTTTCCTCTCTCAAGTTTTACTGTACGTAATACTTCATTTTAACTAATAAAGTGCAGTTTAGTGGATTCTCCTTTAAAAAGCCTTTTTCATAGTCAGACTTGTAGTCTGTGGTCTGCTTTGGGATACACTTAAACAGTTCTTCACTCATATCCTTCTGGTATTAGTCTCTTATTTTATTGACGTCATGTCTTTTATCAGATCTGATTCTACATATGCTTGGTAGTGATGCATGAAGGTTTTGGCTTTGTCCTTTGGTTTGAATTATTTTCACATGAGGGGGAAAAAACGCTGTGCCTCAAGGCACAGTGGTTTAGACAACAGGGTTGCATAATGACTCCTAAGAAGTGAGCCTTTATGTCGGTATAGAATCAGTAATATCAGAATTGGAGAGTACATCTTCATTGAAAGAAAAGCAGACAATCACACTGAAAAAAAAACAAGGGGAAAAGTTGTTCTTGTCCGAGCTGGCTGTGAACAACTGTTGTACTGTCTCTGATGTTAAGTGGCTCTTTGATCTAATTGAATTTGCTCTCATCGAATCATCTGCCAAGTTTCCTTTTCTTTCTTTTTTTTCACAACAGTCTGAAATGTTTACATTAAAGGAGTAACCTGGAAAGTAAAATTGCTGAAGCAGAAAAAGTCTTGCGTTCCCTCAATATTCTATAATGTCCATATTATCAGTATAAAGTATGCTGCTAATTATGTATGTATTAGTATATATTATTTAAACCATTAAACATTTGTCAGCAGCAACTTTAATCTTTTCCTTGTTATAGGGCAAAATAACCAAAAAAGACTGAAAAATCTATAAAAAAAAAAAACAGACATTTTTGTGTGAGTACATTTTAGATAGACTTTTAAAAGTCAGAATGGTAGTTTTCTTCTGCTTTCAGATTTCGTGCAAAGCTATACTTAGCAAAATGTTCAGTTTACACCCATACTTGGTGCATTGATATAAATGCACTTCCTTAAATGTCAAACTTTGTCTTAAGGAGAGCTACAAGAAAAGCTACTTTGTCTTTGAATGCCACAATGGCGTGCAAAGTTAAAGTGCCTTTTGTGAAGGGAAGACATTTTACTGAGAGCAGCCTGGTAGCCCATACTGATCATGGCTTGGTAGAGATGTGTGCGAAATGCGAGGGGGTGGGTGCTTTAATACTCAACACAACAGTGTGTTACTATTCCCATCGCTCTTTCCACAGTGGCACTGGCCCTTTCAAGTTTAGTCAGCTCGGCTCGAACTAAAATAAAACTGAATGTTTTACAGACTGCAGCCCTCATTACATCTACACTTGGTGTTTAACAAGGCTGGTTGTTGCATGTTTCTCAGTGAAAAATGATTGAATAGTGAAATATTGTGTCAAGATCTCAGTTAATTTGAGTAAGGATCCCTGCCTCAATTCCCTACTGTTAAATCAGGCCAAGTTCTCATCCTTTCATGCTGGCCTTTCTCTCACATTTCTGTCTCACATTGGCCAAATCCCCAGCTCCCAGGATCAGGCGGTCCCAGCCATCCGAGGCCCACTCAGTACCACTCCCGGTCTCTGCCCAGTTTCTGGCTCAGCCACCCTCACCAACCCCCCTCCGTTTCCCATCCTTGCCAATTCTGGTTAATCACCCAAACTAAAAGGTCCCTTATTACTGCTTCAGGCTTCTCATCACCAGCGCGCCAGAAAGAGAGTGACAAAGAGGGATAGGACAACTCTATTGTCTTTCAGTATCTAATAGCAATGGTTCAATCTGCTTTGACAAAAGTCCCTGGGGTTGTTGTTTGATGGTCTCTTGGAGCCTCACCAGGGTAGATGCTCGGTCAGTCCTAGCCTGTGGTGTGAGAGCCCGGATGTAAGTTTGATGGATGATGAGAATAAAAGAGAGTAGAATAAGGGGTGGCAAGAGAATGCTCTGATCAGCAAACATCATGCTAGCAGTCAGGTTGTGCCATGCCCGGTAGTTGAGTCAGAGTAGCCTCATATGGTGCCAGTGTCAGGCAGTTGTTCAAATGATGCTAAAAAGACAACTGATGATTTAACGTTTTATGTTTGATGTGTATCTGTGAACAGATGTTCAAGATGGTGTGTATATATGAGCTTCTCTTTACTGGAAGTCCCAATGTGAAATGATTGCAACTAATTTAAAGACACCGTCTTGTGCCACTGTCCCAACATCTGCTGTTGCAATTTGTTTTCTGGGTGAGGAGAGCCTGTGTGTAAATACAGGTTGAGAAATGACATAGGCTTGAAGGAAGCTCGTCTGATGAAAGCTGCAGTGTTTTAAGATTGCTTAGATTAAGACTGGTCTGGAAATACTTCAGGATGAGACAGTTTATTTTTCATCCGGGCCTTTTCATCAGTTCCTCGGAGCACATCTGCATATCACATAAGGGATTTCATTAGATGTGTAAAAGTTATTACAGCTGCCTGGTGCTTTCTTTTTTCTTAGTCCAGCAGGCCTGAGCTGTTGCTGACAGGGTGCTGGATGCTAAATAAACGCAGCGTCTAGCAAGCCTGTTCTCCAGAGCGACTGTAACACTCGGTCAGCAAGTCAATTCTGTCTCCTTTGCAACCATCAGCCTGCTGGGTTGTAACTGCCTGCTGAACTTGATTAGCTATTGCCTGACCTGTACATTCAAATAGTGACAAGAAACTCACACGTTGGTGAACCTGACCGAATCCCTTCACCTCAGGCTGCACTCTGATTGGCTGATTCACCTGAATCATCTTTGGATTGCATTCTGTTGTTTTGTCTTCATAGAACACAAGAAACACTAAAACGCTAAGCTATGTATATCTTCTATTGGAAGGAAAAAAAACAATAACACAAAGTTACACAAAGGATGTATACATACATGATACGATGACTTAAAGTGCTTCCATTTATAAAGTAAAGGATGCATTGATGGCATGCTCACAGGCTGCATATATATTTTTTTTCTTTGTTGAATTTACTTAAACCTCATGCAGTTGTAATGTTTAAATTGAGAGGGAACAAACATTGGGATGTAATAATTATTTCACAATGATTCTTAATGAATGGCTGCTTCCTTTGTTATTTCACTTTTGCACATTTTTGATTTTCACTTGTTTCACTTAATTCCATTACCCTCACCCCACTAACTCTGTACTACACCACACCAAACCACCGTGTAACCCTTACCCCTTTTCCTCTGCCTTTGCCCCAGGTCACGTCTCCAACTCTAGCAGGGTTGAGTGATGAGTCTGGCCGCACGCTAACCTCATCTGATTTTAACTTGAGATGTCTGGCCCCCGACCAGAGAGTGGAGGGACTGTTGGCCTTCAGCAGCCACGAGGAGCTGGACCGCTTTAACCAGGAGACGCGGCAGGGAAACAGACACCCTGAAGTGTTTGCTCTTTACCCACCAACCGATGAGGTGGAGTGTTTAGAGTTGCTACACAACATGTGCTGTAATAAACCAGTATATAGGCTCCAAATTATAATTTTAACTTCCTTTCCAATCGAATACATTATGCACTTTATTTATTTAAGGTACTAGATTCTTCCTATCTATTGTGTTCCAGGAAGATGCTGTGGAAATCAGGCCCATTCCTGACTGCCCTAAAGAACACATTGGAGAACGCATCCTGATCCGATGCCAGGCCTTAAAGTATGTCATACATTTTCATCACATTGTAGGAGGGAACAATAGTTCATTGAACATTAATTTCAACAGCTGCTTTCTGTTTACTGTACAAGCTGGACATGGAGCCAACAGATGGTTGTATTAAAATGACGTTTTCCAAACACCCTCTTGTTTGTGGAGATGAACTTTTCCTTTTCTTTTCTTGAACATACAGAAGCTTTTTGTATTTCACATCTGATCTTTAGTCATGAGGAATATTTTTTTCCAAAACGGCATTCACTGGTAGAAAGAGCAGTGCGTAAGGGTGGAGGAGTACGATGAAGTGGATTTATTCTCCATAAAATTTCTGTTCCTCTGTCCTTCTCTGTGTGGTTTTGTCTTCTTATTTCATGCAGAGACACATGCACACTGCTTTACATTCTTGATCTGGCCCATCTTTGTGCAGCCCTTACAGTTGCCTAATGTTTGAGTTGAACTGATTTCTGGGCTTGCAGTGGTTTGGCAACATTATCCCTGGTTCTTCTAACTCTCATTATAAAATGTCAAGACTTACTGAAGTACATTTGGTTGCTTCCCATCATAACAGCAATTTAGGGGAATTCTAAGAACAATAAATATAAGAAGAGAGTTCTGTCTTTTGCTGAAATTGAATTGCTTGTTTCCCTTTCCTTGGATTTCCTAGGTTTGAAATTGACATTGAGCCCGTCTTTGCCACCATGGCCTTATATGACCTGAAAGAGAGGAAAAAGGTAAGAATTTCCACTCCATAGCAAATACTGCTTTTATGAACAGTCTTCAAAAAGTTGTTTGTACTTTGGCTGAAAAACCACATTTGCTCAGTGCGTAATAGGCATTTTTGGTACAACAGGCCTACAGTAATGTAAGTTTCCACTAGAAATTGGAAATGTTCATGATATCGCAGCTGATGATGACTCTTTTTATGCCCACTTAAAAAAAAAAAAAAACATTGTAAACCTTGATACATTCATTGAGAAATATGAATAACATTCAACTGTGCTGTGTCATATAACATAACTAATGGACTTCAAAGGAAGATGATGGGCACCAACACTCAAAGAAAGTGGCATTATTCACAGGAATTTACCGTCAACTTTACTACACACAGCCGAGTATCTTCAGAAGGAGAAAGAAAAGTGTAGGATCTTAAATTCCAGGATGAATTGACCCAGAAAGAGATGTTCATGTGCTTTTTATGGAAGTTTATTTTTTTTCTTGCAGCTTCTATTTCATTTTTGTTGATTTGAAATGGTGCTGTGGTTAGCACTATGGCCTCACAGCTGACCAGCAATTTAGACACTGCTGAACGGTGGGGATTTTCATTATAGTTTGCTGTTCTCCTTGTGCCTCCGTTGGTTTCTGTGGGTGCTCTGGCGAGATAATGATGATGGTCGCTGTTGTTGTTTATGCAGCATTTTTCTTACGATAACTGAATATATGTTCAGCTTATAATCGTTTCAGTTATTAATTTACATTAACAAATAAACTGTAATTAACTGAAGAAAAAAAAAACAGCAGTGTGGTGTTGTAGGCTAATAAGAAAAAGGCATTCATTCATTAATTTTCCATACCCATCTCAGGTCTATTCAGGCTCACAGGGTTCTGCTGGAGAATGGAGAATACAGTAATCAAATGCTAATTTATTTATTTTTTTTTTAAACAGTTCGTAATTCTGGAATACAGTAAGAGACTATAAAAATAAAAACAGCCATATAAAGTACAGCATTTTCTGCATCGTAAGGCGCACAGAAATTTTAGGCGCATGCTAAAACGAGGCAATGGAAGCAAAACAGTGAGTGTGGTTAAGCTTTATTCTACTACATATTCAAAAAATACACACATAATTTTTTGATCACTCTTCTGTCACAAAGCCATCGAAGTGCTCATCTTCTCTAACTGAACTGAAATAGCTGGGCAATTTCGCCATCAACCGTGCCGGGTTCCCTCTCGTCATTGTTGGAGTCAGTCTCGTTGCCTGGTGGCTGTTCAACAATGATGCCAGCTTTTGCAAAAGCTCGGACAACAGTCAAAGCAGATACCTTCGCCCATGGTGGCATAACTCACCCGGCGTTGCCTTCCAGTCTTGGTAAAGGTGTGTTTGCCGTTTCTTGTCCATCGCTCCCACGACACTCGCAACTTCACTTTGAACATCCTGTTTACACCAATGTCCAGCGGTTGGAGTTCTTTTGTTAATCCTCCTGGAATGATGGCAAGCTCTGAATTCATTTGCTTCACTTAATTTTTCACAGTAGCTGTGATACGGGCGTGGAGACACAGATCAACAGAGACGGTGATGTGTGGAAAAACCATGTGGACGCTTTACATACACCTCTCTCAGCTACTCATTCATTTTCTCCTCGTCCATCCAGCCCTTCTGATTGGCCTTAACGATGACTCTGGCTGGAAACTTCTCATTTGGCAGCATCTTCCTCTTAAAAATAACAGTTTACTAAAATCGCACAACTTTTTTACAGATTTTGGAACTCAGTGCATACATAAGGCGCACTGGGTTAAAAGGCGCACCGTCGCTTTTTGAGAAAATTAAAGGCTTTTAAATGCGGAATAAATGGTACCCATAAAAGCCATTTCTTGGGGATATAAGAAATACAAATTTACAGGGAAGTCTCTAAATAAACATGATGAGACATAGTGCTAGGGCTCATTGATTATTGAAGGCCACTATGAAACTTGACATAAAAGTGCTAACATTTCCATAGTAAACTTAAATTTTGGACTAAATATAATTTCAGACTAAATAAAAATAATTCAGGGCAACAAAACAATTGCTAATATGCTGCACAAGTAACATTTTTGTCCAGAAACACCAGTGTGACCTCAGAATTATTTAACTCTTATGTTACAGACAAGCAGGAAGGAGGAATACACCCGCCTATCGACAGACAGGACTCTAGGCCTGAAATATATGTGTCAATCAGGAAAAAACACAAGACAATTTTCTTTTGTATTCTCAATTTTTTTTGTGTTTATTGAGAACCAAAATTGAAATCACATTTAAAGTTGGATCAACTGCACAGCCAGCACAATGCGAGACCTATCACAGGCACTATCACAGTCTGGGAATCAGATGTGACAGATAAAAGCAGAAATAACTTTACATCCAAACTGTGTGAAAGAGCCTAAATCATGTTGTCATCATCACATTGAACACAGGGCCAGGAGATGATGTGACATTTTTCTCTCTTGTTTATGGAGATTAACTGTATTTTTTCCTTTACCTTGAACATACAGAAGATTGCAGCATTTCCTGTCTGATCTTTAGTCATGACTGCGGATAATTGATCTTTTTCTGTTTTTATTTTTTCCCCACAAAAAGGCTCTCAGTGACAGACAGAGTAATTTGTCAGGGTGGAGAAGTGCTCTGCATTGGATTTATTCTCCATATGATGTCTGTTTCTCCTTTTGCACTTTTTATGAGCAAACGTGCGCACACTGCTTTATATTCACAGTCAGGCCCATCTTTGTGAAACACACAGAAAACTACCCACTGTTTGAGCTGAAGTGATTTCTCAACTTGCAGTGGTTTGGCATTGACATCCCAGGTGCATTGGGCCTAAAACAGCCATGCTGTAATCATTCAATCATATTCAAAAATACAACATATCTTCTTTTTTGTCTTGTAAGTCATGTTCAGCTTGACCCTTGCAGATTGTTTGTTTGTTAGTGGGTTGTAATGCCCAGAGATTGGCCAGATCCTCCAGTTGAAAATAGATAGAAAGGATTGCCTCTCCAAAATGACGGATTGTCTGGTAGCGTGCTTTTTCATGAGATATTCCTGCTGTTGATGCAGGGTGGTCTTGTTTCCTTGGACAGCTTGCATGACAGTGAGGGATGAGCATAATCTTCAAGGTTTTATGTCTCATCGCCCTTACGTATTTGTGCCCCCGAGGGTTGTCATATTTAGTACTAGTTCCACTAATACTGGACCGTGTTTTCCTAGTTACTCTGAACCATTGCTGTTTGCCTGTTTTCTGTTGATTTACACAGCTGGATAGTTTTCTGGGTGAAAAGACTGGAAAGATAAAGTCCACAGGGATCTCTCAGATCAGGTTTTACCCCCCCCCCCCATCATGCTCTCTAGCTTGTCTGCAGGACTTATGGCTCTAAGATGCCCTCCAGGGTAAGAGGGAGAAATTTAATGCCCTGTAATGTTGAAAAAAATAGTGTACAAAAGGCAGTTTTGGGAAAACATCCCTTTATAGGTGATGCACTATATGAAATCCTTCACTTACATGTCAAAAATAATAATCTTGTAAATAAAGTACAGCTGCAGTACTGCTTGTTTAATGTCACACTGTGACAGTGCTGAAAATGGCCTTGTCTTAGTGTCACATGTTTGCACTTTTAGCACTTAAGCTGAGTAGTTTTGTTTTGTGCTGCAGGGTTGAAGTGCAGCATGCAACTGTGGATTTTAACACAACTTCCTGCCTATTATATTGAGTAGAAATGGAGACAGACTGTTAAAAAAAAAAAAACCCAGGTCTTTGTCAATCTTGTTTTGCCATTCAGATTTAAGTGCAATGGAACGGTGAAGCATTTACCCCTGACCGATTTATCTCTAGGATGTTAACTGTTTTAGTTTTATGTTTACTTTGGCCATGGCTCTTCTTGATGGATTTGTTTCTCCTTCTCCTCAATAGTCTTAAAACTCTTCTTCAGTCATCCCGCATGGCTTGCTGCTCTTTCTTGTGTGTTAATGAAAATTTGGTGCCGTTTGTTTTTGTTTGCATCACTTTTGTTGTTTCAGATTTTGAAATCTGCTGTAGATGTTCACAGATTTTAACTTTAGTACTCTGAGTGTTATTACATCTCTCTGGTTCATCAGCCAATGTAAAAGTATATGGTTTGACCCAACAAGTGGCCTACTTATGATAGCTTATGAAGCAGACGAGGGTTGGGCAAGTCGGACATGCAACTTAAAACCAATGAACGCATTGTAAATTCATTTCATAACTGTTGTCATTTTGCAAGACTTTGTTGAGAAAAACACTTCTCAACTGACTGCATTGCAACTTACCCCAAACAAATATAGTCACAAACATTATAAATTCAGATTCAATGAACTGTCACTTAGAAATGACTTTTGATGAAGCTTTAGGAGCATTTGGAGATTCCAGACCTAGCTATGCGGTTGCTAATTTGACAGCACCGGGTGTTCTCCATCAGACAATGCAAAAGCCTGTGTCCGCCACTCAGACACATGCCTCTGTGTTCGGGAAAGATTGAATGTTAAAGACGGTTGTTAAACTCTTTGTTTCTCATTTTATCTCACTTTAATGGTGTCCATTCTGATTAACTCAAAATGTGAACGCTAACTCTGTTAACAGTGAACACGTGTCTTAAAGAGAAGATGATGTATTTTTCGTACATAAATCAGTCAACCGACTCAGACTGATAATATTCTTTTGATTCTTAAATGTTATTTGCCAGAAAGAGGTTGAAGACTTCACTATGGTCTTTTTAAAACCCTGACAATAAGTTTAAAATGAGAAGGCTCATACTCTGGTGTTGATTTTCATTCTTTCAAAGTCACGGTAATCCTAAAAATCTTAAATAGAAGGCAGCTGGACTTGTCATTTCCATCACAAAGTCATTGCTGGGTCTTTTTTTTACAGTTTATTTCAGTAGCCATAAGTAAGCAAAATTAGATTTGGGGGGAAAAACAAACCCTAAAGTCATCACTGTAGAATAATTACACAAGTAAGTAGTCCAATTGGAGCTAGCTCTGATGATTTTGCTAAACATGTTGGACACACTTGGCTTCCTAGGCTGTGCTCTGGACTGGCCAGTGACGTAGAAGTCCTATGGGATAAACAGAGTGAAAGAGAGTGGTTAAAAGCCCTGCAGTGCATTGAATCACATGACACACAGCAGGTCAGGCCAGATCAGGACATATGGCTCAGTTCCTAGCCTGAGGTCATTATGTCGGGGAGAAGGGAAATTGTAGAGTGGGCCAGACAGATGACATTGCAAGATTTGGCAGCATTGGATTTACGGCAAATCAGTTGCAGGTTACAAGATTACTCTGAACAGCAAAACAAAAATTCACCTTTTATTTACTTTGTAATTAAAGCGTTGTTCCTCTTAAAAGTTCAGCTTTTCTTTTATTTCTTCCTCTAGATATCAGAAAACTTCTACTGTGACCTCAATTCAGAACAGTTTAAAAACTTCCTGAAACCCCACACCCCACATATGGATCAGTCCACTCTGGCTCGATCTGCCATCTTCTCTGTCACCTACCCTTCTCCAGATATATTTCTGGTCATCAAGGTAACAGTAAAATCCTGTACTTTTGCCAGCAGAATATGGATTTCTGCCGTCTGAATGTGCTGAACTGCTTTAATGACCTGTATTCTCGGCCGTCTGATTTTCAGATTGAAAAGGTTCTTCAGCAAGGAGAGATCAGTGACTGTGCTGATCCCTACATAACACTGAGGGAATGTGATGCAAAGGTAACGCAGCAAAACAAGAAGCAGTGAATTTTTTATTTTGTTTTTGTCTATTGATCTCACTATTCATGCTTGCTTTGGGTTCAATATTTTCACTTGAAGTTCAAGGTGATGAAAGCTGGAATAACTCTTTTTCAGAACAAGGACAAACTTGAGAAGCTACGAGGCCAGGCGGAGGCGTTCTGCCAGAGGCTGGGACGTTATCGCATGCCTTTTGCCTTGGGCAACCGTTAATATCATGGACGTCGTCTCTACTGCTGCTATAGACCGTGACGTCTCAGACTCTGACAGCATAAAAGGTAGTGCGTGCTTGTGTCTTTGTTTGGCATTAAGCTAACACCTGAGACTGTTCAGAAACTGCCTCACCTGGTTTTCTTGATTTTTCCGTTCCTTTTGGACACCAGGAACAGGTCCTGGGTTTATGCATTCTAAAAGAGGTTTACAGGAACATGCTTTCTGACTGATTTCTCCACACCATCATTTTTACAGGAAATGTTGTTTCACTCATGTTACCCATTTTCTAAAAATTTGCATTTTTTTTTTTTTTTCAAAAACTCACTTATTAGGGGATGATTTCCTTTGTTCAAGCTTTATCTGTCTCAATAACATAAAAGTCTCATAGCAAAAAATAGATATATGATCCATTATTGGTCCACCTACCCTCTACTGTCATTCATTCACAGATCATTCACACTGGACCCACTTTAAAGATCAGAACTATGTATCATTTTATGTCATTAGTGCTCACTGTAATCATGTTGGTGTGCACTTAGATTTTTTCATACCTGCATTTTGGGGCGGTTGTGTTTCTGGAGGTTGGATTGTGTCTCAAGTTTAGAGTCCTGAGAGTCAGTAGTCTGATGTCTGGGAAAGACACTGAAGCCTACATTGCCTCTGATGTGTTCGGAGCACTGCCTAGACAGTGCTGTGTGTGTGTGTGGATTACAGTGTAAAGTACTTTGATCACTCAAAGTACTTTACAGTGTAAAGTACTTTGAGTGATCAACAGGACTAGCAAAAAGCTATATAAATACAATCCATTAACCATTTGCTTAGATATTATTAAGCTGAGTGTATAATGCACAGAAATATCAGCATGTTGTTTGCAGTGCTTGATGGTCATTAAGATTAAGTGTTGGCATTTGTCCACGATGAACATCATCAAGTAGCTCATGGCAGATTTGCTCTAGTTGAGCCTTGTTTCCCAGGGAGAGCATCATCCAAGTTTTTAAAGCCTGATTAAGTCTACAGTTTATTTTGAAACTATGTCTAAGAATCAGTATAGTATGTCTGACATTAAAGTTGAATGATTTATTTCTCTCACCCCAACCACATTGTTTTTAAAATGTGTGTTTGCACATTTTTTTTTTTTTAGACAATGTCAATTGTCTAGGTACCTGAGTGAGGCATAGCAATGAGAGCACACACAAAAATGGTAAAAAATATTGTACATCTGTCACTTGATGTCTAATTTACCCATGATGTTTTTTGTTTCTTTGTTTTTTTTAAACTTTCAGGTAAATCCAGCAGCATCGATCGAAGATCACAACTTCCCAGGAGGAACTCTGAGCGTTTCAGTAGCATGGATGAACAGTTTTGTAACGTGTTTACCTTCAAACCTGCAACCATCACAATCAGCACCATCTTCAAACAGGTCAGACCTCTTTACTTACAAGGATAAAGAAAAATCTGTGACAACTTTCCTGTAAAGACAAGATACAGTGTGACAGACAGACTAGCGTGCAGCTTTAGCCTTGCCTTGTCTCATTTGTTGATCAAAAATGCAATGTTCACACATTCCATCAAATACCTGTAATGTTTCTATAACGAAGCTATGGCTGTGAAAAATGCTGCTTCTTTATTTCTGTCCTTGCCATCCAGTCCTTTCATTCAAAAGCAGAAAAAAAATGCTTTGTCTTTTTGGGTCAGGAGGGAGATCGTCTCAGTGATGAGGATTTGCTGAAATTCCTGTCTGAAATTAAGAAAACCTCAACTCCACAGAGAAGAATCAAGATGATACCAGGTTATCTCTCATTACATTTAAACATTTTTAAGTTTTGAGTTTTGTTTAACCCCGCCTTCCTGGAGATGGTTGAGAAGACTGATACTAGTACGACACATGTCTAGTAGCTGGTTACCTTCACTCAGCACAGACTGAACATACAGCTCAACAGCGCAATAACTGCACAGTTCCTGCATAATGAGCAACCAGTAATTTCTCACACAGTCCCGAAAACCACAACATTGAGTTTTCACACTTGAATTTTTTATTTTTATTATTATTTTTTTTTTAACGGATGGAGCAGATTAAAAGGAGTGTATGAATTAAAGAGCTTCATGGAGCAAGTTAGTGGAATTTGCTGACTTTGGATAGAGCCAGTCTGCTGTAGCTTTTTCTCCCAGTTTCTTGTCTTTATGCTAAGCTATCTGCTTGCTGGCAGTAGAGCTAACTGAAGACAGTTTTACTGTCATAGTGATATTGAGCTGCTCATCTAACTTGTGGCGGGACATTGCATTTCCCTAGGGAGCCGGCCCTCATTAGTATGTGTGTTCATTGCTTGTCTACAGTATTCAGTGATAAGAGATGATAAATCATACCATTTTCATTGTGCCTTCAAGGAAGAATTTGACTTGTGTTGCATCTTTCAGGCTTCATCAAGCTGGATGTGTCTCCAGTCCATGACATGCTGCAGGCCTGTTTGTCCCCTGAGCTTATCCCTCTCATCCCATTGGCTGAGAAAAACATTCGGCCCGTTAAAGAGGTGCTGGAGTTCCCCTCCAGTGAGGTTTATGTTCCTCACAACATTTACAGGTGGGTTGGAGGTGTTGATATGTAAGATCTTTAAACACATATCTTTTCCTGCACTCCCTGTAGTCTTAAAAAAGAAAAAAACATTTTGTTTGTGAGTTTATGATGTATATTGTGTATAGATTGTAGATAAGCTTCTTTAAGACTTGCACAAGATGAAATGCAGTCAAGCATTTTAAAACCACCTTTCATGGCATGAGGTTGAGTAAAGTATGTTTGCTCTTAGAGACAGGTTCTTTCTCTTTAAGACCTGAGGCAGCAAGAACACTAAAGATTAACTCATAAGTCAAGAACTGACATTGTGACGTTGCTCTGGGCCCTCAATGTACTCTTCATGTGTTGGATATATATGTACAGCTGACCCATGGAGAGATCTATCAGCTTAACAATGAAGAGTCTTCCACCATAAACCGACATTTAAATTCTTCTCAGCACTCAGAATTATGTTACTTGTACCCAAACACGTGTAAACATGCTCTCTGTGTGATAATTACATTGTTTCTTTCTCTAAGTGTATGCTCACTGGAAGCTGTGGTATATTTTATATTTTTTATATTCCAGGTTTCAGATAGATTGCAGTGTTTTATTAAACCCAGAGCTCCATTGTAAATTATTGGCTATGGTGACATAATTGTCACTTTACCAATGGATGACTAAAATGTTGCTGTGAGAACAGTGCCATCTAGTGATGCATATTGGAACGTTTTTTTTTTTCTTTTTTTTCTTTTTTTAATTAAACAAAGCATTATCTTGATTCCTTCTCTGTCTCTTTAGGAACTTGCTCTATGTCTACCCCCAGAGGCTGAACTTTGTCAACAGACTTACGTCAGCAAGAAATATCACTATCAAAATCCAGTTTATGAGTGGAGAGGACCCTAGTTGCTCTCTGCCTGTAAGTGCTTATGGTATAACAACAGTATTATAACAGTAACATTGATCATTTCTAATCATTTCACTGCATGAGCCCATTTAACACATTGTTTAATAGAATAATTAAGCACAAATAAATTTCTCAGTCGGGAGTATTTAAGAACTTGTTGTAAATCACCTTACGGTAATTAAAAACAGGTGAGAAGCCTGAACATTAGCCTTGACAGATGTACTGTGCTGATTTATTAGGTCAAGTATTTTTCTGCATTTATTTATTTTTTTTTGTGTGTGTGTTGTTTTTTTCAGGTAATATTTGGGAAATCAGGAGGCCCTGAGTTTATACAAGAAGTTTACACTCCCGTTACCTACCATAATAAGCAAGTACACGTGCATATGTTATGAGCCCATTTCCCCCAAATGTTTGACTCACTATAACAGTGCAAATAAAAGATATGCTAGTGATTTGTTTCAAAAATGTTTCTTTAATAATAAAGGACAGCTTGGGGTAGTTTTTGAAGTGTTTTTCTATTTTTAGTTGCCCACTTCACCTCTGTCCATCTTTAATGAGCTGAGACCCAAATAAAGTTATCTATTTTTCAGATGATTATAATGGTTTTTTTTTTTAAATGTATTTTTGAAACATTTATAACTGGGTTCTAAATATTTTCAATATCTATCGTTTATAATGATGGATTCATTTAAATGACCTAATCTGTTGCTAATTAATAGATTAAGATGTTTTCTTCTTTATCATGACACAGCTTTTCTGTTTTTATTATACCCTTTAACTAACTTTTGTTTCTGGCATCAAATTCAAATCAATATGTGTTGATAAATATATATAGTTTTTATAGTTTGATAAGCACATTGCCCTGCCTTTTTTTTTTAAGAACAAAGCTGTACTCTTGTTGTTAATTCCTGTTTCTGCACCTCTCAGGTCTCCAGACTTTTATGAAGAAGTGAAGATCGCTCTTCCAGCACGTTTGATGGAGAGACATCACTTGCTGTTCACTTTTTATCACATCAGCTGCCAGCAGAAACAGAACCAGACTGGCAGTTGTGAGACGCTCATTGGATACTCTGTGAGTTTTAGTTTAGTTTTGTTTTGTTTTCTTAACGTCACTAGGTCAAAGTCAGACTTTGCTTTGTGTTTGATGTCAGTATGTTCAACATCTGCTGAGCTTAGCTTACTTCTTGATTTTGGTGTTTTCATCCATTACAGTGGCTGCCCATATTTATCAGTGACCGACTACAGACGGGTCAGTTCTGTCTGCCCATCGTCTTGGAGCGTCTTCCTGTCAATTACTCATTGCACACACCAGAGGTACACATGTCAAGATCTTTTGTTCACATCTAAAAACCCATTCTGGACCATTGTATGGGACTCCATGGAAGAGAAGAGAAAAACTGTTAATGTTCTCTTAAACCCTATGTTGGTTTTCTCCAAAACTCTAGCGTTCTGCTGTACAAGAACATATAAATACATGGATGAACACAGATATTTATATGTCCTGTTTCTTGTAGAAACTTCCTGCTCAGGTCCCTCCGGTTAAATGGATGGAGAGTCACAAAGGCCTTTTCAATCTTGAGATCCAGGCTGTGTCATCTGTACACACTCAGGTGAATACTGATTGAAATTGTCAATACTTACAATGCCCCCCACCCCACCACCACCACCACCCACCACCACACACACAGTCTCTCTCTGTCATGCAGGCATGTATTGTAGGCTGCATATTCATTCACTGACTGGTTACTGTGAGCATCCCTCTGCTGTAGCTCCATCCTGAAGCCTTATATCCACTGTTTCCCAATACATGTGTTTTTTCCTCTATGTGACAAATCATACCTCTCCTGAACCAGGACAACCACCTGGAGCGTTTCTTCACCCTCTGCCACGCACTGGAGGGTGGGGTGATATTCCCTCTACGGGTCAGGGAGGAGAAGATTCCAGAGAACAAGCTGGAGCATGAACTGAAGCTCAGCATCATTTCACTGTCCTCCTCTGGTTTAGAGCCTCTGGTCCTCTTCCTCCACCGGGTGCTGGATAAACTTTTCACCCTCATTATGCAGCCCATGGTAATCGCTGGTCAGACTGGTGAGGAGTTGCTCTGAATTCATGGTTGCTAATATTGTGGATAGTTTCACATCTTTATTTCTTACCCTTTGCTAATCTAGTATTTTTATGTTCATGTTTATATCTGCGTTTTCTGTTCAACAGCCAATCTGGCCCAGATAGCCTTCGAATCAGTAGTGTCTATAGTCAACAGTCTTCATAACAGCCAGGAGCTGGTCAGGGACCAGCAAGGCAGAAACAGCCTCTTGGCAACTTACCTGTACTGGGTATTTTGTCTGCCTGATCCACCACGTGACGTGCAGAACGCAGGTGCTGACATAGACATTCAAGTTGCATATTGCCTGTCATCATTTTAAGAATTACGACTTTATCTTTTCTCGTGTGAATATGTATTCAGGTTCAGGGAGTTTGATACCTGCAGCAGAGAGCCGTTACAGCACCATGGGTCGGGCCTCGGCTGCCACAGTTGGCAATATGCTTCTCCAGTCCAGGATGAGGAGCAGTAGCAACCCTGACATCCCTGGTCCACATTCCTCTGCTGAAGATGCTGAGGTCAAAAACATCCTCTCTGCCAGGGTACTAATGAGTTTTATTAAATATTTCTTCATATATTTACAGTTTTAATAAACTGTTTTTGTATACTTTTATATTATTATATTATCCTCTTTGGAAAAACCTGCCAAAAGAACCCAGATAACCTACTTTTCTCAGAAAGTCTATAGATCACCAGGTTAATGCATGGATTTACATATTCATCAAAGTGCCAACACACACTTCACTTAAAAAAACTACTCCAGACCACCTCCTCAAACACACAAAAACCCTCTTAATACATTTGATATTGTAAGATACTTTAAGACCCTCACTAATGAATGCATCCATCACATTCCCTGTGATGCAACTATCTGTCTCCAGGGCCACAACAACCCAGGTAGTCGCATGTCCACCTATGTGGATGTAAACAACCATCAGAGCCCCACAGGAAGCACCAGACCCTCCAACAGAAAGGTACTGTCTCTCTCTCTCTCTCTCTCTCTCTCTCTCTCTCTCTCTCTCTCTCTCTCTCTCTCTCTCTCTCTCTCTCTCTATCTCTCTCTCTCTCTCTCTCTCTCTCTCTCTCTCTCTCTCTCTCTCTCTCTCTCTCTCTCTCTCTCTCTCTCTCTCTCTCTCTCTCTCTCTGATCACACACAGGAAACATGAGCATCTAGTGGGGTCAGGGAACAAAGCCAGGGAATTACATGCTGTAAAGAATACTGAACCAGTGGCAAAACTATGGGTCACCTGGGTCAATATGTCTTCTATTAACTTTGTTTCCTAAACATTATCAGAAATGAGATATAACTGCATCTTAGTCATCTGAGGAGAATTTGATCTATTTATGTCTTATACATATATATGGTCCCCAATTGCTTATCATGGAGAATGGCTGTTGTTTTTTTTTTTTTGTCACAAACTTATCTCTTTTTTTAAGAGTGGGAGGTTCTTCAATTGCCCTTTTATTTTCTTGGCCCCAGACAAATAGTAAATGTAACTTATTTAGTACAATTCAAATGCCATCTTTCTGTTCTCAGGGGGTAAACATGTATTTTTCTAGATGTGATCATGTTTTTGCTTGACTACATTTGGTATGTCGTTTCACCACTACTCACTACTCTTAAACCAAACTGCTATCCCTGTGATGGGACTGTTTGTGGTAACATTGATAAGAGGGGCATTTAGTAATTAATCTGCCAAAAGTTAAATGATATTAAATTAGTGCCAGAGTCTGTTAGTTTTATACTTGTTTATATATATTGAATTGAATTGAATTTAATTGAAAATACTTTGTTAATCCCTTGCGGGAAATTCTTTTGTTGCAGTGCTCCATCCTATAAAAACAACAATACTCTACATATAAAATAAGTAAATTAACACTTTAAATACTACACCTTACCAAGAATTAAATATATAAGAATAACAAATTAGACAAAATAATTCCATTCAAATCTGATTCTTTAAAAGTTTGCTTACATCTGTTTCTCAGAAAACATGGTATAATCCCCAGTCAAGGTCCTTGAGGGACACTGCCCTACAGGGCTCCTATACACTGCACAGTTTCAGGAGTTTGTATGAGATCATTACATCTCACACTGAAAGATTTGCATTTGCTTAATATTGGGAAAGATGTTCAGAATGGTATGCAGAGACTGTACGTTGTACGTTCTTAAATCATAGGCTATGACTGATGCAGATATGGATGTAGAATTGCATAATCCGTGTGCATTGACAGTAAACAAACAACCCATGAAAATAAATCACTCTCTTGTAGTGTTTACTGTGTATGAAAATGCTATTAAAAAAGTGGTGAAGGAGAAGAATATGCTCACTGACTGTTAGGGAGTAGAGGCTAACCTTGGACTTGTTGCAACAATCAATACATCATTTCAAGCTGCATTTTAATTGGTTAGTAAGGAGACCGAGTTGTAGGATTTCTGACACTGTCACAACTTTATATCAGGTAGCCTTTGGTCACAAGACCAGTGTGATGACCATTGTTGGTAGGATTGTAGGATGTAGGACAGCTGATTTTGGCTGAAGACCAAAAATATCCCCACAATTCTTTCACGACTTTGATCTTTTGTCTGTGACAGCCAAAAATCGTGTGGTGTATAGAAGCCCTTAGATGTTTCACTGCTCCACCACCCACCTGATCCAAATGAATGGATCACGTTCACTTTAAGGTCTGCAAGTCTGCTAACTCGCTGTTCTTTTGAATAGGAGAGGCAATAAATGCAATGATGTATTGCATCAAACAGTTAATAAAGTTATAAGTACAGATATAAGAGCTAAGTTTAAAAATGATAAAAATAGATTTCCCTTTGATTGTTGCCTCTGAGAAATCTTTTTTTTTTTTTTTTAACGGAAAAAATCTGATGACGAAAAAGAACCATTGCATACAAGTAAATGGTTAAGATTTATACCCAAAGCCAAAATTAAGACTCCTCAGACTTTAAACATCTTGGGTGTGCTGTTTAATGAGATGAGCTTTCAGCTTCCAGTTCTCCCTAACATCCACAAGGTGGGAGTCTGGCACAGCAGACAGTTATTATAGTTGGTCAGGTTCCACTTCATTTTTTCCCCACTCATTTTTAGAGTTAATCGTAGTGATACAAGTAATATCAATCTTTGTTCAGCTGATTCTAAATGCATGTATGTATGTATTTTTCATGCAGCAATTTCATGAAGAGCTGGCCTTACAGATGGTCGTCAGCACTGGTGTCTGCAGAGAAAATGCTTACAAATACGCCTGGTTCTTCTTTGAGCTGCTGGTCAGTGTGAATTGTCTTCCTTTTTTTGTATTCTTTGTTTTCACAGATGCTTTCTTGCATCTGTGAAAATCTGTGCATCTTGCATCTTTATTAGCATTTAGCTGTGAGTGAAAAAGATGAAAGAAAGTACTGCCACAGATGTTTATGATTAAATGAGTCAAGTAATAAAAATTTGTTATAAAAATATGAGTCATGGGACACACCTTAAAATATAAATGATGGCAATAGCAATGTGTAATTAAAAAACAGCCTTTTTCAGATTTATAACCATAAATCAAAGTCTTCAAAGGTGTACCAATCTTCTTTTCTGTGTTCAGCCTCACAAGAAGGCTCTTACTTTTCTTAAAAGTGATCTTTCATCTTTTCTTTTTGATGTAACAAGAAGATCAAATGAAGATAGAAGTTGATGATACATGATCAAGCAACACTTTTTTTAAAGTTAAAATCTTTTTTTTTTTTTATTAAATTAGCTTTATATCCATCAGGTTCCTTGAGAAGTAATTAAGTTTCATTTATAACTATAACTGTCCCTGATTTTAGATGTGTTTTGTGTTTCAGTCCTATCAGTCATGTTTTTCACATTTTGTGATTGTGATTTTCATTCAGTTCGCGTGTGATGTAATAAACAGGTGAAAAGCATGGCTCAGCATGTGTCTCAGCTGGACAAGCAGAGTGTTTCTCGAAGAAGCCGTTTCTCTGACCGGTTTAAAGATGACATAACTACCATTGTGTCTGTGGTAACGGCTGAGATTTGCACTATACTTGTCAAACAGCAAAAGGTAAGAAAAATGAAGAATTATTAAAGTAATGTAAATTTACTGCATCAAGCTTAAATCTCAAAACTGTTTAAAGTGCTCCAAGCCATGCTGTGCAGGAAGTGTCAGTGACGTCAATGACATGCTTAATGTATTTAGACTGTATCGTAAGGATATCAGCTGAACTGTTGTAAGCTGAAAGGTGAGTTCAGCGAGCGCCAAATTAAGCTAAAGTGGGTTTTATGAGCTGACAAACTGAAATATCACTCCATTGTTTCTTATGCTGTGTGTCAACGTGTTCGCTGGTTTGCTTTGCACCTGGGAGCAGCAATTCCTCCATGCTGCGTCCTTTCTGGTGAGATCATGGTATTAGCTGGAGGACACATCACACAGAAGATCTGCTTTTACAACTCAGTTAGATTTATTAGTTAATTTGAGTCCCACAGATTCTGCTTGTTTTGATTCCATCTGCACTCTTAGGTTGTGTATCCTAAATTCATGCTACTGTCAGAAATGTACCACTGCCTTTCTTTGGTTGCAAAAACGTCGTTTTCAAACCTCTCTCACTGCTCGATGCAGCATTACCCTTTTTAACTCACAACCAAAGATATCACCAAGCTCTTTTCTGATGGTTATCTTTCATGTGTGACAGGTGAAAATTGCCCTGTGTGTACCAGGCTCAACACAGGGTGTTTGTACCTTCTGTATTGCTACCTTTTGGTTGGGCAGAAGCAGCTGCTGCTTGAGTGTACATGTTTTCAGTGTCCTCTAAACAACAGGGACTTGGATGTGCTAATTATATTTGCCTCTCTGGTATAGAAAGATCAGCTTTCCCAGATAGACGCTTTGCCACACCGCCTCAGTGTGGCTTACTGATTGTTATTTGTTGACTGTTGTTTCAGGAGGTTGAGCAAGCAGAAAAAGTCAACATCAGCCTGGCCTTCTTCCTTTACGACCTGCTGTCCCTCATGGACCGAGGATTTGTCTTCCAGCTGGTGAAAAACTATTGCAACCAGGTAGAACGACACTGATGCCAAACTAAAACCAACTTGTGTGTTTGCATGCATAAATTTAATAAACTCCTCTATGGGAAGTCAAAGAAGCAGCTTTCATAATAAGAACATAATGACAACTTGTTTGAGACGCTATGCATATTTTGAAGCACTGTCGTGTGCTAATTTATTTTTTTTGTCCTCTTTTGTTTTAAGATGTCAGCAAAGAGTCTTTCCTTGCCAACGCTGATCAGCATGCGTCTGGAATTCCTGCGGATCCTGTGCAGTCATGAGCACTACCTCAACCTGAGCCTCTTCTTCAGCAGCCCTGCCTCTGCTCCTGCCTCACCGAGTCCATCCGTTTCCTCGCAGGTGGGCCCACTCGCCCCTCAATGATTTGCATTCTTTTTTTTTCAGAAACAGTCACTGAGTTTAAGTTACTTCACTTTGGGAAACAGAAAACTCGGTTTTCCTAATTTCAGATTCAACATAAGCAGAGTTTGCATATAACCCACTTTCTGAAATAGGCCCCAGGCATTCTGGTGATTGTTTGATCAAAACAAAGCATGTCTTACCAGGTTTCTCATACCGATAAGCATGCAGCACCCTCTACTATTAGACACTTATTTTGGAAGGTATTCATGGCTGTGAGAATAAAATAAAGCCAGAAGGGAACATGAGTGGGCGTTTGTTCCAGTACATGGTCATTGAAGAGCGGATGTTGTGGAAATGCAAATATGAGGATACATTGCTCTATGTGCAATCTCTATCAACAAATAGTTGTAGCCTGATTCTGCTTGTGCCCCCATCATTCTGTTAGTCATGCCTCTATGTCATCTTTTTATTTTTTCCTCAGAGTTCCGGCTCATGTAGTTTCCAGGAGCAACAGAGGACTTTGGCACTGTTTGATCTTTCTCAGGAATTCAAGCTGCAGCATTACCTCACTGGTCTGCTGCTAACTGAACTTAGTGCAGCCCTAGACATGGAGTCAGAGGGGTATGGAAGCACAGACACTGTCAAACTGTTCCCATTGACTTTCTTTAGCCTTCCTTTTACATTGTTATTGTAATAAAAAAAAAACGTAACCCTTGTAATTTTTGGATTCAGCTGAGCTCTTAAAATGTGTCTTTTTGCAGGGGAAAAGTCCAGAGAAAGGCTATCAACGCAATTAACAGCTTGCTTTGCTCCCATGATCTGGACCAGCGGTGTACAAAAGCTGAGGTCAGAGCCAAGGTGGCTGCTCTCTACCTTCCTCTTGTGGGGATCATTATAGACTCCACCAACTACCTGGATTTCACTGGTACATGCAAACACTTGTTTTGAAAGACTCTAATGTGCATCAATGCATTAACTCCATGTTTTCTTTCATTTTTGTTATATAAATCATTATAGACATATCAAAGTGAATGTTTTTTTTTTTTTTTTTTTTAACTTCTTGGTTCAGTAAACAATAAACCCACCCAAAAGATGCTGAAATAGATGCTGTAGTATAAGCTGTCACTAAGGTTTGATAAGGGTAAAGGATAATATACTGCCTCTAATTAGCAGTTCTCTCCGATTTATGTAATTTAGGTTTTACAAATAACTAGACCCATTTGTCTGCCTTTGCCTGACATAAATGTGATTAGGGTTGATTCTTACATTTATTTTAATTTTAATGAAGAAACATTAACGTTCCACCTGCGGCTGTAACTCCTTTCTCTTTCAGTTTAACATATTTGATCCTTGTTTGTCTGTAGTTTCTGACACACGCGGTGGGAAAAACAAGACAGGCGAACCTGAGGATGACCTTGATAATGTGCCACCCATCAATCAATCTGTTGCCATGGCAATCGCTGGGAACCCGTTCAACACACTTGGTCGGAATGTTCTCGTCTCCATGGCATCCTTGGTAAAGTTTGGGCCTGTGCATTCAAGTTATTAATTATAAAGATGATAACAGGTTATTAATGTTTTTAAAGTTCAAAAGTGCATGCCAGAGTGTATGTGTGAGATTGTATCTGTGAGTGTTCTGCTTCCCAAAAGGTGAGCTGCACAGAGGCTGATTGATTACCTGTCAGAGCCACACATGCACTTCATCCATCCTGAAAAAAAAAAAAAAAAAAAAATCACACACACATACACTTAGACACACACATCTGCAGGAGATGGTTTATGGGCCAGCATTGCCATCATAAGTGAACAAGGGCCGTCCTTCCTGACAAACACATCCATCATGAGTAGCTACAGTAACAGCACAAGCACCAAAACTGAAAACTGCCATTCTCTTCCTCTTCCTCTGTTTCATTGCCAGAGATGAATCAGTTCCTTGTATGTTGTTGCAAGAAATAGTGTTGTGGAAAAAGTGGTTTTTATATGAATGAGCCATTGGGCTGACATCCATCATACATCCAAACATGGCTGCCAGGGCACTTGTTCCTCATTTCCAGGCAGATCACCTTTAAATGCTGTGTTTGTGAATCATTTCCTCAACACAAGAGAGATGGTTCCACTTTCTGCATATTTTCAAATAAAGATGTGATGTTTTTTTCCAGACGCAACCATATTTGATGTTGGTTGTGGTGGGCTTAACTTACTCGAGCTCAACAAAAGAGACCTGGAACAAGGTTCTAGGTTGGACATCTAGAACAGTAGGAGGTTAATAGCTACATTTATCAAAGCTGCTGCACAATGAAGCAGCAGCAGCCGTCTATAGCAGTGATTCATCATCACACGGATGAAGGTAAATTAATCTGCAGTAGATTTAACTCCTGTTGAGATGTGGAGGAGAACGATACTTCACTAAAACTTGTGTGAAAGAACTGACCAACCACATTATTGGCCCATAGAAGCTTGTCTATGATGCTCCTTGATTGTTAGATACTATTTTAACTCTGTGAGTAGAATAATGATAGTATAATATATGTACTATTGGTTTTCTCGTAAGTTATCAGTATTCACTGTGCAATGAAACATATTAGATTAAAGCCTATAACGTTACAGTAAAAAAGAAAAAAAAAAAGGCTGACTTCCTGCATATCACTTTGATTTAGTTACTGCTCGGTTAAATCTCCATTTGGGTTCTAAAGCAGGTGCATGTGTGATTCTCATTTCAATGAAAGCTAGATTTTAATTTGTAATATGCATTTCTGTCTTCCCTCTTCTCTTCCCAGCAAAGTAAATCCATAGCCACTCTGGCAGCAGACAGCAGTCGCCACCTGTTGGTGTGCTTCCTGTGGGTGATGAAGAATGCAGATAGAGGCCTGATTCAACGCTGGACTGTAGATATGCCTCCCTCTCAGCTCAACAAACTGCTGGAGCTCCTCACAATCTGTCTGTCCTGCTTTGAGTACAGGGTCAGTCCTAGATTTATCCCCGACTGTTTTGTATCAGCGCAGACACAAAATTTAATTTCACGTTTATAAAAATGCAAATGAACACTGCACGGAAACAGCTTCTGGTAGTAGTTTATTTGAATGTCTCGTCTGCTTGTGCATGTTTATTACAACAGAATATTAAAACTGTGTGCACTCTGTGTTTGTACCTGGTGATTACGTGTTTATATGTATTTGTAGGGGAAGCAGAGCAGTGACAAGGTGAGCACCCAGGCCTTGCAGAAATCTCAGCAGGCCAAACTGCAGCTGGAAGAAGCCCTGCTGAGAGGAATGGGAGCCCGCGGTGAAATGATGAAACGAGTTGGGGGTAATGCATTTGGGTGTGTGTGTGTGTGTCTGTGTCTTTTTGTGTGTGTACATCTTAAGGAATAAAAACATGGAATTGGTTTTGTGACATTCAAATCAACCATATTTCAAAGTTTTATTCTATTTTATCTCTTTATTTTTTATTAATGTATGATCAGCAACCCTCCATAACCAAAGTGCAGTTGTACTGTCAATGCCTTTACTGTCTAATTTTGATATTGGTATTTATACCTGAAAGACAGAGTTTGCTGTGCTGTAAGAAAACTTGTTTAGGGAAATTCTCCATTCTTTGCAATAAACCTTTTCTCATAAAACACACCCTACAGCATGCATTACAGTCATACAGTTTTCCTTTGCAAACTATATAGTAGTAAATCAAATGGCTGCTTTTGAATCCCCAGCAGGGATGGACAGGACTTTGGGTCAGAGAGAGAATCTGCGCTGGAGGAAAGACCTCACTCAGTGGAGACAAACGAACGACAAACAGGATAAGTATGTTTGTCTGTTTCAAAGTATTCAAAACTTATTTTCTTTTTTCCTCCCCAGTTTGTCTGATTGTCCTCCTCCTCCTACAGAACTAAAGCAGAGTTGGACCAGGAGGCTGTAATCAGTGGGAACTTAGCCACAGAGACAAGCCTCATAGTGTTGGACCTGCTGGAGACCATTATACAGGTCAGAAAACTTTATACTCCCAACTAAGGCTGTAATTACTACATGATTGGTGCTTAAGAATTTACACTAATGATATTATCTTTGGCAAAGGAATTACTCCAAAAACAGATGTATGGAAGTTGATGGAGAGACTGTAAAGTCACAAAAGTGCACAAGAACAATTACACTTAAATTGCAACCTGTGAGTTAACAATGCCAATAACTTTGCAAGAACTATGCTATGCTCTCAAAAAATACCCATGCACTTTCATAACATTTAAATCTGTAATAGTGTTCAAGTTTTGTACACCTTAAAAAACAAAAAAAAAAAATCATTTTAGTGTAGCATAAGTGAACAAGGTGGCAAGGAGAGTAACAATGAAAAATATGGAGCTAAACCATAGTTACGACCCTGAAGAGAGAAAATCTAAACACACATTGACATGACAGACCACGGTCTGATAATTATGAGCCTGATATACAGGAACAAAGAAAGGACAAGGATTATGAGAAATAACAGCAATTAGAGTGAGATGAGGAGAACCAGCGTGGACTGAGCCAGTGTGCTGGTGAGCTGCTTATGTTAGTTAACTTCTGTCTGTTGTCAGTCTCACACAATCTTATAGCTTCCTTCTGGAGCTCCATCAAATCTCTGGGAACAATGTCACTCTCTAAAAAATGAGCACTTTTTATGTAAGCATCAGAAAGGGAAGGCAAGTGCTCTACACTTGCACAAAATGCTGCTACGCAGGAAAACTAACTGTTCTACTCTGTCATGAAAGTTTGAAGTCTGTGTAGTCTGCACTAACTGCATTGATGAAAATCACAAAAACCAACAAACTTTATCACAACTGCAAAACACTACCGCCTATTCTTTATAGAGTCTTGCAGTAGAGTCCCTTTTCTGTGTTGTGTTTTATGATACGTTGATGGGGAAAAAGCTTTATTTCAGAGTCCTGTTTACATTGTCTGCAATTTTCTGCTGAATTGCTGCATTTGGAATACATTCAGTTGATCAATAACATTTTAAATACCTGTTATTACAAAATATCATGTGTATATTTTGGAAGTATCACATTCTGCAAGTTGTACTTTAATGGGCACTCAACAGGCTTTTAGTTGAATAGTCAATCATTAGTTCTTTTTAATGTCAGTCAGCGGTTTTACAGTACTCTGATATCACAAAACCCTCAACTTTGGCAAGTATGCAGCCACACTTGCTAAAATGTTGGTATTACATTGTTAAAGTGCAATATGTAAATACATTTTGCAGCCAGTTAAGTTATCACCTCATCTTCTGTGTTTTTTATTTATTTATTTTTAAAAATTTAGCCTTGGCTTATGTATACATTCTTGCTACTATATGGACGTAATATGGAAACAATACAGACTTTTTCTTCCCACAATTGAAAAATCAAAAACATCTACTATGAATAACTATATTAGTCTCATCAAATGCATTTCAAATATGCCAATGACTTTGATATAGACTCTTTAAGTCATGAAGGAATTACATTTTGTAGCAAGTAGTAAGAAGAAAATCTGTTAATGTAATGCAGGGGTGTCAGACTCATTTTCACTGAGGGCTACAATAGCATCATGGTTGCCCTCAAAGGGCCAGATTGACAGCATGAATGTAACAAAATGCAATGTAAATCAAAATAAATTAAACTCCTTATTATATTGTTAAATACCTGTTTCTGGATTTATTATGTGTTAAGGTTTCAAATATTTAACTCATTATTAAATTAAACTCAGGGTTTGTGGTTGTAACTCAAGAGTACCCATTACCTTGGTTTCAGAAGCGGAAGCGATTCTTTGTTTTTCTTGGAGGCTAAATTTAGCATACTTAGCTCCGTGTTTGTTGTCAAAATGCCGATGTAGATTATACTCTTTCACGTCTGACACCGCCTCATAACACAAAAGACAAACTGTTTTTTCACCTTGAGATACAAACTTGTAATTGTTTTCCCGTCGTTCATGAAACTGTGTTCCTCGTGCATCAATTTCTCTTTTCTTGGGCATATTGGGGTTAGTCTGTAGAGGTTTTTCTGAAGTCCATCAGTTCTGAAAATCATCTTGATGTCTTGCTCATGGTGAGATACCATTATCGTTGTGGGTGACGACGAAATGCATTGTGGGAGATGTAGTTTATTGTCAATATGCGGCTTAGAGTGGCGTAAGCTCATTTTAAGTCTTAAAATATTGGTTTAAAATTTAAGCCAATAATGCACGAACTCTCCAGGGCCATAAAATGATGTGGTGGGCCACATTTGGCCCACGGGCCTTATGTTTGACACATGTGATGTAATGCATCTATTAATGCATCAGTAAAGGTCCTAACTGGGTATTAAAATGAACTCGACTCAGCTTTTTTGAGGATGGTTGAAAACACAAAGAAAATGCATAGAAATGTCACTTCTATTACTCATATGTTTAATCAGCCAACCAGAAAAATGTAATCCATGAGTCACCTCTTTCCTGGTCCGTGCCTAACCAGTCAATGTCACACCATTAACCTACTAACAGAGCAAACTAAAATATTTTTTCTTTCCTCCACTTCAGTTAAAATTACCTCCATCACCACAACTAAAAGTTTCCTCTTCCTCTCTCGTTTCTTTTTTAATGTGCACCATGTCTACAGGTAGACATGCAGGTTGGGGATCCACCTTTACACCTCCTCACATGGTGGGCCGTGGGTGGGGGTTAATGCTAATTAATGAGTATCTGGACCCAGCTGCCAGTCTGATTGATTGACACTCATGAAGATACACACATTCTCACGATCAAATCTGAGTTGAAATGGTGTTTGCAAATCTGGAGTCGGTTTTTAGTAAGGAAGTGATTTATGTGCATGTACTCACAGACATGAATGAGGCCCATTGATCACAAAAATGGAATAATGAAGTGTTTCCAACTGCTGGTCCTCGGGACCCAGTGCCATGCATGTTTAAATAATTCTCGGCTCCAACACACGTGGCTCAAATGAGTGGATATTAACACATTTGTGCAGATGTTGATGACAAGCAGTTGTGGTGATCCACTCATCTGAATTGAGTTTATAGAAGCAGGGAAACATTTAAAATATGCAGGGCATTGGGTCATTGGAAAAATGTTTTACCCATATACACCATGTTTCAATCTACTGCATGTTTGACATTTCTGCTGTGTACCTTTGCATTTTACTGGTTTTACAGTTTATTCCCAGGTGTTCTTTTTCGTCTTTTATGATCAGTAAATTTTCATCTGTCTCATGTCCAGGCGGTGCCATTGGCCGATTGTAAGGACAGCGTAGTTGGCGGAGTGTTGAAAGTGTTACTCCACTCCCTCACCTGCAGCCAGAGTACCACTTTCCTCTCTCACACTTTCAGCACGCTCAGAGCACTTGTGGTCAAGGTAGTTTGATTATAATGTGTGTTTTTCAGTGTGTATTTAATATATTACTTTGTAAAAATTCAGGAGAGCAGCGTGTGGGTGGTTGTGTTTATACAAACACTCTCCGTGTCTAAATTAAACATGTTCTTATTTGTCTGTGTGGAAGGCAAACTGATGATTCAAGCCAGAATTATTTATGTACCTAAATGGCTTTGTGTGTCGCACCTTGTCCATCTGATGCTGTCTATGCGCAGTTTGGAGACCTGTTGTTTGAGGAGGAAGCGGAGCAGTGTGCAGACCTGTGCCAGAAGGTGCTCCAGTACTGCAGCAGTCCTGTAGATGACAACAGGAGCCAGGCCTGTGCCACCCTCTATCTCATCATGAGATACAGCTACAGTAATGCCAGTGTAAGCACACACTCATGCACATGCAAAATGGAGCATCACATACAGATACTAAGCAAATGTTCCTGTTTATATCTTTTAAAGATGCACATGTGCATAGAAACACATTCACAAAACCAGAACCATCCAAGTGTGAAGTTTCTCACAGATGACACTGTTACTAACATCTGAGCTTGCTTACATCAGGATACATTTAATTTAGGAGTATGTTAGAATCAGAGAAGCTTGTTATACTTTCTCGTGAAGACACACTGACGCAGAGAGCCTCTTAGATCTTTATCCTATCTTCTCTGCTCCTCTTTTTCCTGCTCAGCTTTAATGTCTTTTCCATGTCTATTTTGAGCGTGCTGCAGAAAGTTTCTGTTGAAGGATGTGTCTATAAGTAGAGACCAGAGCAATATGTCACTGCCTGCTTTGCCATGTTCTTATCCCTCTTTAACTAATGACAGCCACTCTCTGTGTATGTGTGTGTTTCAGTACATACTGTATGTGTGTGCAAATGTACAAGTATTTGTGCCTCAAGGGCACAGAGGGAAGGAATTTGAAAGGTCCTGGAGAGGAGAAGATCCTGATGGAGATAGAATTGGTGGAGCAGTGAAAAATACAAAACTAAGGAAAAACAGGTCTAACAGGAGGGGAGGTATAAGATAAAGTATCTTCTTTTTGTGCTGGTTCGACTACTTTTGTTGCAGTTGATATTTCCTGTGTTTACAATCTGCTTTCATGAAAGTCAGACGCCTGTCTGTGGAGCACTTACACACACACACACACATGCAAAATCCCCCGTTTATAAAGAGTGTTTCCCCTCTGCGTGTCCCAGCGTATGTTTGTTTATGTGGTGTATACAGAAGGAGCTGTGATCTGAATTAGCGTTGTAGCCCGATGACTCATTCATAGAAAAGTTCCTCTTCACCTCTTCCTTTATTTATGTTTTCATCTCTTTAATCCTCCAGTGACTTATCACACACACTTTTTTCCTCTCCCTCCATCTTTTACTTTAATTTTCATTATATCCTAATAAAATCAGAAAATACAAGGCTTTCCTTTTTCCACAAATGGAACAAATGTCTGAAAACAGATGGATTACATGTGTCCAGTTCTGGAGAGGTTGGACAGAGAGCTTGAAGAAAAAAAGAGCCAGATGAAATAAAAGGAGAAGGAAAGAAAGACAAAGAGGGTCATGTGTTGTCTTAAGCTATCATTTAGGCTGCTTTTCAGCGTGCACACACACATACACACACCGAGTTAGAGGGCAGTGATGGGTGGTTAGGCTCTGGCTCCATGCTCAGTTAAACAGAATGGGGCCGTAGAGATGATCCATGGGTGATTATGTCTCTGCTAATGGGAGATCATTTCCCGCTTAGCTGGTCATGCTGCAGATGGATGAGACTTCACACGTACTCGGGCACATGTTCGCTCACACATACACAGTTCTCTCTTCAGAAGATGGAGGGGTGTTTGTCAAGACCTGCTTCCTTGGTCAGGTAGTGTGAAGGATGGGGAGACAAGAAAAGGAGTGAAAATGACGAAAAGAGTATAGTCATTTAACATATATTCTTACCATTATTGCTGATTAACCTTTTTCAGTTAATAACAATCTGTTTGTTGCAGCCATTTTATTCTGCAAACTGCCAGATGGTGATTAATGATTAAGTTGGTAATAAAATGTTTCTTTTTTGCATTACTTAAAAAATGTTTTTCACGCATGTTTGTAGATATTACAGCCAACAAAGTAAAGCGTGTGAACATTTTGATTTAGGTAGGTAGATTGAGGAAAATGGTTGAACTACTAGTATAATTACTGGTCTAATTTCTTACCATAAGTACTCATAAAATGATGTGACTTTTTTTTGTGTGTAAATATAATGATGTTCTACTACCTTGCTAATGTATCTCAATATAAATTGGATTTCAGCGCCTTAAAAATGGTGATAGACATTTTAGATAAATTACTGTTGTTGACAGGTAAAGATGATCATACACATCTAAAAGAATAACTGGTTGCAGTTTTGCAAGCAACATTTTTTTTTCAGCTGCATTTCTAGTGCGTCTCACGAATAAAAAAAAAAAAATAAAACATGATTCATTATACAAGACCAGTGTTCCGTCACTTCATGATCCATTTTCAGTAATCATAGTTACTCCGGGTGCTCTGCCAGTCTACTCAGCCTTATATGCTGCAGACCAGAATGCATTGTTCTGACAGCTGTCTGTCTTTGCCAGCATGTAAGCTTTTCAACAATCTTTTGCAGTTTTTCCTTTTGTGATGTTGGACATCATGGGCCAGCCATTGTTCTTGATGCACATTAGTAAATCTCTGGCATCCCTCTCATCTGACAGCATATGACCTGTCGTTTTGAAGAATCCAATCATTAGGCGTCAAAACCTGGCTCTGTCAAATTAGCTTAGATCCTTGCAGCTTCTCACTTTTCCTGTTTTCCATATATCAGCTTTTGCTTTACTCTCCAAAATGTTCTTTTCTCTGGAAGGGACCAATAAGTTGTCACAAGTTTATGTGTATCACTTCCGTCAAAGGTTCTAAGGTTGAGACTGATTGTATCATGTATTGTGCCTTTAATAGTGATAAAATGTCTCGCACCTTTTTTTCTACAGTTTGCCTTGTATAACAAACATTTTTCCACTTTATTTTCCTCAGAACTTCTCAAGAGTGAAGATGCAGGTCACTATGTCTTTAGCCTCACTGGTGGGAAAGTCATCAGACTTCCAGGACGAATACTTGCGCCGCTCCCTCCGTACCATCCTGGCCTATGCAGAGGAGGATGCTGAAATGCAGAACACTCAGCTGCCCTCACAGGTAGAGGCCAACACACACAGTGACACAGATTTACAACTCTCATTGTAACAGGTTCATTCAAAATTGCCTTCTTCTTATTCATTTATGGATTTTCAGGTGGATGAGCTTCTAAGAAACCTCAACAGTATTTTGTCTGACACAGTGAAGATGAGGGAATTTCAGGAAGATCCTGAGATGCTCATGGACCTCATGTACAGGTGAACATCTAAAAGCATCCTGTGTACATTTTTTCATCTCTCTCTCTGTTTTTTGGGGGGGGGCAGGTCTTTCCTTTTATCATCTCTTTCTCTCATCACTCTTTGGTTCTTCCTACTATTCACTGCTGGTTCCCATTTCCCTGTGGTCTGGGGTGTTTTGCCTCTATTTGCTGCCTTCACTATGGTAACCATGTGGTAGCAGTTTAGCCCTGTGATCTGGTTTTGTGTATATGCAAATCTAAACGGTGTGCATACAAATGCATGTGTATGTGTGGCCGTGACAGAGGGAGAGAGAGAGAGGGGACGGTACATGCAGGGGAAACATTCATAAAAAAGGAGAATTCATGTGCTGTTGTTAATTTTGACACTTTTATATCAGCATTCTTGAGTGTCACCTTCTTGCATCTACTACCATTGCACATCTGTTTGAGTTTTGGTTCTGGTCTGGTGACCCTTTGCCTGACAGCTCCTACAGAAAAACCTGTTAGCTGTACACATTTTTTTATACTCACCCCAACATTTACATCTGTTCATCCAAATGTCATTGATGCACACAAAATGTGGTCTCCATTCTTTAATTCATTTGTTAATATAGTTCAGTGACTCACCTGCTTTCATGAATGACTATTCAGTCTTCATTGTTTTTTTCGTTTTTTTTTTTATTTATTTTTTTTACAAGCATTCATGTTTTATTTATCATTATTGATACAGGATTACACACATTTATATGTAAATGTACAAAGTTGACTGTGTAATTAAGCCTCTTTGTTTTTTCTTCTAAATTCTATGTTCAAATATCTTGACATACCTATAAAGGTTGTTATGTAATACACTGCATAGGAGTAATTTTATCTGAAGTGCACTCTGACTTTGAACTACTGATGAATTAATTTACTTGATAACAGTTTTTAGTGATAAGAAAAGAGAAAAGAAAAGGGGTAAACACATGACTCTCCTTCCCCTCACACTCCAGGATAGCAAAGGGCTACCAGACGTCTCCTGACCTCCGTCTGACCTGGTTGCAGAACATGGCAGAGAAGCACAACAACAGGAAATGCTTCACTGAGTCGGCCATGTGTCTGGTCCACGCTGCTGCCCTTGTGGCTGAGTACCTCAGCATGCTGGAGGATCACAAGTACCTTCCTGTTGGGAGCGTCACCTTTCAGGTAGATGACATGCTAATACGAATACAGAAATGCATAGCATATTAATGCACAAATTAAAAAAAAAAGCCATCAGTTATACCCTCTAAAGTTTAAGTGTTCTTGTATTTGTTTTATCTTTTTTTTTTTAATGGAGAAAAACTTTCTTCAAAGAAACACATAAAAATACCTTCCCATATATACCCATAACCCAAATCCCTGTATATTTTCCTGCGTGAGCCAAAGAGGGAGTTGTGCGCTCTTAACCTCATCATATGCTGTTGATAGTGTGCCATGGTATCTCTGCGTTGCATAATAATGCCTGAATAAACGAAAGGGAAGACGGCAAATATGCTCACATGGGAACATGTTAAAAGTTATTTTCCACAAATTGAAAACAAACATCTACAACAGTAACAAACATGACGCAGTCATCGCTAAGATGGACCTCTGCTGTGCTCTGGTGCAGGGTGCTCTAACTTGCAGCAGACAGCAGGTCATTGATTTGAATGGCCATTAAATTAGTTCTTTTTGTCACTGTCGTTTCCTTTTAAGTCATGGGATTGATTACTTTCTCACTAGGGCTAACTAATTGATTAGCCGACTGATTTTCCCCTCAGAACATCTCCCCCAACGTGCTGGAGGAGTCGGCTGTGTCAGATGACATCCTGTCCCCAGATGAGGACGGAGTGTGCTCAGGACGCTACTTTACAGAGAGTGGCTTGGTGGGATTGCTCGAGCAGGCCGCTGAACTCTTCAGCAATGTGAGACAATGAAACAGCACTGGTGTTTAGAGATTTTTATGTTTAGAATTACCAAAGGCACATGGAACTGTGTCTCAAATTCATATTATAACAAATTCTTATCAATGAAAAGACAACTCTAAGCTCACTGCTTTGTGTTTACAGCATTGAGAACTTGTTTTGTATTCAGCCCGAACTTCGTCTTCTATATGTACGTATGCTGTGTGAGTTCACGCTAACCTGCTGTGATGTCTGCCTCATCAGGCTGGTCTCTATGAGGCAGTGAACGAGGTCTACAAGGTCATCATACCAATTTTAGAGGCACACAGGGATTTCAGAAAACTGGCATCCACACATGACAAACTTCAGAGAGCCTTTGATAACATCATTCAAAAGGTAATGGTTAAGTGTCTGCTTCATTCCCTTAACTTCTTTGCTCTTTATTTTTTTTGTAAAAGTGTGTGGAATCACAAACTTTAAGGCTAAGAACTTTTACAAAAGACTATTAACATAATTTATTGACCAAGATGAACAATTTAAGCTTATTTTTTCTGATTATTTGCAAACATATATTTTAACCCAAACTGGTAAAAGTGCCCTTCACAATAAAGATCCTTTAAAGGGCTTCTAACATAGTGAGTAAACTATGCCACTGGTGTCGTACTTATTAGAAACACTGGCATCGTACTTATTAGAAATAAAATCTTCTCCTTGTTTTCCTCCAGGGCCACAAGAGGATGTTTGGAACCTATTTCCGTGTGGGGTTTTATGGAGCCAAGTTTGGCGACCTGGATGAACGAGAATTTATTTACAAGGAGCCCGGGATCACACATCTGCCAGAGATATCACACAGGCTGGAGGTACGGGATGGAAGTGTTTTTGAGTGTGCACGTGTAGGCATGTTGTGAATTTTCTCTTATGCAACAATGAGGCAGAGTAAAAGGAGAAGATGCACAGCTGTACTGGTGGAAGCCTATAATAACAGAGGGACTTGGATGACAAAGTGCAATTATACGTCTGTTCTTAGTGACTTTTAATAGAGCGTGGAATAATCATTACAATGCTTGTAAGGAGACTCAGTGCCCACTCAATATGTTGTTTCATGCTTTCAAATATTTTTTGAGCTTCATATTCTTTAATGACCATCTTTGTGCAACAATAAAGTCAATATACTGTGTAGGTTGACTATGTACTTACTTGATTGATTGATAGAGAGATAGATAGATAGCTATAGATAATATATAAAATTTACAGATGAAGTATGTACAGTGAACAGCACAGTCTGATATTAAATAGTAATTAATAGTAATAATAAAAGTTTCTCCACTGCCAGAACTTCTACGGTCAGTGTTTTGGAGATGACACACTGGTGATGATTAAGGACTCGACACCAGTGGACAGAAAACAGCTCAACCCCAATAAGGTTGGTAACCATTTTCACTTACTGATTGCATTTAAAGATGATCTATAATAATACAAGGTTTAATGATAAAAGTAACCTTGGCTTCATAATAAAAAAGCTCAGGGTAAGGTCTTCTTGGTAAATATATGCACATGTTAAGTAAAGCAATTTCCTTGAGTTGTATCATAGGCAATGTAATATACTTCAGCTTCCAAATAACACTGGAGGATACTACTATTAATTGCTTTGCTACAGCAGTTTAACATTTTTATAGATTTCCAGATTTCTCACTCTTTCCATTTATCAAACAGCACAGGGTATTCATTTGAGCTGGTATTTTTGCACAATTCTCCCACATATAATGTGACCTCCATAATAGAGGGTGATTTAAATGTGGCTGCAGTGGCGGTACCACCCCCCCCCCCCCCCCCCCGACTCCCTCCTAATGCTCCAAATTATTCAAGAAACTATATCATAAAGTATAACTTTGATGCTATCTTAAGTTAGACCCACATATAGGATTGAAAATTCTCTTTTTCTGAGCACAGGACGTAAAGTTAATGTCCCTACTAATATCTGAGCTGCACTGGTTATTTTGCAAACTCAAACTATAACGATGAACCTAATTACATGACATGATGCCTCAAATTCAAGTAGTTTTTAGTTCATCATGACAGAAAACTCAATACAACTGTCTTGTGTTTAAGTAGCAATATAGCAAGTGGTTAATAAATATATTCATTTTCATCGTTATCTGTTTCATTACATGGATAATACTAACATATCTGCATACCTTTATCATTTGCCTGTTAAATCAAAAACTGCCTCTATGTGGCTGATTGGTGTAAATAGAAACTTTTTTCTGTGTGACTGAAAGCTAAATTCACAGTTAAGCTGTACAGTAAACAGTATTGCGTGCATTATTTTCCATGACCCCATTACTCCATCTGGGATCTTTGTTGCCTTGCATGTTTTTAATGTCTGCTGTTATACTCCAGATTGGATTTGGGACCCAGCATGTTTGGAAGGATTTGATTAGTTGCCATTTCCAAGCCAATTTGAGAGAAAGTATGCTACTTTGCAGTTTTACAACATATTTTCAGACCTTGCACAGTGGAAAGAGGATGACATGATGCTCACAATCAAAGGCTCCCTCAAAGCCTGCCTCTCAGAAGAGAGCGGGCTCTTTGGGGAGTGTGGCTTAAAGAAAGACATGAGAGCAACTGTTTGAAAATGGTAAATGCTAATTATTTTAGTAAGCAACTACTCTAATATTAATAACATATGAATAACTTACAGCATTGACAAAAATGTTGCGAGAAATCAAATATTTATTCGAACAAAAACTCGTCTCTCATACAATGCAGTGTTCAGTACTGTATTTCATTTGTGACTAATATTTTATACACATAGAAAAACTGCCAAGAGTAAACAGATGCCTGTGCAAGCATCAGCCAAACATGGATACAAGGAAGATTAGTCAGGAAGGTGGAATACAAAATCAGCTGAGGAAAGTTTGAGCGCACACTCTTGTGATGTGTGTTCCTTGTTTCCTGCTGGCCCAGGCTGTAAGGAAAGATGGGAAACTCATTTTTCTTTTCAGTTACTAAATCCAAAAACCTGTTTTGTTCATGGTTTTTGAACAAATAAAATGGTTCAACCTTTCTCTCCAGGCTTATATCCAGATCACTTATGTTGAGCCCTTTTTTGATGACTATGAGATGAAGGACCGTCTGACAAACTTTGAGAAGAACTTTAACCTGCGGCGCTTCATGTACACCACACCCTTCACCAAGAGCGGGCGGCCTCGGGGTGAACTCAATGAGCAGTACAAGAGGAAGACTATCCTCACCACCATGCACGCCTTCCCCTATGTCAAGACTCGCATCAATGTCATCCAGAAAGAGGAGGTCAGTGCCAAATATGTTGCGGAACATTCAACAAATTTTGAAGATTTAATTTGTCAGTTTGTGATTTGAGCCATAAATATGATCTATCTTACTTTTTTCTTTTTGTTCTAGTTTGACCTCACTCCCATTGAGGTGGCCATAGAGGACATGCAGAAGAAGACTAGAGAGCTAGCAGTTGCCACACACAGAGAACAGCCAGATGCAAAGATGTTACAGATGGTACTACAAGGATCTGTAGGAGCCACTGTTAATCAGGTAGTGAACACTGCTGATTTTTTTCAGAATGAAAATGCTTTAAATATCCTTCACTTCATGTTTAACCAAATGACAGTGTTTTCTTAGCATGGCACACTGGCTTTCTGCCCCCTCACTATTTTGCTTCGGTATACAGCATGAAAATAACAAATTGTCCGCCTCTGTTTATGTTACCGTGTTTACAGTTTCCATTGTAGTCCGAGTGTGCAGGTGGGAGACAGTCATCAGCGATCACATATCAAAGCCTTCACCCAATACATAACCTTTATCTCTCCCCTGCTTTCCTCCTGATTCAGTAAAAACGTCAATTCATGGTCCTTTCATGTCTCCGCTGCATGGCATGCTGAACCGGAGGTCTCTTTGATCTGATTGCTTCCAGGTCCTGCCAGCATGGTGAATTTTGGAGTAATGACTTAGCTAGCTTTAGCGTCTCTGCTGCGTCCCCCTACGCTTTATCTTCCAGCGTCTAATCTGACAGGTCCCTCGCTCTGACTTGATGGCTGTATACATAACACTAATTCTCAGCAGCTTCGTAAACATATAACTCTTGACTATAATCAGCACGCGGGGCTGTTTTTCCGTGTGTGGGTCCACAGCTCAGACTGAGGACTGAGGCCTGGGCCCAATGCGTTTATGATGCTAATCAGTGCTGTTTAACTGTGCCTGTCTTGATGCAGCCATTGTGCAAGCGTGCTGTGGTTTTATGATGAATATAAGTTGGGATAACAAGATCTCATACTGGGAAAATGGGAGCCAAATGGTGGGTGTATGCAGGTTTAGCTGTGACATTAGCCATTCAGGAGGCCAATCATAGCTCCTACTCTGATCTGATCTCTTCCTCATGTTCTAGTTCAGTGTTGTGGCTACTAGCTGCATAAGACATTAAGTTTGCAAGCCACTTCCCTTGTTTCTGAATGAGGGGCATTTTCATCCCCTTTGTTCAAATGCTCTCAAACATTTCCGCTCTTTCCTTCCTCCATTCTGTTTTTGCTTTCTCTTTCTTCCTCTCTTTAACTCTGTCTCTTTGTTTTTGTTCCTTTCCTCCTCTCTGTGCCCCTGTCATAGGGCCCATTGGAGGTGGCCCAGGTCTTCCTGAATGAGATCCCAGCGGACCCAAAGCTCTTCCGTCACCACAATAAACTGCGTCTGTGTTTCAAAGAGTTTATAATGAGGTAAGATATGATCAAAGGACCAGCACCTGGTGACACACACAACACCAGAGTCATGCATAAATTGGAGAAAAAAGGAAAAAAATAATGATGGTGAACAGAGAGCCTCGATTTCACCAGCTAGTTTTCTTTAATTTGCATTTGAGCTTCTCCTTATTGTTACCAGAGGACGGCACTGGCTCAGCAGGTGTGAGAAAAGGCACATTTCAAAAAGATTCTCTTAGTATTAAATGCAATATTTTTGTGAGACTTAACTCGATTTTTGGTATTAATGTAGGACCACAAAAGTACACCACAGAGAAATGGGTACTGATAAACTGCTCTTTAGTCCCTTTTGACATGCAAACATGGCAGTTGGTGGATGCATTTCTTGATACAACATCAGACGATATTTAAACTAATATCACTAAAAAGTTATTGCTTTACTTGGAATATTATAGATTTGTTGCTCCCAATAGTTTCACTGTATTTTGATTGTTCAAAGCATCTAAATTCTAAATTGAACTTATGGAGATGTATCTGGCACTGTACTGCTTTGTATTTTATTTGTGAGCGTTTTGTGTGTTGTAGGTTTGATGTAAGTTTGTGTGTGTGCGCTCTCATCTCTGGGGCATGTGTCTTTTGCCTCCAGAAGGTGGTTTTCATTTTCTTACCCTCATGTCACATTCCAGCTGAGATGATTGCTACAAGTAGGTTGGCAAATATTTCCTGTGATGTCAGACAGGTTTGTTTTCTGTCTTAAATTCAGACAAGCTGGCAACGGATCCTTTGTATGCCAATCTTCTTAACAGTGGCAGTCACAAAACAAACTGCAAAAAACAAACAAGCCATCCACTCAGTGTTGTCTTAGTTGGATATACTTTTTCCTCTCTAAAGTAAAAATATCCCTTTATTAAGTACTGTACAACCAAAGTTGTGTAAACCTATGCAATGAGCTGTGTTCTGTGTACATCAGAAAGTTGTGTGTCAAACTTTAACCAGTTAAGTGCTTTGTGACCTTTTAGTTATGACTAGCTCAGCATTATTACGATTATTTACACATCTATACATCGAAAAAAAAAGATTGCCAATATTGCCGGTAACAATTAAAGTTCATTGAGTTTTCAAAATTATTTTGACTCCTAAAACATGTTATGTAGCTAAGATATTAAATGACTCAACTTGAAGTAATAAGCAGAATTGATATGTGATATGAAAAGTGTCTGAAATACAGAATGTAAAAATATGAAGTAAATTTAGAGCAAAGACAATAATTTCGTCATTGCTATGTAAAATCCAATATTCCTTTCCTCAATTCATAAGTAAATTCAAGAGGAAAAAAATCTCGCTTGATCTGAAGAAAGTAAGTCTTTGCGAACTAATATTTCCTTTATTATTTCTCAAAATGACCAATGCCATACTGATCAAAATGACTAAGTTATGCCAAATACACCATACATAAGTTTAGAAAAACTGTTTTGAGTGAGTATATAATGGCAGACGGGAATGTTTTGAATAGGAATCTGTTGGAGAGAGAGGGATTTTGAGGAACTATCACCTAGTGGCCTTTAGTGGTTTTGTGTCTTAACGCACATCAGTATTCACTTCACATTTCAGATATAGTGACTCCAACTTTTACAGTCTATCATCCCACTTTTCCTTTGTATAAATATTGCAGATTCACATCAGAAGGATTCATACAAAAAAATCAAAACAAGCAGAGAGGTGTATGTCATATAAATATAGATATCCTATTTGACTCTGCTGTCATTACTACATAGTCCCCTGCGCATTTTACTGTATACTGTTACACAACAGTGCAGTTTCCATATTACCCTCATTAAGAGCTAAAAGATAAACTCAGGCATCTGCTTGCAATCAGCCCTTCTCTTTGATTTCCTGCAAATTGCTCTGTATGTTATACGTGGTGATAGATTACTGTGGAGTGAAACCACAGTGGCCCTCTGCTTGGTTCAGCTCACATCCTTTGATTTCCTTTTATAACAAACTGTTGTCCTTTTTCCTATCAAAGAGACTAATGGTCAGTTGTTTGACCTCTACTGCTAATTTAATTTCAAACGTTTTCTTTCTTTCTGTGTGTATTTACTTACAGTCTCACTCAAATTTGAGTAGAGATCCTTGGAATAAGGTCTGATCAGTGTAGAGGATGAGAACCAATTCAGAGATCTATTGTGTTGTAACTCAAATTTATGTCAAGAAGCTATAGTACGTTGTCAGCACTTAATAGTGCAGGGATTTCTGAATGCTTCAGGCCAGAGTTCATTATAACTGGAATGGCTTGCACAGAAGTACTGTTGAGCTCATTGTAATGAAAAAGGAGCATATAAAACCTACAATGACATGACATTTTTTTCCTGTTGCTCTTGGCACCCCGCTCGGCTGTCTGTCCTGTAGGTGTGGTGAAGCTGTTGAGAAAAATAAACACCTGATCACATCAGACCAAAAGGAGTACCAGCAAGAGCTGAAGAAGAACTACAATCGCCTGAAAGAGAGCCTAAGACCGATGCTGGAGAGAAAGATTCCAGAGCTTTACAAGCCCATCATCAGGCCTCGGCTGGAGAACAGGTACACAGAGCCGCAAGCCAATAGTTGATACAAGATGCACCGAAGTTAAGAGAAAGAAAACAAAAACACAACACATATAAGTGATTTTTTAAATGTTTTGTATGAATGTAGAATTGAAGGAAAAAATAGGAACAAACTGAGCTGATCGGGGATTTATTGATGCTCTGTGGGTCACCTTCACATATCAATTAGTGCCCCATTAGACATTACATTAAGTATATGTCCATGAATACCAAACTACATTAATGTACATCATTAATGAACACTGGTGCCCAGTTAGAACATCGTGATCCACAATTCTGACTGACACATCCTGCAATGTGCAAAGGCTCTTTCAGTTACTCAGCCTCTTAGATGTATAAAGAACTTTTCAAATTAGTTTTGAGATCTTAAGAAAATAAATTTGGATAGTGAATGGTTTTGAACACACATTAATTTTCTACATTCACTTTGGAGAGTGGGGGGCTGAGCCTGACTCATTCATTTTGAATGAGTAGGTGTGCCCAGACTTTTGACTGGTACCGCAGACCCACATATGAAGCAGAGAAGACAGCAGTAAATCAGATAAGAAAGTAGCAGGGCAGCAGTAGAGACTGAGCTGAAATGAAGAGTTAAGATGAATACAGGTCACAAGGTTGTTGAATTGTGTCACATGCTGTTCAAAGCAATCACACATGTCGTAAAGCAAAGGAGTGAAAAGATTTTTTGTTACTTGAGCTGATGACATGAACAGTCACATCAAAAGTTGCTGTTCTGATGAACTCCTCCCAGAAAGGGGTTAATCCACTCAAAAAAGAACCCTCATGATGTTCCAGGACTTTTTTAATTTACAAATCAAGCTGTAGATTTTCCTCTTCTCCTTAACAAGAAGCACATTCTTCTGCTCTGATGAGCAGTGGAGCAGCAGATCAGCTTTTAATGCACCAAAGAAGAACGGAAAGAGCTTCAGAACGTAGAGACAGAATGAGGCTGATTTGCGTATTTTCTGGTTTCCTAATGATAGATAAGGTAGGTAGTTAGTTACATTTAAGACATTTTAAGGCATAAAGGGATTACATAAACACATGAATATACACTTTTTATGAATACAAATTAGCATTTAGGGGTTTTGTCAGTGTCTTCTGAAAAATCATTAAGAAAAAAAAAAAGGTCTTTCCAATATTTGATTTTTTATTTTTTTTTATTATTTATGTTAGTCGTATTTGAGAGTTAACCATACCTAATGTGTCTGTTATGGTGAAACAACATAGAACAACATAGGACTGTTGATTAAAGTGTAGAAAAACATATAAAAATATTTATTTATTGTCCCATTTTCACACATTTATTACCCTTGCGTCTCTAATCTGCTGTTTGCTTCAGCTGTTCATCATTAACATCACCATCATCATCACCATCATCCTCAGCCTCCTTGCCTTTTTGTTCTTTTTTTTTTTTCTTGCCTCCTCTCATCAGCTGTCTTTTGCCACTCACAGGGATTCTTTCAAACGGCTTAGTTTCCGGAGAGCGCAGGAAGAAAACTCCTGAAAGGCCGCTGTTTGTCTGATAGAGAACGCTACAGAGACAAAAAGAAGATGCAGTGATGGTCACTGAACAGAACGAGTATAAACGATGGGATTAAAAGAACTGCTGGCGGACCTCTGAAGTCCTCTGCGCTGGAGTGGTGTCCAAAATTGAGGACTCACAGTTTCCTTTGGAATATAGCACTTTGTAATAATGCCTGCTGCATTATTATCTTTTTTTATGATCTAACAGTTTTTTTTTTTTGTGTGGCAAGAGGCAAAAGGTGAGTGAGCACATAAAAATAGAAGAAGTATGATTCACAGGCAAATGGTAGCTGATTGAGCATTTCACTGTAAAATCTTCAAGTCTGAATAATGCTGCAAACATTTCTCCGGGGTTGGTAAAGCAGCTCCTTAGGTTCTTACCAGACCAGGGCTTGGATGTCTGCTAATGCTTGAATGAATGACTTTATTCAGATAAAACAAGGAGTAGAAGTTTTTTGTGCCATACTGAGGTCACTTTGTACTCAGTGATGATCAGTGGTTCTGGGTTTTTTGTTTTGTTTTTTTTTTTTTTTTTAACTGAGGACCTTCTGAAAATCTACTCTCAGCAACTATGCATGACATGTGCCAGTTAAAGCAGTAAGAGTCTGGGTAGATTAGTGCACTGAAAAAAATTGGTACAATTTATTGTCTTTACTCTGAGGGCCATTTTTGCCTTTTAACTGCTGTTCACACTGTACTTAGATATGGAAATAATAAAAGAGATGAACTACTCACAGAAGGTAGATGGGCCTTTCTTAGACTTCTCTGAGAAAACAGAAAATCTCTATGTTGTATATAGCAGAGGTATTGCATCAAATGATGACCAAGGTGTTTACAAGTTTATGAAAAAGTATTTTTTCCGCTTCATTTTATCAAAATGTATTTTTAGATAAAGAATAACGAGATTCATTAGAAAATAAATATGAATTATGGTAGAACTCTGAGTGTGTTGTAAAAAAGTGTTCCAGTAGTCTTAGTAGCTCTTTGTAAAATGACTACTTCCTATGAAACACGTAGTGCCAAATTTATTTCCTTCCTTATTTACTGGAGAGCTGGGAAACCTAGCTAGACTTGCTATATTTTGAGGCACTCCACACAGCTGTACTTTGCAAAGCAAATTATGTTTATCCCATATGTCAGAAAACATTCCAGAAGAGAGAGTTATTGCTGCTTCTAAATATCAAATAGTGACAACCTGATTTGTCAGACATCCATGAAATAGCTCAACACATTGGTGTTATGTTACAGTTCATACTCTGTTTCAGAAATGTAAATGTGTAAATGGGAAGACATTTACAGAGATTATTGATCCTTGTTTGAATATTGTTTCTTGGTATTTATTTGCTGTTCAATCTTTTTAAATTGTTTGGTAAAATAAAAGTTATGCATCTTGGATTATCATCTGTAAGTACTGATCAAAATATATACTTATTTTTTAAACATTCTGGAAGCTGGTTATATGATATTGCTGGCATTCAACCACAAGAGACTGCATACATGAGTTATTATTTTCATACCTTTTGTTTCATTAAATGTGGAATTTGTACTTTTTGTGCCTACAATGCTGTTGAAGAACCAGAATAAAACTATTAAGACCCCAATCCTTTGTTGTGAGTAAAAGCATTGCAAAAAAAGATTTGTATTTTTGTATTATCACAAGATTGCATTTTAAGTATTAAAGAAAAAAGCAGGTATATTCAGTGCAGGAATCGCTCCTTTATTACGATTATGTTATAGTTTGACATTGTGACTACTTGTACAGCAATACAAAAGCATGATTTTAATGCGGTAGTAAGCTGAGTTAGAACTCGTTTTAAACGTGTTTGAATCAGAGTAGCAAATAATCACTGTTATTATTATTAATAATATCAAATAAAACAATCATGAGAAAAAAATTCAGAAAATAGTAAGAAATACAAATAAATAGGGAAGAAATAAAGTACTGTTAAATATTTAAAAATCTGTTGGTTGACTGAACAATAGGCCAGCTTACAGTCATTTAATGAAAAGCAAAATATAATGTTATCAATAATAACAATAATATTTAACTATAATTGTTCTATTTCTATTTTTTATTATTATTATTATTATTATTATTATGTACACTCGAAGGTTGAAAGCAGGTTAGAGTTTGTTTGAAACTAGAAAGCAAGTTTGAAGCGGGAAAGTGAAGAACTACAATCAGTTACCGTCGCATACTTGTGACGACATCACTGCGAGACGACATGACGGTTAAAGCTCAGTTGTATTGTCATTCAAGACAGGCGAGTACTCATGATGCTCAGCGGTATGTGGGGAATTTAATAAATTACTGGAAAGTGACCATTCAGCGAAAATGAATTTGGTAATTGCTGGCGACGCCGCTGCTCTGTTTTTCAGTGTTTAATGAGAGGGAACATGCTGCGATGAAAGTTAGCCGGGAGTAACTTCTGTCAGCGTCAAACAGCCGGGTAGTTTTTTCACAGCTCATAACTGAGCTGTCAGGTGTCCCCACTTGTCTTTAGTCATCAGGTTCATGGTGCTAATAACACATATAGGTTATATTTTCACACTGGCTATGTAGTCTGTATCTAAATGTAGTCTGAAGATTCAGCACCTAAACCTGTAATGATAATGTTTAACTCCTTTGATTACATCTCAATTCTGCTCATTTGTCGTGACTTTCAGAGCCAAACTTGAAGATTTATATCACTGTAATGCCAGATTCTGCTTTTCATGTTGCTGTGTAAGTCTTTACAATTATTCCCGCTGTAAATCGTGATTACACCCATGCTTTGCCAAAATTTCTTCGTGCCACGAGCAGTCTAAACACATGGATTATGACAGCATTGTTCTTTTAAATACAGCTGTTAAGCTTTGATACACTTCATAAAGATAGCTGCAACTCTCTCTGAGCTGTGGTGTTTTGTTAATACTGCCTCATTAATGCAGATCAAAAATGAGATCATGAAACTGTTAGAAAGCATTTGTGGAATGTGTGACCAGATGGAGTTTGAATGCTGTTAAGTTTGAGAATACAGACCCTGACAGATTTGGCTTCCTGACAAATAGACAGAAGTCAATGTGTCTGTGCAACTGAAGCTTTAAGTATCAACAGGCATATGCACTCAGTCACCTTTTGCCTCCTATTTTAACCATCCTCTGCTCACTTTTGATTTAATTTGTGTGAAATGGAGCCGAGTTTGGACCTAAACCCTGACACAGATGACCTTCCGCTTCGAGCCAATACTAACCACATACTTATCAGACATTATGTCTTGGACCTTACGGTTCATTTTGACAGTAATGTCATCAGTGGTAGTATTGTTTTGTTCCTTGATCCTTGTTCTGGAATTGGGACTAAGGCAGAGGATGACAATGGACCTGGAACTGGTGATGTTGTCGAAACTGAGGCTGGAAGGAGTCAGGATTGCTCTGGACTTGAAAAAAATGAAGCAAAGATGGAGTTTGGTGCAAAAGAAAGAGACAAAGCAAAATTAGAGGCTGCCTGTGAATCCCAGAATGAGGTTGACACTGGGACCATTCAGTCGTCAGTCTTGTGGCAAACCACCAGTGAAGATGATTTCACCTTAGTGCTAGACTGCTGTGACCTTGATGTATTAAAGGTGGAAGAGGTGGACATGACCTCTGCATCAGCCATGTTGGGCCCCCTACCAGAGGTTTCAAATGAAAGCCCGGAAATAGTTCACTCTCACAATAGTTCACACTCTTCAGTGAACCCACAAGCAGTCTTCATTCAGAAACTTTTCTCAATGCCATCTACCCAGTGGAGGCTGAAGCACCAGCTATTTACGCTTTGTAGCCATGCCCCTGGAGCTCCAAACGGTAGCTCACTGCATTTTTATAGAGACCTCTGGAGTTTGCAGGTGCGGAAGAAGGGAGTTACATCACCTCAGGGATTTCCTCGTGTTGTCAGAATCTTCTACAAGACAAGACCTAATGGAGGCTCAGTGAGGTGGACCAAAGACCAGGACAACAGGTTTGTCTCATGGAGTATGGTTAAACTCCCTGTTCAATGCAACTGATTCATTAATTCACAAAATAGCAAAGGGTCCACACTTCTGTAGATCCTTTTAATTTTATCTTGGTTTTACAAAGTATTTTACAAATTAGATTTTCAATTATACATTCATACCACACTCATAGAATAGAATTCTTTTTCATATGTGTGTTTGATATAACCCCAGTTCCCAAAAAGTTTGGATGCTGTGTAAAACCTAAATAAAAACTGAATGCAATGATTTGCAAATCCCATGAAATCATATTTATATTCCAAATAAAATAAAGAAAATTATATCAGATGTTGAAACTGAGTAGACCAGTTGCTGGAGTTGTGGAAGAGGAATGTTGTCCCATTCCTGTCTGATGCAGGATTCTAGCTGCTCAACAGTCCTGGACCTTGGTTACTGGATCTTTTCGTCTTATGATGTGCCAAATGTTTTCTGTTGGTGAAAGGTCTGGACTACAGGCAGACCAGTTCAAAACCTGGACTCTATTTCTGCAAAGTCATGCTGTTGTGATGGATGCAGTATGTGGTTTAGTATTGCCTTGTTTAAATATGCAAGGCCTTCCCTGAAAGAGACGTTGTCTGGATGGGAGCACATGTTGCTCTAAAACCTCTATGTACTCTTTCAGCATTGAGGGTGCCTTTCCAGATGTGTAACCTGCCCACACCATCAGAGATGCAGGCTTTTGAACTGTGTGGTGATAAAAAAAAAGTTGGATGGTCCCTCAGGACATGGCATCCATGGTTTCCAAACAGACTTTCAAATTCTGATTAATTTCACCACAGAACCGTTTTGCTATTTTGCCTCAGACCATTTTGGATGAGCTCTGTTCCAGAGCAGACGGCGGTGTTTCTGAATTGTGTTCACATATGGCTTCTTCTTTGCATGACACAGCTTTAACTTGAATTTGTGGATTACATGGCGAGCTGTGTTCACAGACGGGGATTTCTGGAGGTGTTCCTGAGTCCATGCAGTGATGTCCAGTAGAGAATCATGCCTGTTTTTAATGCAGTGAGGATGCCCAAAGATCACAAGCATCGAGGTTTTACCTTTGGCCTTGTCACCTGCACACAGACACTCCTCCTGATTCTCTGAATCTTTTGATATTGTGCTCGACGGTGGGAATCTTCAGCATATTTGCAATTTTATGTTGGGGAACATTTTTCTAAAATTGTTCCCCAATTTTTGAAAACATTTGTTGCAGTTTGGTGAGCCTCTGTCCATCTTTACATCCTAAAGGCTCTGCCTCTCTGAAATGCTTTTTTTTTTTTTTTTTTTTTTACCTAAACCTGTTGCCAATTAACCTAATTAATTTACAAATGCTCCTCCATTTGTTTTTGATTTGCACCAATTACTTCTCCAGCCTTTTTTTGCCCCTGTTCCAACTTTTTTGAGACCATCAAAGTCAAAATGAGCTAATATTTTCCAGAAAATGTCTCAGTTTCAACATCTGCTATGTTCTTTATGTCCCATTGGAAATTAAATCATGGGCTTATTAGATTTGAAAATCATTGCGTTCTGTTTTTACTTATGTTTTACTCAGTGTCCCAACTTTTAGGGAAATGAGGTTGTAGAAGGACTCTCATATACACTCGCTGTTTTGCCTCCACTATCACACACCAGTGAGCATATTGGAGGGAACGTGGGATTCAGTGTCTTTCCCAGGGACACCTAAATTTGAGGGGCTGGGGATCAAACCACCTACCTTCCAATTTGCAGATGACAACCCTTCACTAAGCCAAAGATAAATAAATCAAAAATAAAATGTAAGAAAAAGTTCTGGGCAGTTGTACTGTGTTTTGTGTGTCGGTGTGTGTGGGGTGCTTTACTTGCAAGTGTGAATGTGTGCGTTAAGTGGATCTTTTGAGCACAGAAGTGACGGTTGCTCATGTTTTCTGTTGTTTACCCTTCCAGGGTGTGTGTTTACACTGCCGGTTCTCCCATCAACAACCGAGCTCTCTTCCCCTGCCAGGAGCCACCAGTTGCCATGTCAACATGGCAGGCAACAGTACGAGCCCCCAGTGAGTGTGTGGTTTTGATGAGTGGGGAGGAGCAGACCGTTCCGACTGAAGACGGAGACACACGTAAGCCGCTGTAAAGTGTTGACACCCAGTGGAGGTCAAGTTGACTGCCCATAATCACAAACCTGAAACGTGGTTCTTTTGTCTTCAGCAGTACAAGATGACCTTTATGCTCATAACCTTAACTGCAACATGTGACATTATGGTAACTGATTACTTGCTCAAAAGTTAAACTTATTCATAGGAATCGTCAAAGATGATTTTAGGGAAGCTCAGGCTACCGATGCATTTAGGAAGGTTTGCTTATATCATCAAATTAATACGGATAATTATGACTGGAAAAGGTCAATATCTTGTTCTTTCAACCCTTGGATCATATTGAGACTGGTGTTTTTTGTAGCGCGTTTTGTGCTTCAGACTTCTGAAAGCGCTGTCCACAAATTATTTCAGGACTTTAAAAAAAAAAAGAAAAAGCATTCTGAGGACATCTGTTTCTGTCATAGCAGTCAGAGCGTTGTGAGTTGAATTATCTGTTAAGAATGAAAGTGCCATATTCTTGTCTGCCCCAAAAACAATGATGACAAATAATCGCTCCAATAGTGGTTCTAAGTTCTTCTTAGATTAATGCAAAAAAAAAGGTAATACATTGTTCCTATTTACATTGTTGTTTGGTTTTCACAAACAGTTTTAAGTGCATCTTTAAAACCTCCCCCTCGGATTTTGTGTTATCTAAAATGCTGAAATTGTGCATACTGAGAGAGTGCAGTTCATGTAAGTGTGCAAATAGTTTTTTTTATGACTAATACGTTAAATAAAGGATGAAAAATACACCACCATTTTCTCATCTTCTGGGAGAAAAATCAAATAGAAAGTATTATAATGATCAATAATGAAAGAAAAGAGAGTTATACATAAGTTATATATTGTGGGAAAAAAAATTCTCACATTTTCACCCTTTCCTCCTCTTTATTTTTTTCTTCAGATTTCCTAATCTGGAAATACTATGTCACAATGCCCGCATCCACCTTCACTCTTGCAGTGGGCCACTGGCACAAAGTCTCAGCAGAAACTCTTCCCACTTTGGAAAAAGAGGTTGGGGACGGGGCAGAATGTGGAAAGATGGCCAAATCCAAGACCAACTGTAAGGAACGGGCTGAGCCTGAACTTGTATCCAGACTTGGAAACTCCTCAAGTGAAATAGTAAAGGACTCACCACTCCAGACTGGCAGGTATTTTATTAGTTTTCCTGCACCCTTTTCTTCTGGTAGGGCCTCCTCCTCTCCAGGCTTAACTGAGATTTGGCCCTTCAGCATTAATTGCATGGAGAAAGTTTCCTTTCACCATGCTGAAATAGTGCAGATCAAGTTAAGGTGATGAATGGGGTTCAGTGCGCAAACAGTCTTTTATGACAAATACGTTAAAGCTTTCACCATAGTACGCTGGGTCCGCTGGCCAGAAGAAATTATTTTTGGAGAGAAAAAGTGAAGCCAACATAAATTTTTATAGGCGTACAGGAAATAAAGTGAAGGTTGGAGCAATAGAGAGGGCCAGTTCACTGTAGGCAGGGCAGGGCTGGGCTGGGGTCTCCCTTTCCACTGGCCAGCAGGTTGGCAGGTTTGCCAGTGGTTTCCAGTAATCCTCCTCCTCCCCTCGTGGTTTTCCTCCAGCAGCAGCCCAGCCATAGGCCCTCGAATCTCCAACTACCGCACAAGGGAGGCCTTTATTTTCAGTGAATCGCTGGAAGGAAACTTGGCTGACACCTTTGGAACAGTTCTGAGGATGAAGATGGAGATAGTGCTGGATTTTGGAACAGAACGAATGAGATTGCATGCCGGCTCTATGATGCTCTTGGAGTATTTTTGGTTTTGCCCTGTGATGTACAGTATGTACTGTAGATATATATATTCCATATTTCCACTGCTTTCATTTTCATTCTTAATCAAGAGAAACACTGCACATTGCTCTATATATAGTTCCATCAGGTCGGGATTTGTAAATTCTTTCAATGAGAAAATAAATTCAGTCATCATTATTGACGTTTGATGAAACTTTTTTTCCCTGTTTCTACTGCAGTGGAGACCAGACCACCAGCTCAGACTCTGCATTCTGTCATTCTTCCCTTGAGGATGAAGAGCTCTCTGTAACTGATTATTCAAGCATGGTAGATGACGGCACTTCTTGTTCCCATGGCGACTACCCTTGCCGGTTTACTGAGTGGTCGGCTTGGTCCCAGCGGGTGATTCCACACCGTGTGTTTAGCCCTGCCTGCCTGCTGCAGAAGGCCCAGGTGGGGCTCTGGCAATGAGCCACTGACACTTCAGCTAATTAGATTTTAAAAGATTAGAAGAGACAGTTAATGTCGCCTAATGCTTGTGTCACCATGACAGAGGTTTACATCTAACACCTCTTGGCAGAATGATATAAAAATGAGAATATTTCCACGAAGGCTACTTAAAGGCTACTTCAAGCTGCAACTTAACAAATCAAATGTTTTTTGTTTATCTTTTCAACCCTGAACTGATAATGGCAACATTGCTTAAGTTGCAAATGTATGTTAAAGAGAAAACATATACTCATAAAATACTGACTACATCATCCATCCAGATACAGTAAGCTAATTTGTGATTGAAGTTTTGGAAGTAAATGCTTTTTACTGATTTGAAAACTTTCTCTGTATTTTCAGATGACGGTCCTCAAGCTGCTGCCTCGCTGTTTGGCTGCAGCCCACGCTGTTCTGGGGGTGCACCCTTTTTCCCGCCTGGATGTTCTAATCGTTCCAGCAGGGTTCTCTAGTCTGGGCATGGCGAGGTAAGGCCGCTCTGTCATTTAAAAGAATATATAAAATGGCAAGAATGAATTTACCACAAATGTTAAGACGTCTATAAATATGTAGAGTTTTGAGGGCAAGGGGTAAGATTTTTTTTTATGGGGAGGTTTCTGGTCTCTATTTGTGGTCTGGGGAGGAGCAATGCATTTTAACAGCTGTGGAGAGCAAAGGAGGCAGAACATATAGGAAAAATATATCTCAAAATCATCTTTCCAAGCCTGCAGATGAGAGTCATTGGATTTCTTTACTGGGAGTGCAATGAAAAAAAAGTAGGAAACAGTTACAATTCTACTCAAGATCTTCTTAATATATATATATATATATATATATATATATATATATATATATATATATATATATATATACATATATAACTTTTTATTATTCTCTCATTCTCATATATTTTAAGATTGCCAATGTTTGGGTGTTGTGCTTGCAGCATGCAACATCAGCAGGTAACATAGGTGTGAACTTTCTCATTAGAAAACATGGATGTGAATAGTTCAGTATCTGAGGTACAAAGACGCTCCTTCACAGTAACATTTCCCATCATTACACCATCTGTTGTTAAAAAGCACTGCCATGCCTTCTTCCTTTGGCCTTGTTGCTTTGTTTGCGGTCTTCGTCTCTCCATATAGTCTGAAAGTTGGGTGTAGAGGAATTGGAAGTCCAAAATATCTTCCTGCAGTCGTGTCTTGGTGAAAGACCCAAGTCCCAGTCATCCTCGTCATCGACACTCTAAGATCTTCCATTTTGTGTGCCAGTGATCTCATATTCTCCATCCCAGTTAGGAGGAAGTTTGAAGTTCTCTCTCTTTTACTCCTGCCCAGGGGTGAAAGTAGATTTTATTTCTTGCAGGAGCTTACAGGAACAACCAGTTGTCTCAGCTTCACATGCCCTAGTATTCCAGCATGCTTTAGAAAAGTGAATTTGTTAACATAGGTTTAAGAGAACTGTTCATTGTCTGTCATCTGTTGTTGTTGTTGTGTTGTTACAACTGTTAGAGGTGATATTGTTTTTCTGTTGCTAACAGTCTTTGGTTTTGATCTAGACTGTAGAAGTTTCCCTGGATGCATGTTTCTACTTTGGTTGTGTAGTAAATACAGATAATACTCGGCTCATGACTGCTCAAAGATCTTGATGTTTTTGCTTATTGGTGCTTTGTAGTTTCTGTACTGAGGGTTAACTTAATAAACCTGCCGCATCTTAATGTAACACCAATGAAGATAGATAGAATTAACCGGTATAATTATTTTATTGGGTGAGTTCAGTGAGCTGAAATACTAAAATGCTCTACATAAGGTAGTGGAAGATGCCATTTATCTGTTGCTTATAGGTGACATTTTTCAAAATTTGTAAATGATTTGATTTGCTGTTAGAATATTTAATTTTGGATGCTTACAGACTATGACCAAGCATTCGCCTTTTTTTTTTTTTTACTTTATCTCGATCCTTCTGCTTAGGTTTTTTTTTTAACTGAAATGCTCTTGGGTGCATGATTAATGACATATTTTATATTTCAAAACCCCCACACAGTCTGCTCTGTGGAGATCTTCCTCATTGAAATTCTTTCTGAATGAATGATTCCTACCATGACGCCTTCTAAACTTTGATCAGTTGCTTTTCATTGCAAATCTTTTCCCAATATAATGAGACTGCAACAGTGGGACTTCTGACCTGATAGGCTCATACTGCTCATACTTAACACACTATGCAATTTCAGTTGTGGATTTGAGTGTTGGTGAATGTTACTGCTGTTTTTTTTTTGTTGTTGTTTTTTGCTGTTTTTGTTTTTTGCTGAATAAAGGAATGTCAGCAGATGAAGAAATCGTCTGCTTCTCCTAAACTAATTTTTACACACAATGTCCCTGTCACTATTCTGTGATTAAACATCCATTATTTTATTGTTGTTCAGCATCATAGAATCAGAGTTACACAATTGGCTGTGGCTTTAAGTCTTTTTTTCAGGTGTTCCAGTGGCTCTCTGTTTAACATTTGGGTGTTTGTAAATGTTTAACTAGAGGCTTGGAGGCCATCAGAAGGTACACTGTGTACACTATAGATCATTTGTTTTATCCTCATTTTACCCTAGCTTTAGATGCTTTACTCCCTGCTCCTTCTATACATCTACCCTCCTGTAATTACCAACCACTTCCTCATTTGTCATCCTTCACCCTGAATATCAGTCCTGTCACTTCTCTGCCCTTCTCCATCTCCTATTTTTCTCTTTCCATCAAGTGATGTTTTTCTCTTTACTTATATCATTTCCTTTTCATAACATCCCTCAACCATCCAGCTTTCTTTGTTTGCCTTTCTTTTTTGTCTCCTCTGTTCCTTTGTTTCGGCCAGTCATGCAGTGATAATTTCTCTTGGAATCTTTTATTTTCTCTGTAGTGTAGTTATTTCAGATGATGTATGACGTCCTAGTAGCTGTAAATATGACCAGCTTCTTGCCTTATTAATTGAGATAAAATTGGAAATTGAAGCAAAATAAAGGCAATCAATGTCTGACCTTTTTAAAATGTTTCTAATAAAGCAGACTGATTAGGCTGGTCATTAAACATCTTGTGTCGGCAGCTATAGTCTCTTTTTCTCGCTGTCTGCATTTCTCCTTCTACTCACTGACCTCTTTCAAGATAAGTGTCACACACAGGAAATGAGCTCATAACTGAGTATGGATCCTGCATGAATCTCTGGCATCGTGACCAAAAATGGTCTGTATCAGAGATATTTTGAACAACAGAGGGCGACAAGAAGGTTTTAGTCTGGACATTGTTCTCCAACCAAACTACAGTTTTCTTTGATCTATGCAAAATCTTTCCCAGTCTTGCAAAAAAATGCTTCTCTACTGTATTTATTTTGAAAGGACATCAACTGCTGACAGTGAGGCTGCTCTGCTGTGCTTGTTGTCAGACGGATGTTTTCTTTTCCTTACGAGGATAGCTCCCAGGCACTTAGCCTTCTTTCCCTAGCTGCTTAGGTTCCATGTTAGCTGCAGATAACAGAGAAGAGATTTAGGACCTTCATTATGCTTCAGACAGCACCTGCACTGACTGCCTATAAAACTCTGTATGGTTCTCAGCCCAGTTCCAACTCAGCTGCATCCTCCTCTCAACGCTGGTGGTTCAGTCCTGATTGCCACTGCTCTTAACCACAGGGTTCTTGTGCCATAGGAAGGCTGGAAGTTCAACCAAAAATGAGGCGTAGATTAAGACGGAGATGAGAGAGAAATTAAGAGGGCAAAGGCGGGGTTCACAACAGGCCAACGGACCCCCAGGATGTGGGAGAGGATGTGTAGATTATTCCCAGCAACAAAAGCCATTAGACCCTGGAAAGACTTCAGAGACTGGTGCTATTTAATCTAGAGATTGGGAGGTATGTGGGCCCCAGTTGTTGGGATCAAGCCAAGTGCCGTTTTTGTGCAGTGCCCTAGTGGAAACAGCAGGAGTGGAGGGGCGCGGGGCCAGGGAACTGTGGCAGGAACATAAAGCTGTTGGAGTGTGATACATAGAGGGGAAACAGAGGCAAAGCAGGGGGAGGAATCACGGCGGCGTGAAGTTTTTTTGCCAAGATACGAGAGGGAGGGCAGGAAACTAAAGATTAAGAAGTCAAGTAAGGGCATGTCTGTGTTCAAGGGTTGTGCCACGTATGCTGCGCACCCACAAGTAGTACTGATTCGTACATGGACACAAAGAAAACTAAGCCTATGCATGTTCACAGGATTGTGCACATTCTGATGCAGTTGTTTTGTGAAAGTGAAATAAAAATGTGAGTGTTGGCATGATCTTTTAGTGTCATAACACTTTAATGACATCGTCTTGCTGCTGACTAAACATATAATAAAACAAATAATAGTCAAATTACAGATGTTTTACATTTGTCCATGGGAATAACTTTGCCCCAGAAAAACCTTTAAGACATTAAGGCGGCAGAACGGAATAGGAAGGAAAAACACAAGTTAAACATTGATAGACGAGTACGAACAAAGGATAAAGTGATGTCTGAGTTGCTGTCAGTAAGTACAGCTGGGGAACCCCTTAAAGTTAATTCTGTTTCCATTCTGTATAAAAACCCATTGTCCTGAATGATTGAAAGACATGGGAGTGATGTAAACTTGTCTGTGAGTTGTCACATTGAGACCGCCCACCGATTCCTGAACATTTGTAAGCAGTAATTACGCATTCTTGTACAGATTTTTGAACTTCCGTTTTTGCTTTTAACTGCCTTCATCTGTACCATTTCTCCTTTTTTTTTTTTTAATATGAATGCTTTATCTCTTCATCGCATCACAACCACGTCATTTGGGTCTGACAGGGAGTGACAGGAAGGGTGCGGTATTTCCCCTTGCTCTTTGAAACTGAGGTCTGTGTGTCCCAAAGCGTGGGCTGGACAGAACTAATCTGAGATCACTTTGCTCGTGGTGTACTCAAATAAAGACATGTCCAACATCCCTGAGAAAGCTGTGGTTTCTGCATTGTTGTAGTGGGCCTTTAAGTCGTGTGGGTACTGTGGGTTTTGTTTTGCTTCACTGCAGACAGACAGATTCCTGTGCTTGTGTTCGTATGAATGTGTGTATTGTTCAAACAGAGGTGTAAGGATGTGTATTTATTGCAGTGGCATGATGTCAGAGGAATGCTACACAGATTATTCATGGTTGGCCATTAACTGAGCCTAGATCCAGATCGATGTTTGCTTCTTTCTTCTTGTTTTCAAATTTTTTATAACAGGGGAAGGAAGGGTCACCGCCTGATGGCAAAGATAAACCCACACACATACAGGACATATGGAAACCTGTGTCTTTCAGCATGTCTTAATGCTCCATTATTAGCAACCTCCTCATTTATTGCTGCTTCTCAAACTGAATAACAAAAAAACACATGTACACAAAGGCTTATGGCAAGGATGTTATACTTTTCCAGCAATTTGGATACTTTTTCCATACAGTATATGACATTTCTAATGTTATTTTTTTTTTTTTTTTACACTCTTATTTCATAGGGAGTGGCTACCCAAAAAATGTGGGGAAAAAAGGATCAAGTAGTTAGACTTCTTGTTCAACTTGCAGTACAGCTAAAGGCAGTCATATATCTGTCACAGACAGAGCTAAAAATTATGGCTAGTGTATACCTCTTGACCTTTTTAAGTGGTGCTGGAGGATTTTCAGCCTGACTTCAGTTGATTGCAGTGTTTGTTTATGAGCTAACAGGAAGTTACATTGACCACTAGTCCCTGTTGGGAGGAAGTAGGGAGCTGGAGTCCTGGGGGAGTCCACCATGGGATAATCCCCTGCTGCCTTGGAGCTCTTTTATTGTGCCACCTGAGCTGTTTTTCCATCTTTAATAAGACCAGACCAGTGGTTTTCTACATTAGAACCTAGTAAAAATGGCATGTTAATCACGTTAACTCTGCTAACCATTTCCCAGATAATAACATTGGGTTAAGTGTAACAAAGCATTTTTTCTTGTTTCCTATCATTTGCCTTTTTAACCATATACCATGGGAGTCATATGGGACATTTTGCCAAGTCAATCAAAGATTGACTGTGTTGTACTACAGGATTATTATTATTATCATTATTATTAAAAAATCTAAAATATTCAGTGCCATTGGGATAGAACTGGTCTACAGATAGATGGCTGGATGGATTGACTTGAGCTGAGGTTTCAGTGTAATCAACTGGTTTCCTTAACTAGGCTACTTTTTAATCAGTTGGCATTTTTCAAACACTAATATGGAGAATTTTACTTTATTGAATTTCATTGGAATGTATTGGATGATATTTGGCCTGTCCTTATGTTTCATCTTGGGGCACTTCAAACAACTCTTTAAAATGATTTTTTGTTGTAAATTCTTGAAACTGGATCGTGTTAACTTGGACTGAATTGAAGGGACATAATGTAGCATGGCTGTGCAGTGGTTAGCACTGTCAGCTAACGCCATGGTGGCGCAGTGGTTAGAACTGTCAACTAACACCACGGTGGTGCAGTGGTTAGCACTGTCAGCTAACACCAGTGGCGCAGTGGTTAGCACTGTCAGCTAACACCACGGCAGCGCAGTGGTTAGCACTGTCAGCTAACACCACGGCAGTGCAGTGGTTAGCACTGTCAGCTAACACCATGGCAGTGTAGTGGTTAGCACTGTCAGCTAACACCACAGTGGTGCTGTGGTTAGCACCGTCAGCTAAAGGCTAAAGGCATGAAGGCTCCAAGTTCAAGGCTCACCGTGGGGCCTTTCTGTGTATAATTATTATTCTGTGTCTGCATGTTTGTTTGGTTTTTTTTTTTTTTTGTCTTTTTAATGGCTACCCAAGCTTCTCTTTCACAGTCTGAAACATGCATATTAGGTTGATTGGTGATTCTAAATCAACCATGAGTGTGAGTCTACATGGCCTTTTGTCTTTTTGCCTCATCGATTGTCTCGAATTCTCTGTGTCAAACACAGTCAAATAAGACAAATAACCGTCCTTTCACATTGCCTCCTAAGGTCAGTTTAGAAACACTAGTTAACTGGGTATGCATTCTTTCAGTCCAAAGACATGGACTGTTAGAAACTGACGTACGAGAAGTACATGTAAACTCCACACCGAAACACCCACAATCTTTTTTTCTGTGAAGCAACTGTACAAACCACCACACTGCTGTGCTGCCTTAAACTAGAACTGTAACCTATTAATATAGATTCATTATTAGTTCAAACAGTGAGCAGGGTTGACTTCCCTGAAATCCACCAAAAATTTGTAAACAAATTGTTGAAATGAAAAAATTAATCCATAAAAATTTTCAGTAATAAAAAGGGTGATATATGTATATATGAATTTAAGAGCTTTGAAAAGATAAAGCTGATCATTAAAAGGGATCTTTAGTTTTGAACAAAGTCACTGCTGTTTGTTATTATCGAAAAACAGCAGACCACAAAATGCAAATTAAAAAGTTTAGATATTAATCTGAACCTGCCCTAGTTTCCAGCATCTGTCTCAGTTTTTTTGCATCGCTGGTGATGATGAATCACAGTCCCTGAATCTTCATTGAGCTGTGCTGTCCTCCTTTTCTCTCTTCCTCTTTAGTCCATTTCTTTACCGGTCTTCCCACTGCCTGACTTTTCCTCATCCTTGTGGTGTCTCAGTGGATTTCTTGCTTTTCTTCTCTCCTCTCCAGTTTGATCTGCAGAGTAACCTTAGAAGTGTGTGACACAGACCTGCTCTTTCAGGAGGCAGTTGGAGAGTTCATGTTAGGGAGGGCAGCATGTGGGGGGTCGGATATTTTGGCAGAGAGGACAGCTGTTAATCAAATGGTCAAGGATGAGGCGTTTCTTTCTTCCCACCTTGAGTAGATCTCCCTTTTCACTATAGCCACACAAAAGATCCCAGGGAGGTGAAACGACAGCACATGCCTGCTTGCACCTGGATAGAAGGAGTGGGAGTGTCTTGTGTGTGCTTTTTAAGTGATTGCAGGTAGTTAAGACTTTTGGTTGAAATTTCCCTTTTTTTCCCCCTTTAACTCTTATTCATCTCTCTTCCTGCTGAAGCCACACAGGAAAACTGCAAACTCCACATGCAGGGGCCACAACTATCCATCTCTTCGTGCTCCCATGTCTCTTTTCTTTTTTTGGTTTTTGGTTCAGTCTCTGCCCTATGCTTTTAATGAAGATAGCAGGACACTGTCAAGCAAGTGTTTTGTTTTTGGGGGAACATTCCTCTCTAGTTATCTTGGGCCTCTCAACTTTCCCTCTTTATCTACAGTATAGGTTTACAGGTACTTGCTTTGGAATACTGCAATCTCACAACTGAAGGAATCTTCTTTTGACTCTTCTGTTGCTTGAGAAGAGAGGGTTTTGTGTTTTGTCGTGAATGTGCTTTATTTCTTCACATGCATAACTCCCTTGCAATATTTTCTGAATTGCGCATTTAGGACCCATTGTTCCAACTTATGTGCAGCTTTGCTCTACACCGTCACTATCTGTGCTATATGTGCTGTTATCAGATACTGGTGAGTGATTGATGTGTTGTTTTGAGCTTCTCCCAGATGAGAACCTGCTGGCAGCAGCTGGCATATTTAACAGTAACAAGCACACTGTGCAACAACTCTGGATTAGAGGCTCTGGCAAGACAGGCCTGTCACTGCACTCCCATTTTACTAACACAGGATACGTTCTCTGGAGTGATGGATGGGCCCATTGTGTGGAGTAGAGGACACTGCTGCTGATCTTTGCGTACATCCTGGGGCGTGCGAGTGATAGAAGAAGCTTAAGGCTGTGGGTAATTTTATTTGTCTGAGGAAAGCCAGACACTTTAATGTCTGTGGGTCACCTGTGTTGAGCCAACCAAAATGAGACGTTTGAAACTAGTGCTGTGAAATGGTAATGCTTCAAATGTCTCGGTTTGATTTTTAGCCTTGGAGGAAGAGTTACATCTTAATGATTTGTTGAATGAATTGGACAAAGTGACAAATTTATACAAGACAAGCCATAATCCGAATATGAAATGACAGAAATGCTAACATGTTGACTCATGATATGATATGATAAGAATCACGATGGTTATGTTGACAACACTATGCATTTCAATAGCAGCCATGTACAAATGCCATTTTTACTGCCATTTCCTTAAATTACAAATCTGCCAATATTCTCCTCATTGTTATCACATCCAATAACAACACCAACATCAAAACTGATGAAAAATCACCAAGTTTATTCCTCTTGGAGACAGCAGTTAAAAACGCATAACTACCAAAGCTTAACCAACCTGCACTTTGATATTCCATCACATTTGTGTTGCATGAAAAGTTTCTTGAGTAAAAAACAAAAAAAACAAAACAAAAAAGATTGATCATTTTGGTCTTTTCATAGAATTTTTTGACAAAAACAGAATATCATCAGCTTGTTATTAGTTTCTAACTGAATAGTAACATTATTTGGGTTAATTTTTTTCCTAACTTTATATAATATGTGAAAACCTGCTGATAGTTTTTACCTTCCCACAGATTTCCCTTTCAATATTATTTCTTTTTTTTTTGTAACCAGTGATTATAGAGTGCAATGATGTGTTAGTAAGCTGTTGAAAAGTATTATATTAGACACCTTTAACCCACACTGTATCCATCAGCTGTGGGGTTTTGTCTTAAAGGGCAGTTAGCCTGGTCAGGTGACGAAAACCTCTGTTGAGACGACAGCTCTGCTCACTGGCTAATTTCACTTCGATCTCACCTTCATCCATCTTTCCATTCTGTCAAACACTTTGTGTAAAGCCTCATACCACTAAGCCTTCTCACTTTCCGTCTCCTCACTGTCTCATTCTCTCACATAAGAGAGAAAAAATAGTATACTTGTTACCCTTCAGGCAAGAAAACGTTTCAAATTATAATCCTGTGAAATGGATTTGTCCTGTTCCTTTCATTGAGGCTGCAGTGGAAACCAAAAGAGGGCTCTGAGTATTGTGTGATGAGTGATGGGCCTTGCACGCAAATGGCAACACTGATACAGGAATGTGGGTTATGAGAAATAAATGTCATGTCAACATCTCCCTTTTGCTGATTGACAGTAGCATACTGCAGTCAGATTTACTCATACTGTGTTGATTAGCGCTTATTATGGCATTAAGATACTATAATTTCTCATCTTACCCTAAATTACATCCATAGATTTATTTTTGGTCTTTGAACTGTAAAATATTGTCTGCATTCACACACACACAAAAAGAGCGATTGTAGACAACTGCATTTCACTACTGTTTGAAATATGCACTCCAGCATCCTTCACATACACAATCACTCTCACTAGAACATTCCTTCGGCATGACATCTTTCTTTTCCCTTTGGCTCTGTACTAAACAAGGAACAGAGTGCACCTTGGATTGTTTTACTCTCAAGAAAGGATGGCTCATACATCTGCTATCACTTCACAGCTGATCTGCGTTGAAAGTAGAGTTTACTCAAAGTATGTGGGTGTATCTGAATGTGGGTGTGTGCCTGTAAATTTATGGCTGTTTATGTGGGTGCCCTGTTATGCCTGCATCCATTGTATTCATGCGTACATCTATCTCTGTTTGTGTACACAAGTATTCATGACTTTATCGGGTTATCAAGGTACACATGACACCATCTACCTGCTCAGAGTTTAGGAAGAATGTGATTAGAACGTGGCAATCTAACCTTGTAATGCACTACAAAGCCTCAGTTTCTCCAGGCCTGAGGAGCAGAGTCACTTCCTTGCTTTTGACGACCTTTGATATCTTTTCTTTTATTTATTTTCAGGCTCTGATGTGATGAAGTGAATGTGGGTGGGGTGGTTCTCTAGGGGCCGCGGCCTGGCCCTCATTCATGTGATCAGGCCCTACATGGTGTGGCATTTGGCCTGGTCCTGTGGGGCCCCGTCTGGGAGCAGTGAGCTGATCTGCAGCCAGCCAGGAATGCCAGACATTTGAAGTCAGACTTGTTAAAAAAGAACGAAGGGTGGTAGGAGTTTGGTCAAACTAGCTCCTGTGTCTAAAATAACCCACAGATTCTGGTTGAGAGGGAGGGGAAGGACACAAAGCCTATTCCCGTAAGGTAGGAAAGGCCAGTCTCCCAGCATCTGCGTTTGTAGAAAAAAAATTTTAAAGTTTCATATTTTGGGTTTGCCTTTTATCCATCACCTTATTGGTATGCCAGTGTGCCGGTGTTTGTGGGCTTCTGTATGGGTATGAAGTTTCATGCATAATAGCGTCTGTGTCACACTGGTTCTACTTTTCAACAGTTTTTGCACCTGGGAGATCACACTGCGTTTTGGGAAAAAGCAAAACTTATCACATAACATGACAGACGAGAATATGCTCTCCTCTCCTTCCCTTCCTGATTTCTCTTTTTCTTCATAAATATCCATTAGAGGATATTTTATCCAACTTTTCGAAAAGCCTTTATTCTTTTCCAATCTTTCGATGTCACTCAATTTATCTCCCGTGCTCTTACCCTCTGATTTACTCATACAGTGTACACACTCTGCTCTCATCATCTTTTTCCTCGTCCCTCTGTCTCATGGGGCTTTTTTTACTCATGTCCCAGCTATGGGCTGAGCTGGACTGGGGGTGTCAATTATGGGGCTGTGATAGGGCCCCTGCTACATTATATATGGAAGTGTCCCGCTGGGGGAAAAATGGCCTACAGCCAGTTACGATAGATGGAGGGATGAATAATGGATGGATAGATGGAGGAGCAAGACACTGTTGCAATCTGGTTCACACCAAATTGAAGATTTGCCCTAGTTCACACATCTGAAGCTATGGGCCAGCTCCACTTGGTGGCTCAGAGTTGTGAGTTTGTCACGTTGAAGCACAGGAGGCTTTAAAGTGGTTCATTTCGCGCATTAAAGCTCAATGTGGTACCTAAGGTCCTTATCAGTTATTCTGCTCTATTCGGGATATTAATTCCTAGTAGTTTTTTAGTGTATTTATGCAGAGATTTGTCTGAGTTAATCAAAGGTCAGGAAATATATTTCCATTTCCTTAGTTTGTTCTTTCAGGCAACGTAACTTGGAACACATATAGAGATAAAAGTTCTTTTTTATTTTCCTCTGTGTGTGCCATTGATCTATTATTATTATTATTGAATGCAACAGTGCTGTTAGGGTTGTGTTCCAGATTTGTTCTATGGAACAAGTCAATTAGATAAAATGTTTTTGTGAGAGGGTGTATCTAATTTCAAATGAATTTGAATCAAGTATCTGAACACTTTCTAAGTGCTGCTGAATTACAACTTGAAGGGTATATTATTGTTTTCAAGCACTTCATTGAATTTCATCATTGAATCATTTGTACTCTCCTCCCTGTTAAACAAACAGGAAAAACATTAAACATTACAATTAAAGAAGAAAGTGAAAAGTAAAAGACGAACTGTGGCCAGGCACAGAATGAACCATAAGAATGAAGCAAGGAAAGAAAATAATTCAGTCCCACAATACCTTGCAGCTGCAACTTTCCAAGTGACACTTGATCTATTTTTATTCAGTTGTACAATATGGATTCATATCAGTGAATGTGAGGACAGGAGGGTGAATGTGAGGAGCTGGTGAAAACATAACTTTGAAGTCCTGCGCTTGATAATTAAATACTATTTTGTTTTATATATTTATATCAATATGAAATATGTGGGCCTGCACGGTGGCTTAGTGGTTAGCACTGATGTCTCACATCAAGAAGGTTCCTGGTTCCAACCTCAGCAGGGGCTTTTCTGTGTGGAGTTTGCATGTTCTCCGCGTGCTTGCGTTGGTTTCCTCCATGTTCTCCAGCTTCCTCCCACAGTCCAAAGACATGCATGTCAGGTTAATTGGTGGTTCTAAATTCCCCGTAGGAGTGAGTGTGAGTGTGCGTGGTTGTTCATCTACATGTGGCTCTGCGATGGACTGGCGACCTGTCCAGGGTGTACTCCTGCCCGAAGTGAGCTGGGATAGACTGCAGCAGATCCCCGTAACCTTGCAGAGGATTAAGCAGGTATAGATAATAGATAGATGGAGGAAATATGGCATATAGTCGAATTGAAACATTATAGGAGCAGATGAGGCAAATTATCTAATACATGTTTTGGAATAAGTTTGGGAAACCTGTACTTCTATTACTGCAGACCATCACCACTGGCTGGGTTCACATTACAGGTTTTTTTTCACTAAGTCTTTACAAATGCTGATTCACTACTGTATTTTTACCTAAAATAGTTCATGACAGAGTTCCTCTCTTGGCTCTGAAAGGCGGTTATTGCACAGACACCACAGACTATTACTCTCTCACATCCCCACCTCCCTGACCTTTTTTTTTCTTAATTTACATTTCTTTTATTTTTTCAGTATTATCTACACTACTTATGTTCACAGCACGGTTAAATTCAGGTTGAATAGAAATCAATCTGAATTTATCTCACTGAGTCCAAAGTCTGGCCATCTGATGTTATTACCCATCATGCATTATGATGTAAATAACAAAGGAAAATGATGAATAGAATAATTTTTTCCCTAATATTCTAAAAACAAATAAGCCTTCATTCTTTTAAATATTGTATCAGTTAGGGCATTAGTTCTGTTCATAACCCTCATAGATACAATTTCTAAATGCAGCCAAGTAATCAGGGATTGGCTAGAAAACATTTGATTTTATTTTTTCGTAGTTTATATGGTCCTTTTGGCCTCATTGAGCAGAGACCTCTAACACACACTGGGGCGGTTTGCAGCCGATTGTGAAGCAGCCAAGATGAGAATTAACACCTCCAAGTCTGAGGTCATGGTCCTCAATTGGAAAAATGTGTATTGCTCTCCAAGTTGCGAATGAGTTGCTGTCTCAAAAGGAAGAATTTAACTATCTTGGGCTTCGTTCATGAGTTGGTGTAGATCAGATTGTGAGATTGACAGACATAATGGAGAAGCGTCTGCAGTGATGCAGAAGCTCACCGGTCTGTCGTGGGAAAGAGAGAGCTGAGCCAAGAGGCAAAGCTGTCGTTTTACTTGTCAATATATGTTCCAGCCTCATCTATAGTCACAAGCTGTGTGGCAGTGACCAAAAGAATGAGATTGTGAATACAAGCATCTGAAATGAGCTTCCTATGAATGGTGGGTGGGCTCGCCCTTAGGAACAGGGCGAGGGGCTCAGTCATCCAGGAGGGACTCAGAGTTAAGTCACTTCTCCACTGTATTGAAAAGGGCCAGTTCAGGTTTTTTGGTCATGTGGTCAGGATTTTTCTTGACTCACTGGAGAAATTATATCTCATCTGGCTTGGGATTTCCAATATGGCTGGGTCGAGAATATCTCTCTTCAAACTGCTACCCATGTCACCTTGTTCCAGATAAGCATAAAAAAAATACATCGTTGGATGGATGTATCTACACTTCATAGCCAGTTGCAGTGTTAATCTAATAAATTCTAAAAATGTGATACTTTCTAAGGTTTTAAGAATTCAGAAGCACATTAACATGCAATTAAAAATATATTGTCTTACAACAAATTTCTACTCCCTTTTTCAGAAAACCACAAACAATTGTAGGTTGCTTGTCAGATACAATGATAAGATGATTTGTACACATGCCCAGGGACTACATATGCATAGATCTGTGTAAAATTCTCCTCATGCGTGTATCCCTGACACGTCCCTGATGTCAGCTAATGTCAGTTAGTGTATCGGCGAATGTGAAAGATGCCGTTGTTACTCATCAACACCACGGTGGGATGACACTATTTGTCACTGTAGTGATGGATTCCATCTCCCTGAGAGGAACATGTGCAAGCGGCGTCTCTGAAAGGCTGTCTTTGTGTTTCACACTTACTACCTCACACAGATGGACACACACTGGAACTGACAACAAAGGCGTGCTTATCCAATAGTGGGGGAAGAAGATTAGACAACAAAGAAACTCATAATGTTAATGTTAGCATCTTCTGCTCCAGGGAGAGCCTTTGTTTGTGTAATCAAGAGAAAAATGGAATTATATTTGAGATGCTGTCTCGTGAATGATGCCCATAAGACCCCTTCTATAATGCTGGCATGTTCCTAAATAACACGGGGTGATAGTCTGCCTCTTATCTGATGTAAATCTCCCCAGGGAAATAGAAGGTAGTGTTGTTGTTCAGATAACGGTCTTATTTTTCCCAGAAAAATGATCTGGCAGTTCTGGCCCAACCTTTGTCTTTACTTTCTGTTTTCTTTTATAATCAACTTATCATGTCATCATAATTAGGTTATGGTAAGGGGGGGAAAAAGCACTCCTTGGGTGATTTAAGATGCTAATCTTTCCTTGATGAGGGCAGTTCATTTCACATCACACTGTAATTCATCAGTAGTGGCAGTATGTGGGGAATAAACTGTAAATGCAACAGGTTAAGTAACTGTAGCTGTCTCAGCAGTTGGAAGTAGGACTATTTAATGACTTCTTAGAGGTGATCACGAACCTGTGGCCTACTGCTCTGTAATGCTTACACAGATGACTTATTGACCATGCTTTTAGAGGCTGATTAAAGTCAGGTAAAGCTGATGTGAAGATATTTCTCCTGTTGCGTAGAGGGATCTTAAACATATTTGTCACACAAGTTGAGTAGTAATAAACCTCCAAAAAAAACAAAAAACAACACCAAAACAAAACACTTCACTAAGGACCTACAGTTTTCCATAAATCCTCCCACAGATGTCAGATCAATGGAGGTCAGGACAGTTAAGATCTAGTGAGCATGAAAGGATCTCTAGACAGTCCAGTCTTCTTATATGAGCCAGGCAAGAGAAAGGCCATTCATTAGCACTTCTTTGACCCCTTTCCCATTCTTCTGTTGAAGAATAACTTCCCTCTCAAACACAGCCGGCGCAAAGCCCTCAGGGGAGCCACAGCTTGTTGCATAAGGAGTAAAGAACGCCTCAGAGAAGTCTTCAACCATGACCTTGGCTTTCATAGGGCTCTATAATGGGTACTGTTCCATCAGCATATATTGCATGATTAACCATCCCAGTTGAGTCTACTGTATGAACTCTGCTGTTATGTTACTCTAATAGCAAGCATGACTTTAGGGTGAAAGTTGCAAGATGTTTTAAATGGCAGGTACAGACCTGCCATTTAAAACATAATGCAACTTTTACATTCACATCTAGTTCGTGACCCTACTCGGTCTGCTTATTTTCAGTAGTTATTGTGCAGAAGGCATTGTGTAACAATGCTGGGTCAGTCAGCTAGTTTCCCATTTTAGTTCAGACTCAAATGCCTCGAAAAAACTATCCACTATGCTTTCCACGTCATGTGACATACTGACTTTAGTGATGTCTGATCAATGTAATGCCACTATTGAGTCAAATTATTAAATCATCCTCTCTTTATAATTGCACCATGTGAAAATCAGCTTATAAAACATTATATCCGGCTTATCATCACAGTGTTAGGAGCAAGTGGAAAGTACTGCAAAGTAAATCCTTCTTCATCTTGCAGCATTGTTTTAGAAAATGAATTATAATAGGTATATGATAAATAAATGTCTGCTAGTCAGAAGCATAACACAGAATGCGCCTAGTTGGGTTTGACATGTGACAGAGATGGAGCAGGAGCAGAAGAAGAACCCATTAAATGTAGGTCATTGAGGGCTCTCAATCAGCACCTTCAGCAGACACGCCTCTCAGGAGAGAACACTGCTCATTTTCTTTTGAAACATTATTTTATATACTTTGCAAATGTTCTAAATCATTCATACAACCCCAGTACCAAAAGTTGGGACACCATATGAAACACTTATAAAACAGAATGCAATGATTTGCACATCTCATAAATCCATATTTTATTCCCAATAGAACATAAAGATGTTTATGTTGAAACTGAGACATTTTACCATTTAACGGAAAATATTGCCTCATTTTGACTTTGATGGTCTCAACACAGTTGGGTAATGCAGGGTAACAAAAGGCTGGAAAAGTAAAGGCTGGCGCAATTCAAAAACTAATGGAGAAGCATTTAACTACTAACTCTGTCATATAACAAACTCAGAAAACCTTTTTTTATTGATGCCTTACTTTAAGAGAAGTTGCACTAATTGCAAAGCAGGCCATTGGCCTTGGTGGATGATGCACTCTCAAAGTGCATCATCCACCAAATGCCTTTCTAGTTTCTTTTTTTTTTTCCATGTGTATTGTTTTTGTGTTAGCAATTTATACTTTTTAAATTTCCAGGCACAGTTGAAGTTAAGTACCTCCAAAAAAACATAGCGCTAACTATTTTATGAATGAGGTGGGACACTGTGCTTATCTCAGCAGTGCAGTATTTGCCTCAGGCAAGCATTTAGGTGTGAAAATACTTTCCCCGTCAAACCTAAAATTTACTCTCTGACTTAAGAGAAGAGTAAAAGTTGAAAGAAAGGACAACAGTCTTAATGTAGGCTTTTTGAAATCAGATATCACAAAATGGACATAAAGGGAAACTATTTTCTACATACTGTTCATATTAACTTGCCTTTGCTAACCATTTCCTGTTCAATTTTGGTTGACTGTGCTTTTATAATTTTTTTTTTTGAGAATTTGGAGTTGTGGATTTATCCCTCTGTAAAAGAAGAAATAGCCTCTTATCTTTGAAATCTCAAAACATACTTTACGGCTTTATTTATGAATCATGTTCGAGTGTTTCATAAACAGTATATTGTCAGTGCAGTCCTTTTCAGTAGAGGCATGGATGTGTTGATTTATTCACCCACAATTGATACATACAATGTACTGCCAGTTTAACCATGTTTAATTTCCAAATGTCACCCTGTCACAGCTGAGTGAAAGCTCAGTACCCACTGTAGGTTCACATGTCTAGTTTTGCAGTGGGTATTTAGAATCGACGTGAAATGTTTGACGAATCAGCTTCCCTTTGCTAAAGATAATGTGGAGGATATATTTTTCCACGCTCACTAGAACACATTCATGGGTTTATCTTTCATGCTCACTGTTCTGTAATCATAGGTGTGTCATTGCCTCAGTAAACCTTTGATCATTTTGGATGGAGCTTCATTATGTTCTCATCTGCCCTTAAGGGATATATTGTTTTTTTTGAAGTGACGTGCTTATGAGTAGTTATTGTCTTGCCTGCAGTAGACAGCAGTCACATAACTCTCTGTTTGGAAAATCAGGAAGGAATTTTAATGGGAAGCCATGCTAACAGCTTCTGAGAATGAGGGTCATTGAGGAACAATTTTTCACTGCCTGAAGCTGGCTATACATACAGTTTTCAAATCTTAATGAGTTTTTAAAACATGGTCTTGAATGACATCTTAAAAAGTCACCCATGTCACCATTCTGCATGCTTCTCCTGCTTTTCTATATTCCATTTGCTTTGGTTGTGTTGTGTTCCATTCACTGTCATGCCTGTGAGCTGTAAAAGCATGTAGCATCCTGTTGGTGACTCTACTCAGTCTGCTTCTTATTGCTGTTTTTCGGTCGGGCGCAAGAATTGGAAATATCAAACGTGTTTGATATTTTAATACGAGATCAGGAAGTTATAAAATAATCATCACACATTTGAGGATTATTTGGACAAATAATCCTCAAAGTACATCAAGGGTTTAGGCAGCCTAACAAAACGCAAACGTTACATATGTCTTAACCTTTCAAGTGAATTTTATACTGTGAATGTTTTCGCCACCTTTGTACCAGTCAAACATATAGTGGGTGGGATTGCAAAACAGACGTCATTCAAAAATTAAGTAACAAAAAAAAAAAAAACTATATGGTGCAAACTTGTCAATGCTTAAACCGTTATGACATTTTTGATTTGAGTTGATTTAGCCGGTGAAAATTCAGTCCTCTAAGGTCCTCATTCTAAGTAACTTTTGGCCCAGCAACCAATTACAATTCCTCCCAGATTCTTCAAATTTTTTACCTTGTAAGTCCTTTTCTTCCTTGTAGAATTAATTTAAGGAGTATCATCTTTTTTTTGTTTAATTTTGTTTTATTTGTCTTCCACAGCCCTCACATAATCTTCCTGTCCCAAAGTGTGTTGTGTGCTGGAAGTACTGGTTCAGGAGAGAGCGACCTGTCTCTGTGTGGGATCTAGGCTTTGCCATGAGATTGCCCACTCCTGGTTTGGGCTGGTTATCGGAGCCAGGGACTGGACGGAGGAATGGATCAGCGAGGGCTTTGCTACCTGCCTTGAAGACATTATCTGGGCCCAAGCGCAACAAGTACAGTCTTTTTACTAATGCTTGAAGTTGTCTTTTTAACTGTTTCTTCATACTACATTTTTTCGTGGTATTTTTGAGGTTTGCCACTGGTGGACGAAAACCTTTAGATGTCAGTATAAGTGCTCACTGATTCCTTTATTATATAGTCATATGATAAAGAAGTATCATTGATTAATAAAGACTAATAACATTATTACCAAGTCTCAAATACAACCTTACTTGAACAAAATTGATATTGTTAATATTAGCATTATATTGACTGCTGGGAATAAAAGCCTAAGACAGCACAGACCTACTGACTGTGGAGGCTGAAGGATTTGAGAAAGAAACTTAGCTAAGTAGCAGTACTTACTAAGTTACAGGCAGTGATCATTTCTGTTGTCGCCACCGAAACAACATTTGAAACTGGAGCTCCTGCTGTGGATGTCCACCAGCAGCTCACAGCTCCTCCTCCGTGGTTCGGCTGAAGGTGCCGGGAGCCAGATCATTCAAGGACCCATCCATGCAGAAGTATGTTGGGACCTGCAGGGAGGTATGCTGGGACCTGCAGTCAATCCTCCAGCGTCTCGCCTGCTGATGGAGGTAGGCTTGCCCGACTGCAAGGCGTCTAGGCAAGTGGATAGACGGTCAATGACCTGCAAGTCCCAGCAGAGCTCTGCTAGTCCTTATTTCAACTCTGGGAGCGGTGTTTCGGTAGTAACACCTGAAATGTGGATGTTTGGTCAAAGTGAATGTAACTTAACATTAATGATCACTTTTGTTATATTTAGGTTTGCCAGCCAAGCAAAAATATCTAAGTGTATCTGGTGGGTGTGGAAAGCTAGTGGAAAGCTATGGGGGCTGACAAGAGGCTTGTCCAGTAAATGATTCAGTCTATGAATGGACCATGAAGTTCTCTGTACACCAGAGTCCACCCATCCTCTGCTACAGCTTGGTTGAAATTGGGTCATGCACCAGGATGACCATAGAATGGCCATAGTCCAGACCTGAAACCAAATGAAATGCTGGGGCAGGAACTTAATGGGGAAATGGCTATAGACCCCAATGAACTGAAGGAATGATGTGCAGAAAAATGAGTCAGAATTCCTCCACACAACAAAGTGAGAGACTGATAACATTGTACAGGAAATGATTATCTAAACTTGTTGCAGCTAAATGTGCATCTGCAGGCTGCATGGTGAAATCAATAATGTGCTTGTCTGAGTTTGTATCAGCCTGATACTGAAACCCACAATGATTGGCTGATTTTATGTTATAAATTAATAAATTAAAAAAAAAAAAAAAAGAGGGGGGGTTTTGGTTAACTGCAATAACAGCCTAAACAGTTTTTTTCTAATTTTCTTTTCGCACCATTTAAACAACTGCTGCAGGGTTTCCAAACTTTATTGTTGTATTTGGAATACATCTCAAGTGCAGTTGGCAGTGATTTTTATTTTATTTTATTTATTTATTTTTTGTATTAAAACCATACATCATCGAGCTCGCAGAGAAACTGTTTATCATGACATCAGTCCAAGAGCAGAAAGCATAAACAAAAAACAAAGAGATTGTTTTAAATGTCAGAAGGGTTGATCAACCAGCTTGAAAGAGGAAAGATTTTCATTAGCTTACCACAACCTGCAGAGTTGTAAAAATCCCCCTTTCCCTTGAAAATGAATATTTTCATGAGATAAATCATAGATAAAACATAAAAATCTGACATTGTGATGAAGTTGTGAGCTTCACATTACTCTGTAACCTTCTGCAGCCTTAACTTAACTGTAAATTAAAAAGGAAAAGAAAAAGATATAATGAAAAGATAAACAAAAGGACTAAAGTTAGTGGAACACTGGTATGTATGCTTGTTACAACACTTACTGCAGCTATAATTCTGGAGATGACTTGCATGCCTACCTAAACCTTTTTCTGGCTTTCCCACACCTTCTAGATTTACACATGTGCTTTTGTCTTTTGTCTGTAGTGTTTCATTATGACATCTTTATGATATGCTCTTGGATCAGGATTCATCTCTGCGCAATCCTGCATGCTGCCAAAATTAATAAAGGGACGAACATTATGATACTTTATCACTGATTTTTTTATGCTATTGCTGATAAAATTCATAATGCTCTTTTCTTTTCTTTGGTGCTGCTTCTTGTGAAGAGCTTGCATATTCACATTTTTATCCATATATGTTTCTCTTTAGCTGTCCTTACAAGAGACAACAGAGCAATTTGAGCTAAAGGCACTGCTGCGGTGGAGGCGACTTTCTGATGAGTTGCAGCACTCAAAAGAGGAACTTCAGATACTCAGGTGTGTGTTTAAATTTTAATTTCATGGTTGGCATTACAGAGATGTTTTATTATATATGATTAATAGATAGCAAAATGAGACGGTGGGGCTAGCGGTGGCTTCTTCTTCATGGAGCCTGTGTTACTGGTTGGTTGTGCTGTTCACCTGTCATTGCTGAACACACTTTTTAAACTGCATCATATTTTTAGGAGCATTGATGCTCTAAATAGATTTTTTTTTTTTGTGACAGTGACAGTTTGAGAATTTATGTGAATGACGCAGAGACTCTTACTTAAGCCTGCTAGCTACAATTATTAATTGTTAATGATTTGCAAAACCTTTGCACTGCCAACAACAAAGCCAGGCCCAAAACACACTTTAATGTACATGGAAAGTAGATAATCCACTGAATAAACCAATGTGTAGTAAGTAATCTTAATTCACACAGTAACCAGTTAAGCGACAGACTTAGCACAGTTCAAAAAAATCTTGAGGATGGAAATAAAAATGTAGAAAAAAAAACATCTGCCCAGCTTTTTCTTCATGTCTGCAGATGCAGACTCAAACGTAAATCTAAGCTATATGCATTCCAGTGGTACAGGTGTGGCAACAAAGTATATACAGGTGTGCTGCCCTGTCATGTCTTGGAAAAGCTCAGCATCTGAGGACAGACGGCGCGCAGTCTTCATCTGGTCCTGACAATGTGGGACCCACACCCTGTTTGTTTTATTTAGGTTGGAAGCACATTGTCATCAGAGGATTAAAGGTGTAAACCTCAGTCAGGAGTTAACTCTTTAAATGTTGAAAATTTCCTTCTCGGCTTTCTGGGAACGACACTGTATCCTTCCTTTGAACAAAAACGCTTCTGCATTGGGAATGACACTTATGCTACTGTGCGCTTTTGACATTCATGCCTGTAAGATGCTGTACAGAGTATAAAAGAAAATCAGTGTATTATTGATTTCATAGCACTTCTGCTTGGCACATACAGTATCATTTCACAGATAAGTGTTGTCGTAATACAATTGGAACATGTACGATATAACAGTGTTGAGAAGTCAAATCAATTCTCTTTGAAATGTCTCTGCTGTATGTTTTTTATGAGTGTAATGAATTCTTCTCCAGCAGAGGTGGCCGTGTTTGGTAATGAGGAACTCATTGCATATGTTGCCAACAGTGCTGACATTGTGACTTAAAAAATGCAGAGGCTCCTTTCTCCCACATTGAACAACTTCAAATCTAAAATTTGAAAACTGCAAACAGTTTGTGTACCCATACATATATATTGATGTATCCTTTCTGATTGCCTGCACGCACACTCAATTACCATATTTTCTGGACTATAAGCCGCACCTGAATATAAGCCGCACCCATTAAAATATAAACGAAATATATATTTTGTCACATATAAACCGCACCGGACAATAAGCCGCCGGTATCCAGGCTGAGAAATAAGATGTTTACATCAAAAGATTTTGTACCATAAGTGTTTATTCATATACCTGAACTGATTTTTCCTCCTCCTGTGTACTGAAACCACTCCACACAGCAAAGACATCCGGAACAGACCCGCAAAATGGACCCCTATCGGAGTCCACTTGCACTCAGTGCCGGATCCGCTTTGCAGCCGGATCGCGGACCTGCTGGCTCCACGCTGTGTCCGGTTCGCATCTGCGATTAAAACCTTACCTCTGCGGCAGGTCCGCCAGAACCCTGAAATCCACTGAAGAACCAACAAACTGACTGGACAAACTGATAAATCCAGGTGTGTCAGAGTAGCCACAATGGTCAAACACACCTGAATTAATCAGTTTGTCCAATAATAATAGGTATTGATGCTCACAAAATGAATGTAGAGTAGCATAGCCAACATTAGGCTACTTAACAAAAACAGAATAGCCTTTAACTACTTGGTTTGTTTTTTACACTTCCTGTTAGAGCGCCTCCTGAGGGCTGAAAAAAATTCATAGAAAAGCTGCATCTCTGTATAAGCCTCATGGTTTAAAGCCTGGGACAAAAGTAGCAGCTTATAGTCCGGAAAATACGGTATGTCTGTATTGAAAATATATGTAAATAATTGCTTAACCAGCAAACACTGGAAAGACTTTTCCCAGTCCTCACAACTCAAAGAACTTGCAAATCACATTGAAGGAGAGGGGAAGCAAGCTTACTCATTTATGTCTGAACAGGTTCAGCCTGTGGGACACACTGCAACTTCTACTTTATTGCTTTACTTACCATGTTTATGTTTCTCTGCAACCTGTAACCTTGTACATTTCAGTCATTCATATTTTTTTATTTAAGCGAAGGCATATGGTTGCAGTGTATGATTATAAAGTATTATCATAATAAAAAGAAGAAGAAGAAGAAGAATTAGCATGACACATCCTGTTATGGGTCTTTCATTATTTCCCAGTGGTTTCTAAGAAGATTCAGTCCAGTAAAAGCACAGGGCTGTTAGGTGCTAATTAAAAGATAAATGGAGTTGGCCTTACGATGAATTACTCTATAACCTTGAGAGTCATTCAGTGCACAGCAGGTCAGCCAAACATGCTAAAATACATGTGTCCTCAGGCATTCATCATGTGTGTTCATGTAAAAATAAACATTCTAGTACAAAATGAATAATGACTGAATAAGGGCTGAAATCATGTCCCCTATAATTACTACTAAATTACAGCTGGTTCTTCCTAGGGAATTTTTTTATGAAAATTATTGCGAAATTAGAAGGAAATGAACATCCTGAAAGTTCTTTTTTGTTATTAATTAAAAGTGTAAAGGAAAAAGGCACATACAAAGATTTGTCTGATGGAGTGTACAACACACGGCTCTTTTGTTTAAGCATGAGAATGGAAGCTCATACTTGTTTATGGCAGCAGAATAGTTCACTTCTGCAATATCTTCTTGAAACCTTTCAGGACTCAGTGAAAGGTGTAATTCCATACTTCATGAATTCACTTGAAGCTGTTTCATGCTGCAATGACTTCAGTGTCTTTTTAGCTCATTCATGTGTTGAATGTCAGTGTGTTGGCTTCACAGTGTCATGTTGCTCATCATGCAGAAACTGTAATTCAGCATGAGATCAGAAGCTCACACGGATCAGCTTCATGCAGATCCAGAAACTGAAACTGAATTCTGGATTCCCCAGGCAGAGAATAAGTGATCCTCAACCGCAGTGGCCCTCAACCTTTTTTGTGCCACGGACAGGTTTAATGTCAAACAACATTTTCACGGACCGGTCTGTAAAATGTGCCCCATATAAAAAAAAAAAAAAAAAAAAAAACATATGACTGGCATAAAAACTGTGGTATTTTCTATATATTATAATAAACGTAAATCCGCCATGTATTCACGTGCAACTTTATTAGAAGTGCCCTTGTAACATCACACCAACAACAGAATATCGGTAACATCCTCTCTGCGCAAATAGACTTTCTGAAGACGTTTGTTTTTTACTCATTTTGCCACGTGACCGAGACACGGGTCTTGAAGTCTTGTCATGTGTCAAGAGTCATAGACGGATGTAATGGAGAGAATCCGGTCATTTTTCAAAGTCTAAAACAATTTAGACTTGGATAAAAAATCAAATGGTAGTAATGGAAGTTATTTCTTTTATTCTCTGCGGCCTGCTTCCAAATGACCCACAGACCAGTACCGGGCCGGGGACTGGGGATTGAGGACCCCTGCTCAACTGGATCGGACCTGTGCAGACCCACTTAGGTTCAGATTTGGTTGAGGCAGGAGACATGTTATTATATTATCGAATTTGGATCAATGATTTTAGATCTTCTGTGCTTCTACTATGATCCTCAGAAACATAATGAGCTAATTTTCAGACTCAGATTTAATCAAGATAAATTGGTATAAACAGTATTTATTGTTAGTGTTAAATAATACTTTATATAGATGAAGAAGCTTCTCTGCATTCTCTTTTCGATAGGAAGAGAATAAATTGGCTATCAACTTTGGAAATATCTATTTGTAGTTAAAGACAATTGATCTTGTTTCATGTTTGTTTGTTTATATGGAGTCAAGGCTCGCTAGATATAACTGAGATCTGTGCTGACTTCATGGCTGGGAATGTGCAGCAGTCTGGCTGTATGTACAACTTCTCATACAGCTTCATTACAGTTATAAAGCATAAGATGAAAAGATACAATCTAGCTGTCACAACACACAATGATAAGTTGTCATTTGTTTTATTTTGTTTTGTTTGTCTTTTTTTTAGAGGACCTGGTGAATGAAAGCAAAGGGAATATCATCAAAGATAAACACAGCATCTTTGTCAGTTTAGGCACACAAGCACACACACACATAAAGGCTAGGTGGCAGGTTGTTCTTTCCAAGTTCAGTAGGTCACGACTGACACCCCATGATCCAGCAGGGGCCCCAGTGGCCAGTGTTTATCAGTCCATTTCAGATGAGTTATATTTAGGGCAGCCTGGGCCAGACGCCATTCTCCCTGCTGATTTACTGGGCTGCTGGGAGCGCTGCTCTACCTTATCCGGTTTCCACAGTCAACCAAGTGTAATTTGTCAGGATATGGCTCGCGGAGCTATAAACCTCCTGTGTGTATATGTGTGTGTGTGTGTGTGTGTGCCTAAGTGTGCACACGCATTTGACATTAGGCTCTATCAGTAATAGCTCCTGACTTCCTCTCGCTCTTTCTCTCCTTCTCAATCTCAGACACACCCAGGTGTACGCATGGCAACACATACACACTGATAAACACCCTCCTTTTCATACACACGGACAACAAGACAGATAAGACCACCATTTATTCTGAAATATATTGAGCTATTGTGTTGATGTTCAAGGCGGTGAGCTGTGTTTCCTCTTACAGCTTTAGTTAATCATCTCAAAAAAAGAGAGGCAGCGCAAGTCAGGGATTCACACATCCATATACATCGCAGTACTTGACAGGGAGAAGGGTGGAGCCACTTTGTCTCACATGGCAGTGATGGATCAACATTTTTCTCTGTGATTTGCTGCTGCTGTCTGTGTTGCGACACACAAAATGATGATGCGGTCCTCTCAGCCTTCCCTGGAAATAAGTGTTCTGTCATTGTTTTAGTATTTTTTTCCATTCCCTCCTTTTCTCTGTCAGCCTGTTGTATTTTTCATTTTTTAAACAGCCATGAGAAAGGGACTGAACGGTAAAAAAAAAAAAAAAAAAAAAAAAAAAAAAAAAAAAGGAACAATGAATTTAAAAAGGTGAAAATTCTATGTCAAGCGTAATTAGGTTAATCTGATAACATCAAAGAGAGCCTCTCTATTGCAGTTCCTTGCACTGTGTTTTAAAAATTTGACTCTGACACTCACTGACAAGCTCAGAATATTTTCAGCTTTTATTGTACTAACTCCCGGGATGATTAGGGTAACATTCCCATAATCAAGCTTGTGGTCCTTGTAAGTTTTCTCACACATAACATTTATGTGACGCGCATACATGCAAGCAAGCTGAAACACTCACTCTGATGCATGATGAAAGTTCTTGTAAGAGTGTCCAGTTGATATAAGAAATTCCAGGAAACTGATGACTTCCTTTCTCAGTCCAGTCACCAAACCAAACATTCCTGTCTGTCTCCTGTCTTCGAGTCCTTCACGTCCCCCTGATCTTCTTGTCCTCAGCCCCAGTCCAATTAATCTCCGCCTTGATCCTACTTTTCGGCTCACCTTGCCTGGGCGACAGATCAAATATTTGACCAACTTCTGGCTCAGAGCTAAAGCAATGCTCACCATATTAAATATTGAGATTTATGGCAAATATGGATCTCTGGTTTGTGTCTTGGGTCTCTCGTTCATGTATGTGTGTCTGTTCTTGTCATGAAGTAGTCCTGTGGAACAGTGCTAGCCAGTGATGAAGAGTGTATTGATTTGTGGGCCAGGCGCCTGCGGCATCGACTTAGTTGGAGGATGATCCTTCAAGGCCCTCCTATTGGCACACTGAGTTCATCTTATCATCCTAATCAATACCAGCTAACTGAAACTATCATTGCACAACATCCCATGTCAAGACTTTACTTGCTCAGTTTTTATTGGCCTTTTGTGTGTCTGTTGGTGTGTTTATGGAGGTTTAAGGCATGATTTGTGTTCATGTGACAAAGAAAGTGAAAAAGTTTTTTTTTCTTTTTTGTGTGTTGGCAGTCGGCGTGAGTTTTTTTTTTTTTTTTTTTGTTAACATGATATATGTTTGCTTCTGAGTTATGGGCAGTAAAGTCAAAGCACAATCCTGTGAGGTCATATAAACACTATAAGTGTGTTAATATAAGTCTATGCCTTGATTTCCAGCCTGCCTTAGGCAAAGCATGGTAACTTGACAACATGCTCACCACTGAGAGTCTGACTGGCTGGATTTAGTGTTGTAGACAACATACTCTTGCCCTGTTGAAATTGGGGTATTTGTTATAACCGCATTGTCTTCAAGAGTATGATGTCAAGAACATATTTGTTAATTTTCTGTTTTTGCCTTTTTGTTTTTCTTATGTCTGTATTATCTTCTGGACTTCCTCATTCATAATGTTTGTGTTGGAAAAAAAAAACTATATGTGAATCTCAGTTCCTATCTTGTTATCGCGTGTAACCATTTTGAATGTTTTTTTTCTTTTTTTTTCTCTTTTTTTTTTTTTTTGTTGTCCCACAGACCAAATATGGAAAAGACTGGTCAGGTCAGTGACTCTGGGTCTTCCATGGTCAAACATGCCCTTAACCCTGAGAAAACCTTCATGCAAGTCCACTACCTCAAGGTGAGAGGCTAATTTGTGGAACAACAGGAAGGAAGAAGAAAATGAGGGAGGATATGGGGTGGGGGGAGGTAAAAGGAAACATAAGTGCTTTTAGAAAATCAAATGATAAACATAATCCCAGAACATCCCTTAACTGCCGTGTTTTGGGTTCAGTTTACTTGAACTGCACTGACGTTTTCACTGTGTTGTCATGAAAGTTTTGAGTTTTGCTGTCTTTGTTTTGTCTTTCGTCCAGGGCTACTTCCTCCTCAGATTCTTGGCCAGCCAAGTGGGCGAGCAGCAACTCATTGACTTATTCAGAGTATTTGTGAGGAAATACCATGGGCATCTTGTTTTGTCTCAGGTGAGGCTTTAGTATTTTTACTTCATGCATTTGTAAGGAGGCTTGGCACATCTCAAATGGCATGTTGTGTGCAGTGTTAAGGAAAATAGAAACCACTAACTTGCAAATCACTTAAAGCGCATCTTTAATTCAAAAATAGTACAAAGACCTTGCAGTGGAGTGGTGGGCTGTACCCTTGCCTTTTTCCCAAAGAGGGCTGGAGTAGGGTCCAACAGACACCTGTGCCTGAATTGAAAGAAGTGGGTACAAATAATAGATGGATGGATAGATTATACAAAGACAAAATATCAAATGTTAAAATTGAGATGTTTATGTTATGAAAAAATGTCTCATTTTGAATTCACTGCTAGTTACATGTGCCATAAAAGCTGGAACAGGGGCATTTTTATTGTGATGCTGCATAATCATTTTTTGAATATTACTCTCAGACCATTTGCAGTTGTTTTTGAAATATAAAAGGTTTTCCATTTTAGCTAAATGTAATAATGGATTTCATTCCATAATTCTCTAAATATTTTAAATGAGCAACAGGTTTGAAGCCAGGTATGCCAGTTTAACTCTTGGATGCTTGGATACATGCTTATCGTGATTGGTCTTTGTCTTGCTGAAATAAAAAGGGTGTTCCTTGAAAACAATGTTGTCTGGATGATAGCTTATGCTCGTCACGATTCATGCCCTGTGCACCGATGTGGTCTTTTAACGCTGAGGACAATTTCCTTAAAGCAATTTAAAAAGTATGTACTTTATGTACTTTAGCTCAGCCACATAAAATTGTGCTGAAGCCAAGCAGCTGAGTGATCACACCTGGATGTCTGTATGTGTGTGTGTCTGGCATGTGATGTGTTCCACCTGACTTCTGCCTCAGCGGGGGCAGATTGAGTCTTCTCACTAAATTATGGATGTAACATAAACACTTTGCCTTTGTACGCTCGACTTAAGATCAGGTATGTGCTTCTTTTTTTTTTTGTTTCCTTTTTTTTTCTCTTCCCTCCACTTCTTGCTAAATGGCTCCATTTCTGTCTGTTCTTTCATTTCTTTTTAAACAGGACTTCCTGCAAATGTTCCTGATTACCTTTCCTGACATGGAGAGGTATGTAAGTAGCTATGATTACAGTGTAATTCATGAATAATGTAAAAATGCCTCACTCTTTTAAACCCACCTTGTTTGTGCACTAGTGGCATGGTTTTCAGCTCCAGTCTAGTCAAGGATAAGTTTGCAAATCGGGTTTTAGGAAGCTTGGAACTTTTCTTTTAATAGCAGATTCAATTCAGTTCAATTCAATTTTCTTTGTATAGTGTCTGTTACAATGCCAATTGTCTCTAGGGTCTCATGCTCTGGGTCTTTACAGAGACCCAGAGCATGACCCCCGAGCAAATATCATTACCTAAAATTGTAATTTTAAATCCTTATCAAGGATAATGGCAAGTAAAAAAAAACACAGCGAAAGAAAAAAAAACCTTTAAGCCAAACAGTGGCAAGGAAAAACTCCACTTTGAGGGAGAAACCTTGAGCAGGACCTGGCTCATACAGTCATGGAAAAAATTATTAGACCACCCTTGTTTTCTTCAGTTTCTTGTTCATTTTAATGCCTGGTACAACTAATGGTAAATTTTTTTGGACAAACATAACGATAACCACAAAAATTGCTCATAAGAGTTTTATTTAAGAGCTGATATCTTACCATTTTCCATGGTTTTCTTGATTATAACCTAAATCACTTAAGTTTTTACATCAATAGCTATGGCGTTGTACTGCCAAAAACACTGCTTTTATGCATTCAATGTTTTCTTTTCTGTCTGTTTTAGTCACAGGATGGCGTTTAGTGGTACCAGGTATTAAAATGAACAAGAAAGTGAAGAAAAAATGGTGGTCTAATAATTTTTTCCATGACTGTATGGGGGGACCTTCCTGCCAAAGGCCAGCTGGGTAAAGAAAGAAAAAGAGAGGGGAAACAGGACAGAGAGAGGAGAGCACACAAATGACTGAATATAATGACCACATAAACAGATGCAGGTAGCAGCACTGAGATGAGATGGTCAGAGGACCAAGTCGCCGGTCACAATGCCAGCCGGCACCCCGAACACATCTACACACACAGGTGGAGGTAAATGCTGTGATGACCAGAGGATGGAATTGCAAGTCAGCATGCAACTGAGGAAACTCTGGCCTGCAAACATAGAGAAAGAAAAGAGAAAAAAAAATGTTAATAGATGTTATGCTGATAGATTTAATGTCAAATATATGATCATGTGGTGATTTGCCCTTTGACAAATGTGGTCCTGGTGTGGAAACATGACCAACAAAGGCTTCTAATACCAATCCTGTTAAGTGAACAGTCTCATCCACTCTCATATTAATTGAAGTGTAAAAGCTAACTGCTCCTCCTGCTCTCCTCCTCTCTAATTTTCTCTCCCCCTCTCTGCATGCTCTTAATCATACAGTTCTCTATTTCTCCTGATTGCCTCATTAACCTTTTCTCTTACATCTCGCTCTCACTGTTCCTTGTTCTTTTCACACTCAGTCCCACCCGCAACCCTTTTTCTGGCGTCTTTTGTCTGCCGTGAATGTTGTCTTTTTGTCTTTTCTGTCAAGTGAAGTGTGCTGTTGAACTCGATTGATTGAATTAAAGGAGTGGGAGTTGGGCTCAATCAATATTTAGACATGATGTCTCTGTTAGTAAACAACAAAGGACACAGGAAGGGTTAAGGATTAAAAACATTGTTGATGGTCATGGCCATTTATTACATGGTCATACATCCTTCTCAGTCCTTATACAATAATGCAGACAAAATATTTATTGGATTGTTTATACATCAAAGGTTATTACATTTATTGATTTCATTTACTTGGAAGCCACTATTTACCAGGCATCACAGTCTGTCACAGTGTTCTCAGTTTTCACTCAAATGCATTTGCAAGAGATAACGTTTGTTTCTTTCTGGCCCTTATTATGAAATATCATTTGACATATGAAATGCTAATAACAACTGTGCAAGTCTTTTGTTTGGCACCAAAAAGAGATGTGCTTAAATAACGCCGCTGTAATTCTAACGTTTTGGTGTGTTGTTCTTGCTGGAGCTGACGTTAAGCCCATGCGCTGTGTTGATGGTGAAACCACTGATGACATTTTCAGCGCTAAGGCGTCTGTGGCATTTGGAAGCATTACATTTTCATGTAAATCTCTGAGTAAAAAGAGTTCTTCATGAACTTCAGAAAAGAAAAAAAAAGGTAAAACTGAACTTTAAAACTAAAAACAAAGGAGGACACACTGGACTGTTCTAAAATGATTCTTTACACACCAGCAGTGTATTTTGGTCCTGGGCTTGATGGTCTACAGCCGGGTGGGTTGTTGGATTAATAATGCCTGACAGTTACTGGTGAAGGAAAAGAAGTCACAAAATAATTTGAAGTTTTTGCAAAGCAGTTAGTTTTCTAATTTGACTCAAAATGTAGCAATTGTTGACTGTTAAGGTTGTCTTTTGTTAACCACAACTTATCACATTGCTGTCATTGAGAACAAAATCTCCCTCTGTCTGCCATGGTCTGCATCCCCAGAGATGTAAAATATTCTTAATAATATTTAAAGACCTTACAGACCTTATAGATAAATGCTTACCCTTACATGCTAATATTGTTGTAGTACTATTTTACCAAAACACTGTCACCCTGCTTCTCATTTACAGATGCTTGGTCAGGGGCCCTATGCTTTAGCACTGCTTTAGGTGCCCCTTGACATTTATTTTGACCTCCAGGGAGCTCCTCTACGCCTGTTTGAGACCAGCTATAACACTGTTGTTTTGCCACTATCTTGTTCTTCTTCCATCTCCTTGTTCTGCTGGCATGACATTTGGAGACATGAAAAGTACATTAACTTTAGTTAGATATAGAAATTTAATTAAGATTAAAATAGCAAGCTTAGGAATTAAGATACTAAATCTTGAATAAAAACATCTAAGTTGGTACCACCATGGGTACCACCATGCACATTGGTGCTACAGGGATGCCCGGCACATTGAAAGCTGATGTAAAAGTCTCCTGACCAAAGATCAGTACATCCAAAATTTGTAGTCAGAACAGGTTTGTCTGGCTGAAAAACAGCCTGATGAGCTGGATTTCATGGAGCCTTTTATTTGAACTAGTAAGATGGAATTTCTGAGTAGTTTGACACAACATATGTAAATTTTCAGTGGTCAGCTGATCAACCGGAGCAGACTGAGACACTTTTCAGACAGAAAGTGTTACAGCAAAGTACAGTATAGTAAATATAATATAATGTTTTTGAAGGAGCACTGAAGGAGAAACAAATGTAGCAAAGTGATTTTATTTATTTATATTTGGAGAAAATTATGAAATCATTTCAGGTAGTGGCGCAAAAGTCAGGACAAATAGGGATCCAAAAATGCAAATTAGAATGCTTTATTAGAAAATAACCCATTTAATGAAGTGAATGTCAGAGTACACATTAAAAGCCTTAAAGTAGGCAAATGTGGAATTTTCTCTAAAAGTGCTGGTGGGTAGGATTGATGGAGTGGTGAATGGTTTGCTGTGTGGTTACTCTTCCACTCTGTGTATACTTTACAGTTTGCATGCATATTGCTGACTGCTTGGGGAATCTTTGTTTGCTTGTACAGTTGTGTTTGCGGGTCAGTTCAGTCACTGTGGTTGTTCTGTGTGGTATTTGACTATTTTCATGGCAAAACATCCACTTTGACCCTGAAAAACTACAGGCATAAATCAATGCATGTGCTCGCCACACATGCATACGTGTAAATCCAATTTATTTCCTCTACATGACTGGGTGGGTGTGCTCGTCTTTTTGTTTATGGTGTTGGCTTAAGCACTTGTATGCCAAGACCCTAACAATATTTTCCCAGGGATGTGTTTTCAAAGGGTGTCTTGGGCAATAGCAATCACTGTCGTAATAATAGGACTAATACTAACACTTGTGCCATTGTGTTCCAGAAAAAGCCTCACCCTCAGTGCTATTTACGCTGACTGGCTCGATCAACCGGGAATTCCAAAGGTACGAGAAGTTTTTCTGTAATTTTCTTTTATAGTGTGTCAATATCTAAATTTAAAAAAATGTTGCCTCACTGTTTCATAATGTCCAGATGAACACTGAACTTGGCAGTAATGTGGATTTGAAAGAAACATATTATTATAGTTAATGATAATTCATCATGGTTTTGAGATCATGCCATCAACCAGACTCCAATTTAGGTTAAGATACTCTACTCAGATCCAGTTCTTATATGTTGTCTTTTTTTTGTCAGGAACCTTTTGTGTTACAGGGAGGAATGTGCTCTATACATACATGACACTAGAGCTATAACACTTGTCTCAGTATTGAAAAGCTATAAATAACTGTAATGTCACTCTTTGGGTGAAGATGATGTACCCTATTAGACGTAAATAACGGCCTCTATGTAAATGCTTCGGCTTAAATGGTGTGTGACTATTAGCCAGCAGCCATTTAAAATCAGCTTGATGATGATTACTTTCCAGATACCAGCAAGTCCTGCCAGCTCAGGCACCACATGAAAAAAATGTTTTTGAAAGGTCTGATTATGCGATTCAGTGGTGAATCACAGTCATTGACTGTGTTACCAGACTGATGCTGTATATGGACAAGGTGAACATTGCTGCTCTGCTTCTGCCCTCTGACTGAGAAAAAGAGCCATAGATTGTAGGACTGCAAGGCTACGGATAGCCTCACACAATCAATCCACTTTAACAGCTTCTTCAGTTCTCCCATTTCCATAGAAACTGATCTTAATTACCACTGTGTCTACGTGCATTGTGTTTTTTTGTGTGTTCCTGTGTGTGTGCGACTGCTCTTGCGTTGCTGTCTGGAAACCTTCACCTGCTAGATTACACGATGATGTAACTGGAGCCTTTCAGGGGCCTCTGAGGTTGGGAAGGACATTGTGGAGGGACTGCTGTTTCCTCACACGTGATTGGATGATGGCTGAGTGCTCTTGCATCGGCTTTTTGTTGTTGTTGTTGTTTGTCTGTTTGATGTGCCCGTCACCGCCTAATGAGATCAACCAGATCGATTGAAACCTTTTACAAATGCAAGCACTCGTGTATATTGCACACAAGACGTAAACACATTTTTAAAATCTTTATCTCCTCTGCCTTCTATCCGTTGCTCTATGGTGCGCTTGAGTTGGAGACAGACAGGAAATGCTGCGGCCTAATAATAAACAATGACATTCACTAATCCTGGCGTAAAAGATGTCAAATGAGAGGACCTATTTCAGACCTCAGAGTAAAGCAAGCCCTCCCTTTGGGAGGATGGAGCTAGGCTGAGATGTTTAAATAAAAGCCACCCTTAGTTTGCCAGAGCTTTCCGCCCCATACCACCTCCTCCAAATTTAAGTACATCTGTTGCATTAATTATTTATGTTTTCCTTTTTCTGGTTTGGCTATTGATAAATGGCATTTATTATAGACTTATTTAGGAAGTGCTGCTTTTCTACAGTCAGTGTGTATTGTTCATCCAGGCAGAAACTGGACCTGGATTTCCCTCACAGATAAGCCTGAGTAACTTTTATTTAAAGAGTGCCAGTTCCTGGAGTTTTAAACTTTATCAGTTTAGGAATGGCTGTAAGTCATCTTACAGATAGGAACTCAGATGTTTGCTGAAAATAAAACACTACAAAAATCAGAACGTTTTGATCAAACTTTGAGTTAAATTTTAAATTTTAAATCTCATTTTCTCACTCACAACAGTAGGGCTGAGCTCTTACATCAAAAAGAGACATTGTCTGAAATTTCACATTCAAAGGTAATTTTCTACATTAAATCTGTGCACCACGTGGGTACAATTTAGACAAAAAACATGGCCAACAACAGCAAGAAAATGATTAAATAAATAATTAATAGTATGGGTAAACAATAAAAGGAGATGCATATTCATTATGTAATTTTGTTCCGTCTTCAGCTGCACTGCCATGTTCTTTTGTTTGTTTCAGAAAGGGGCAATAGGACATCTGCAAAATATTTACAGCGCACAGGTTCATACTTGAGCTGGATTGTTTCCCAGCACACCTTGTTCTTCCTTAAATGGAATGACAGCACTTCTGTAACTTTCTGACTCCATTGGCCTCTATTGTCCTGAGTGACTCCAGAAACAGCTAATGCAACACACCCTGTTCTGAGTCTACAGCATGACTCCATTTCTGGTGCCGGAACAAGTCTGCAGCGCTGCTGTTTTTGTGAACATCACGCAGCATGGTGGTCTGTTCGATGTTAGATCTTGCAAGAACACATGCTTCTTTTTCACCGAGGGAATGTAAGCATTTGTTTGGACGTGTTCCACAGTCACCAGGGACTGCAGTTGCAATTAGTCAGGATTTTTGTTGACCAACAAAACCCAGATATGGAGGCGTCTCCAAAGAGAAGGTGACTTTGCTGTCATTTGAGGGACAAGAAGACTAGCTTCAGTTTACCCATTACTTGCATTGTACAAAAGTACAACTTGAATCACATTATTCTGCCTCAGTCTGTTTTTCAACAGATTCAGATTTTGTTTAGATTCTCACAAATCAGATGAAAGAATCAATTTTCATTCCTTTGGCAAGGCAAAAGAGGCTACAATATCAGTAAAACCTTTTTATACTGGTATACCAACTTGTACTGTGTGAGTAGGTGTGAGTAGGTGTGTTTAAGTTTTTAAGTTTAAGTTTGTTTGTTTGTCAGCAAGGCTTTTCAGAAATTACCAAGCTACATTTGAAGAAACTTGGAGTAGAGGTGCATCATAAGTAAAAGGAGAAACCCCGCTTTTGAGTGTCCCGTAAAAATGAGTCTGTTCTTAAGAAAGGAAGGAACTGAAAATGTTTTTCTCTGGTATCACTGCCTAAACTCTAACACCGTTAACATCTATCATATGTTCTTGGATTAAATCGTGTGAAAGTTAACCATCCGAGCAGATTTGCACTGCTATCAAGAATATAAAAGACAGCAACTAGATCTGACAGGTGAAAAAGAGAGTAATTTAATATGCAGTGCCACTAAACTCAGACTCACATGATAAATATTGAACCTCATTCTCACGCTGCAGAAAATCTTGGAGGTCTCCAGTTAACAGCTAACATCTGAGGCAAATCAGAGTTCGATCAGCAGTCATCCGTCACTGTGTGTCATCACTTCAAAGGTTTGCAAGGCTCCCCAACATGCCACAGTCTCAAACCAAATATCCTGTATGCTAAATATTTTGGAAAAGTTGGAGGAGAAGTTTTTTTTTCTTTTTTTTTTTTACGAGGATATAGAGAGCCCATAAAGGAATACAGGAGACATAAACTGGCTTCACCAAACATTGCACAGACCATGCTTTAGAAAGTTTGGTCTGCTTGAGCTCATATGGCAGAATTTGATTGAACTTTCAAGTGTGCGTTATAACAGAACTGAGAGAGAGAAGGCTTGGAGAGAATCTCCCTGTTCTCGCCAACAACCACATGTGCAAAACAGGTTGATTCATTCGGAGCTTCCTATTGTCATGTAATGTAAATCATGAGAGAGACTCGCATGCATAAAGCTTACATAAGACCCTGTCATCTGTGTGACCCTCTGTCACCAATGAGTTGTGTCATGTGACAAGACAAGCACATGGTTTAGTGTGTACATTACAGTGATCTGACAACACTGAAAATCACGTACTACAGAACTTCAGAGTCACTTGGCGCTGGCTTCAAGAATATGCTGGCTCTACTACACCGATACCGAACCAGTATCAACTTAAAATACGAAGTGCATTTTCTCCATGAGTCAAAAATGAACTACTTGTGGTCATTTTAAAAATAATCCCTTAAGAGGAAAATATTATGTCTCAAAGATTAAAATGTTGAGGTTTGGGAGTGATGAGGATGGATAAAATCAGGAATGAGCACATCAGAGGGACAGCGGATGTTAGATATTTTGGCGAGAAAGTCAGAGAGGCCAGACTGAAGTGGTTTGGACTTGTACAGAGGAGAGATAGTGAATATATTGGCAGAAGGATGATGAGGTGGGAACCTCCTGGTAGGAGGCCTCGAGGAAGACCAAAGAGGAGATTTATGGATCCAGTGAAAGAGGACACGAAGTCATTTGGTGTGAGAGACGAGGATGCAGAGGATGGAGTTAGATAGAGGCGGATGAGTCGCTGTGGCAACCTGCTTAGGGAACAACCAAAAGGAAATGAAGAAGAAGAAAGATGGCTCGTATGCCCAGCCAATTTTCAAGTGTTTATTGAGCTCTATTATAGCCATCTTTTGCATTCTTATTTGAGGAAGTAACACAGATCCAACACAAATCACTGCTTTAAATTTTTTTCTGAGCATGATTATTTGCTTCCTTTGCGTGTTTAAGACTGTAACTTGCACACCTTGTAGAATATTGATTCACAAAAGAAACCCTATACAAACAGAGGCACAAGACCAATAAGTTGGAGGTAGACAAAAGCCTTGCTATTCAGAGAGTAGTGGAGATCTACTGTAGGAAGCAAAAGAGCTATGTGTGGTATCCTGTTACACAATGCCAATTTTCTGCCTAAACACACGCTACTTTCTGTTCTGCCCACTCCAACACCTCCCTCTCCCCGTGCATCTATTGCTACTCCAGTACTTTTGTAAATTGCTCATAGAGAAGTACTCTGACATGCAGTTATCGTACTGAACATAAAGTTCAGTACAATGTGTGGCTATGGTAACGATGATAGCTGAAAAGCTGTGCGAGCCCGTGTGTGTGTGGGAACATTTGTGGAGTGTAGCTTGAGGCCCAATGTGATGTGCGACTGCTGCTTCTCTCCTGTCTGTGCGTGTTGTGCGCACATGTGTGTGTGTGAGCGCTGAGACATTCTTCTCTTTCTTCCTTACACCGCTGTCTCTCCTTTCTTCCACCACACAAACATTCACACACAACAGTTTCCATCATCACTCTTATGTGATTCACATCAGTTGAGCAGCAACTCTGTTGAAAGCTTTAATAAGGTGAGGTAGTACGGGTTGTCTTTGTGCCTAGTAGCTGCTCTCTGTGCGTAGGTGTGCGCTTGGAAGAGTAGTGCTACATTTTGTATATGCATGTGTGGACTCGAGGAGGAATGAATGAGTAAAAGACTAAGGTGATTGTCCACCCTGCTGCTTGGAAGTCACATGATTTTTTTTTTTCTCCCCCTCCAACTCCTCCTCATTTTTCTCTTTTCTCCTCCGCTTTCCTCCTCCTCTCTCATCCTCTGGAGTCAAGTCGCGAGTTTCCGCCAGAGGAACAAGTGATATCGCTCCCACCTCCTCCCTCTCCTCCCACCTCTCTATCCCTCCCCTTCCTGCTTTGCTCGGGCTGTCTCTCTGCCTCTGCAAAGCATTCCACTTCGTCCTGATCACTTGCCCCTGACTCACTGCTTTCCCTTCCTCTCTGTCGTTCAGTGGCTGTATGAAAGGAGCGCCGTGTGGTCACAGACGAGGCTGGTGGAAGAAGTCAAAGCAGAGGTAAGCGCGCTCTCCTCCTCCTCCTCTTCTCTCTTTTCCTGTCTCTTCTTTTCATCTTCGGGGAGTGGCAGATAGAGTCATGGGGCACTTCTCAGATTTGTAATATTACACCCAGAACTGTTTAATATGATTATTATCTGATTCTCATCAGAATCTTTTCCTTCTCCAAGTTATTCTGCCACTATGTCACCTCACCGCTTCTTCTTTGTTCCTCTCCTCTTGTCTTCTTACATGCTCTATTTCAGTGTTTTGATAACATTTCTTATCTCTACTTCTCTTGCACCTCATTTACCTCTCCTTTTCTCATTTGCTCCCTGTTTCAGTCGCTCCCTCTGTCTGCCTCTGAGTGAAGTGCGGCACACAGCGTTGTCCATCTGTTGCATGTCTTTCTATGCCGCCTATCAGATTTCCCATAAAGCCCTCATGTTATTCTTAATTGTTTTGCCTTTATTTTCATATCCTCCCATTGTTTTATTTTCACCAAGAGCATAATCAAAACTGAAGTGGATATTTCTACTTCTAGTTCTATAAAACACAAATAATGTTTGAATGACTGTATTGTAGAAGTGTCCAGTCCACTTTATGCTCTGTTTAAGCGTTTCCTGATTTGACAGCTAAACATCATTATAACAGTGTATTTATTCCACAACTTAAATTGATGTAAAGAAGAATTATTCTAGGTACACAAAGTTTGGTTTTAGTTGCATTTTTACTGGGAACCGACAGAGCAATGCATTGCTGCAGTCTGTTCTTGCACTCTTTTGTCTGAGCCAGCTGTTTATGTTGGGTATAAATGTTGCATGAGCGCACGCAGAAAAGTTGGATTTAATGGGGCCCTGTAGGAGCAAAGGAGCAATTATCTATTTTACACTCTGAGAAATATTCTCATAGCTAAGACTAATTTGAATGTATCTTTCTGTGTGCATTTTAATCATGAAACAGAAAGCAGAGCTTTAGTCTTTTTGCACTTGAATGTGACCTCTTCCTCTTACCTAATTCTTCTCTCCATCGTCAGTATACCTTTATGACAATCTCTGTGACTTCCCTCCCTTTTTTTTCTGATCCTCCCTCACACCGTCTCTCCTCTCATTTCATCCCTGCTACTTTGTGGTCTCCTCCTGTCCACCTCTACAAACCTCCTTTTTCCCGCCTTCACCACTTCACCCCCGCCATTCTCCCTACTCCAGGTTGTAAAATGGATTCTGTTCAGTCGGAGTCACCAGGGGAAGGGCAGAAAGAGGAAGAGAATGGAACCCAAGGTGAACTTCAAAGAGGTAGGCTTTCTGCACTGTTTAGTGAATTATATCATCAGTCTTCTCTGCTTCTCACGCTTGTGTCCCCTCTATTCTTTGGAAACTTCTCTCTGACTCTCGGAGTTTGACTGTAATTTTTGAGCTTTATGGTCATTTTATTTGTCTGACAACACAATAATCCTCAACTATTTTCTATTGTGTGTTCCTTTCTGCAAGGGAAGATTACCCTATGCTTTAAGTCTGTGTTTATGCTTTGTCCACTGCTGACATATTTAACCTTTTAAGAGCTTGTATACATCACATAATGTGTGTGTGTGTGGTCATGGTCAAGGTGTATGTGATGTCTGTGTTTGTCTGGGGGAGGTGGTCACCACTGAGCCTTGACATTCAGGACCCGATAAGACCTTTATCTTCCCTTGCATGTATTCTTCTCTTCCCACGCTTCCTGTCAGTTTTGCAGTGTTCACCATCAAATAAAAAATGTAAAAAAAAATCAAATTCAAAAAACAAGGTTTTGCCTGCATGTTTAGTACTAATTAGGACTCTCTGGAGACAGCTAATCCCTTCCACTCACTAATTGACATACGCACTTGCACACGCCTGCATCATTAATGAGAGCACACTGATCTATAAGCCACAGAGGCATTAGCGAGAGTAAAACAGCTTTTATATATTGCTGACAATATGCTCAGATGGCGTAGATGGCTAGACACTTTTGCAATACCAGTTATCCTTTTGTACAAAGCCAACATTAGTACTCAGGATTTTTCCAAGACTCTTAACTTTTCAGTGCTCTAAATTTTGATCACATTGTGCTGTAGCTTTCAAGGGAATGTAATGTTATTGACATTCAAAGTATAAAAAAATACATATATCTATATCTGAAAGCCATCGAGTATGGTATGAAACCATGTTTTAGAACATGGCAACATTACCTCCATTCCTTTGTTGCAGTTTCCAGGTCAAAGTGAATGAAATGCCAGAACAGCCCCCTTCCAACCACCTGATACCTGCTGTCTGGCATATTTTACAACTCACATACACACACACACACACACTAACACTCTCAAATATGGTTATTTCTAAGAGGCAGCAAAAGGGCCTCTTCCTGTTGGGGGCTGAAATCAGCTTCATGAAAGAATAGCCAATTACTGTCCACTTGGCCATACACAATAGTGAGAAAGAGGAGGGAGGGGCTAATGGATAGACGAATGGAGTGAGTGAGCGGGGTGATACAGAGGCAGGGGGTGTGGGAGGTCAGCGTTTGAAGTTACACCATAAAAGCTATCCTGAAAGGAAACACGGCGCGCCCCCCCCACGCCATCCACTCCTCTCTCCCCTCACCTCCCTGTGGCCCAGCCCTCTCCTTTCTCCACCCCTCTGTCCCCATCTCCTCCCTTTGTTTCTATGAACAGAGTGCCCCATGGTCATACCAGGTGTATTTCATATTACTTCTGCATGTACTTCAAACGCCAGAAAGCCCCATTTCTCCTCACTCTTTATTCTCTTGATCTAACTTTCCTCCCTTTCCCCTCCCTGTGCTACCAGCCTGTTGCAAGGCTATAAATCACTCAGCAGACCTGATCACCAAAGGCGAGGGAGGTGGTTAAAGCACAAAAAAAAGGAAGGTAGAAAGGAGAGACATAGATGGGATGAAACAGAGATGAAGATACGACTGGGGCATTGTGCATCCCTGGCGATTATCTTCTAGTTCAATTTGGGATGAAAAAGGCCCAAGATGACTAGCTTCAAGTGGAAAAATACAAAGGAGGAAGAAAAGACAGATGATGCTCGAGGAAAGAAAAGAAATTAGTAATCACTGTATGGAAAGAGAACGAGAAAAAATCTAGAGGACAGTAATGTTTGGACCTAAAAATCTGAGCTAGGGTGAGTCCAATGGTGGATTAGAGGTTAATGATGGTGAAATCCAGTAATAAAATGAATCTGCTGCTGCTGCATGATGATAGGAGAGAAGCACACTGGAGATGAAAGATTACAGGAGTGGTCAGACAATGAAAGGTTGTTATGAATAGAGGGAAAAGATGGAGAGAAGGTAAGACTTTTAGTCTGGGAGAATTAGGCTGAGCCTGTATTGCATTTAGCACTAATGACATCAGCAATGATTAGGGAGTATACCTACATATGCACAGTCACACACACCTATATGTGCACACTGAGGTAAGAACCAGACATCCTCCCGCAAAGCAGCCCAGGATCTGGTCAATATTATGGAGCTGAAGTTTATTACCAACTTCCACCCGTCTTAATTTCTGTTTAAAGTTATTGATTCACAAGCATCTTAGTGTGCACGTCTGACTTTTTCTTTTTAAAAGTGTGACTTGCATGTGCACAGGAGTGTGCATGTGTCCAGAGTGTGTGGAGAGGCCTGTTGAGGGATATTAGTCACGCCCGCCTGGTAATGGGACTCATTTTGCTCTCATTTTCATCTGTGGTCACGTAATGAGGGGGTCCGTCTGCCCCTGCTGATCAGGACAGGAAACCCTGTAGGAAAAAAATTGTGAATAACAAGAGATCTCGGCCAACTATTTTCTAATGACATACTTATCTAGTCTGCAAAGATGCGCTTTGGAAATTTTAATTGATCTGGGTCTTATATCAAATGGATGGATTTTTAAAATGCATTGAAAATGGCACCATAACCTTTCCCAAAACCTCAGCGCAGCTTTGCTCGAAACAATGTTCAATAATCTTGGGCGTCATGCAACAACTGTCCAGTGGAACAGCTTTAATAGTTGCTGCAAAGTCAATTGATAAGATTTTCAATTTAAAATTGGATTCTGATCTGGCAATTTAAAGGTATTAATGTTGCTAAAGTAAATAACCTCCATAATTTAGGTGTGTATAGTTCTATTTTACGCTTTCTGCTGTAGAATGCTGAATATTTGAGGAAGCTAAACACACTGCCTTCAGTTCAGATGTGATAAGGCTCTGTATATAGAAAGCATTTACACAGCTCTTCCCCTGGATAAACAAATTCTGGGAAATGGTGTAATCCTGAATTCTTATCATTCCAGCTGGAATTGTTCCGCACGACACTATTTTTAACTTTACATTGTTAATCTTCCTAATTGCAAGGGTGTGCCATTATTATGTCCACCACACTGATGACAATTTGTTGGGCATTAAGGACATAATTAATACATGACTAATGACTAAAACATACAATTTCACATTTTGATCTATGCTGTTTTAACCACATCTACTGATTTCAGGTGTCGTTAGATTATTTGTAGAGTCCAAACATATAATTATGCACATTAAGTCTCTGCGGTGGCTGAGGTGAGAGGCTCAGAGTGATGATGTTTCCCAGACCATCTTTCTCTGTGCCACAGATGCAAAGGAATAACTGGACAGTGAGTCAGCCTGCATCTCTCTATCATTCTGCCCTGTCATTTGCACGTAGGAATCACCTCGTACCGTGCTCGTAAACAGCAACGGTTACTGTGGAAACATCTATTACCAGGTTTGTGTTTGTTGCTTAAGAAACGCCGACAACACTAGATTTGGAGGAATCTCCGGTCTGGAAATTGCATTTTATACTTTGAATTGTTGGTTGTGAGTCCAGTTTGAAGATTGATTTCAGTGCTTTTTGTGTCATATAATTGAATATATTTCAGACAAAAAAGACATTATTGCTTTGACAAAAACCTTCTTGCCACATAGTCTTTTAATAGGAGCTTTTGTGTGTACCCATTTGTCATGCTATTGCTAAATTCTATGTTTGAGAACACAATGTTCAGATTAAAAGCCACTAAATGGACTGTGAAGCGCTGGTATCCCACAAGCATGTAGAGCCCAGCTCCTGTTTTAGGAGACATTGGAAACCCAGAATGAAATGATTTGAGTTCGAGTGATGATTGAGACTTCTTGTGTTGAAGTGAAGTGTGGTGATGATGATGGTCAGAGAGGGGAAGTGCCAGTGGTAACTGGAGCCCCTGTGTGGGAGAGTAAACAGGAGGGAGGGCATGATCAAAAGCCTTTTTATATGGGTGGGGTTTGCAGGTGGCGCACATTACTCAGCCACAAGTAGATTATGGAGTGAAAACGAGGAGCGTTATATTCCACTTTGAAGAGTGAGAGGTAAAAGTGTGACATGTAATCGACAGATTCAAGTTAATCTTTTGTGTTTGCTTTTCCAGCATGTTTTTTCTTTCTAATGTCATATCTAAAAAAAAGTCTAGGATCATAGGAAACTGTGAACAGTAAATTGCCACATAAAGGCAATTTGTTTTCTTTATCCACTCTACCTCTATTTTTGAACTGCACCCATGATATCAAATGAAGCATGTCTGTTTGGCAAATTTTTTAACGGCCTCTCTACTTGGGCCGCCATGCTCAGTAAGACTACACCACTGTACACTGTACCATATTTGGCAGTGTAAACCCCACCCCTGTACAGTCCAGACACAGGCACACCTGGACATCCTTCATCTCCATGAATGGACATTTCATGTCAGTGTTTGTTTCCCTGAAAACTAAAAACATGTCTTTTTTTCTCTCTGTCATTTCAACTGACTTGGCTGCCTCACAAATACGGACACTAACACACACACACACACACACACACATTGTACTGTATACGTTGGCAGGAGAAGTGGCCCTCCTTAACTGAGCTAGAGCAAACAAATAAGGTTTACTTTTCCAGATGCAGCAGATCTCTAATTTTTTTTTTTAGACTTTGTTATGATAATGTCTTTTTTATGGTATAGATTTTTTATTTCAAAATAGACTTAAAATGGGATATCCTGAAAACCTGACTATTTAGGGAAGGTTAATGTCAAGGTTATGTGGGAGAAATATTATAGTCTACAAAAGACAAGTTTTTAGTTGGAAAATACCCAAAGCCTCAAGTATTAGTCTTTGTTACAAAACAAACTGATTGAAAATTGGTAACAAAAAAATAAAAATAAAAAATCAGCAGGTGTGATGATTTTAGTTGTACACATACATCATATCTCCATATAGGCAAACAGATGCAGTCTGACTGCTGGAGACTTATTTAGACCAAACCATAATGAGGAGTCTGCTCCTCTCTTTTCTAATCTCCAGTGAACTCTGGTTTATATTGTTGTCTCCTCTTCCTTCCCCACTACTCTTTATTCTTACCCCTTTTTTTTTCACTAACTCTGTCTCGCTCTGTTTCTGTCTCTTACTGTGATTTATTGGCAATGAATCAGGTATGAGGGAGTATGCCGGAGGAGAGATGGGAACATTCAGGGAAATGGCTGTTTCCGGCCAGACTTCACATCAGGATGGGAAATGGTCGGAAGAAGAGGGTGTGTGTGTGTGTGTGCATGTGCGTGTGTTGCGTGGATGTGTGTGGGTGTGTGTGCGTCTCTTCATCAGAAGGCTAACTGGTGATCAACTTTGGGTAGCTCTGGATGACTCTACTACCATAAATAACAACTCTTTAATTGTCCTGAAATAAAATCTCAATTACGTTTTGCACACATATGAAAGCACTTAGAGAGTGAGCAAAGATGACCCATCTTCACTTTCAAATAATATTTAAATGCCACTATGAATACCAGATTAAACACTGGGTTAAGACCGGAAGGATCATTACAGATACATTTTAGGGATTTTATCTCTGGTGATTCTGATTCAGGATGTGATTCACTTTTATGTGGCTAATTTACTCATTATCTCCTCTCATCTTTAGATTTTTTCCATTTGTTTCAGTGGCTACTGTTCCACTAAGAGAAAATTTGTATTGTGAAGCTCATGGCTGAGTTTCTCTACATATCATGAACTGTCGGATAGTTACATGGCTTGTAAAAAGTGGCCATGAAGAAGAGGAAAGCAAACTGCAAGGTTCAGTTGTCACATCTTGTTTGCAAGCCCCATCTTCATTCGTGAGCTTTTGCATTGCACTGTGAAGAAATTATAGAGTAGTTGGAATGGGTATTCTTCAGCAGGTTCATCCTGACTACCTTCAGCAGGTAGTCATATTGATGTAGGATGATGAGGATATGACTGCTGAGATGACAGACGTATGGTATTTTATATAGTCTACTGCTGCCAAAAAAATGAATCTAAAGATACAGTCATAAAGCTTTAAAAATGTAAAAAAAAACCCCAAAAAAACAGGAAGTTTCAGAGCTGTTCAGAGGTATCATTTTAAGAAATATTTTAGCTAAAGAATTAGCATTATGGATTTCAAAACGAGGACAAAACAGCACACCTAAGAATGCATCATTTGAACACAATAGAACTTTCAAGGCCCAGAGCAAAATTGGGAGAGATGCTGAAAGTGAAAGAACAAGAGACTCAGAAGGGAAACGGAGAAAGAGGGTGAGTCCAGATCACCCAAAGAAACAACAGAGCTGGAGCAAAACAACAGATCAATAAAAGTATCTTACTCGCTTCATCAATTTCTACTGGATCTCTAGTAGAAAGTGCTGACTGCGAGGGACGACTTGTGTGGAAAAGAAGGGGATTGGTGTGGCAAACAACTGCTCTCTTTGCATCGATAGGCTATTGGTCCGGTGTTACCTGCCAGTGTGTGATTACTTGATTACTTTTGAAGAAAAATTAATTAATTAAGGATGCAAGTTTGTTATTTGTGACACACCTGACGTAGTAATCCATAAATCCAAGCAGGGTGCTCATGCAGAGCGCATGTGCAGCTGTGTGTCCACATTTGTTTTACAGAGCTGTGCGTACTACGCCAGTAACTGGTGATGCTGCGTCCATAAGAGAAGTTGGATGTCACAGGATATTTATAAAGTGATTTGAAAGTAAAAGCCACACACTAGCAGTAATGCTAATGGAACATGAGAACTATTTTGAGGAGATGGCTCCGTTTATGTCATGTTAATGATAAAGAAACTGAGCAAGAGGAAGAAAGTGGCAGCATGTATTTATCTCATTTATCACTCACCAGTAATCTGTGTTTGGGGTCATTTGAAGCTCACTGCCTGTCTCATCTCGCCCGACTACCCCCTGCCGTTTCTGTGTATTTGTTTGCAATGAGAGGGGGCAGTGGAACAACAGGTGAAAAGGGGTGCTGACAATGCTTAGAAGTAATATTTTATAACATATATAGTTGCTCAGAAATATCACATAGTCATGACTGAAGATCACTGATCTGCATGCAAGCACACACACACGTGTCAGAACTTCACTCTTCATGTGCTGTCTTTAACTAATCACAATTGACTTTTGAATTCTTAAAATTAAATATAAACCCTCGAGCAACAGTTCAAAAACATGAGAATCCGAAACTCTAAATTGATCCTCATAAAGATGAGCATGGGCACGGACCCAAAAACGCAAATACAAGGTAAGGCGGCAAGTTGCAGTGGGGATTCTGGGGAAGGGGATCAAGAGGAAGTTATGTGGAGCAAGAGCAGCTCCAGCAGGCTTTCCACTGAAGTGGTCAGAAAGAATAAACACATATACACATGCACACAGACACTTGCATTCTGAATCCCAGAAGCATTTGAGTGTCATTAAAGTGCAGCTGTGTTTGTCTTTCCAGCACTCATGGAAAACACATCAGGGACAGAGAAAGAGAACAGCCTGCTGAATATGTCTGCAACAATATGTACAAAAACAAGTAGCCCACTTTGTCACTCTCGCAAATGCACAAAGTTGCACTTTGGAGTCGGTTCAAATGCAGATTTAGACATTCAATGCAAAGCAGGACTCTAAAATGCAGTGTAGCGTGGAGGTCTCAATGCTAAAGCTGGTGATGCTTAAGACACATATTTAGTGGAAAGTCATGGTCAATATCGTGCTAGGGCTATAAAATGGAACTGGCTTTTTAGTGCTGGGAGATAAATCAATACTTTTCACATAAAACCTGATTTAGGCGTCACCTCGTCACTGGTGTAGTAGGTACTGCATGTCATGCTATGTCTGTGTGTGCACGTGAGAATGCACTCTGGTGAGTGCTTTAACATCTGTCTTTTATGGTAATGACCGGGGAGGCTACATCACCCTCTGACAGACATGACACATTTAGCCTTGTCAAAAACAGTCAGATACACTGAGTCAAGCACACAAAGGAGTAATATCTGTATACGCTAATGGTGACAGCTGTTCCTGAAAGTCCTGTGAGTGTAATCATTAATATAACCCTCAGATCTGATGGTGAGTGTATCACATTGTTGTATATCATAAATGAGTCCCACACACACATTCACACACACACATGCACACACATACTGTATTGTCATTCTGCCAGAAAAAAATGGAATTTGCTGCTTTTGGCTGCTAGTTTAGTGAAACTAGTTTGCATGGGTTTAACTATCATTTTATTTAGTTGTTTCTTCCCAGAAACCTTTTGTGAAAACTCTTCTGCTTTGGTACCTCAAGTAGATGAAATATGTGTTCATGCTGTATTCATTTTCTAAGCATTCATTTTCTGAAATCTGAGTCTGTGCGACTGAAATGCAAACAATTTTTTCCTTGTTTAAAAGTCCGGTCCATAAGATGTCAGAGCGCTGAAAAATGTGGTTTTCAAAATACCAAGACAGTGTGTTCACTGTTGCTTTTTCTTCCTTTAATTCTTTTTTTGTTTTGTTTTGTTTTGTTTTAAGTTGTGATTTCATGGCAATATCTTTAAAGAACTGACTCCAACAACTGATTGGCTGGAATGTTTAGTACAATACAACAGTGTAAAAAAAAAGCCCTATCATTAGTAAATGTTTGGTGTGAAAAGTTAGGTAAACATGCATAAGAAATAGCTACACATTGCAGCTAAAGCAACAGATTACTTCTTTGGTCCATCTGGGAGATATTATATTTCTGAAACAATCAGATAAATAAAACATTGAAACATGTACAGCATCAGTGTCAAAGCAGCGAGTCGCCGTTGTTACTGCTGGAGTTGGAGTGACATACAACAGATATCTGAGAGGAATCGTGAGATGATTAGTGGTTCAAAGAAAGAGGGAAACAAAAAGTTCTTTGCAATATTTTTTGTTCTCTAATCTTTGATTTTTGGTTACATATATTGGAACATTTGAACAGTTACTGAAATGGAGCCCTGATGGAAGTTTGTTTTTCTGGAATTTAATTCAAAGAAAAAAACACGTTTTGAATTTCACTTCATGTGTGTTTCCATTATTCTTTCCTCGGTTCTCTGTCTCTCTCCAGTTTCTCTGGTGTCTTCTGTCATTTCTAATAACTACTTCTATTGTATTTTCTCTTCTTTTTTTTCCCCTTGTGTGTGTGTGTGTGTGTGTGTGTGTGTGTGTGTGTGTGTGTGTGTGTGTGTGTGTGTGTGTGTGTGTGTGGTGGTGGTGATGGAGGGCCTGCGACTGTGCATGACTCCACAGCTGTGTCTGCCTGTCTGGGTGGTAGATATCTGGGTTTAGTCCATCCTGCATACCTCTGTCAGCCTGGAGTTCACACAGGAGACAACGCACAAAAATGTACAAAACATACAACAGTCACCTCGGTGCCAGACATGTTACACAAAGTTAAAAAGTTGAGGGAAGCCTCAGGAGAATCCACCATCTCCTCCTGAACGTGACCTTTCCTTCCGAGAGCTCCGTTAACCGCTACGTCCCCTCTCCTCCTGGTCTCTTGCTGCCACTCCCTCTTTGCATGCGACTCCATCTGCCAGAGTCATCCCATATTTAAGTCTCTTTTTTTTCACTCCACTAAACCTCTCTATCTCAATTTCTCAGTGCATCTTTCAACAGCACTAGATGCTATCACTCCACTCTGGGGGTCATTGCCAGTGCATGTTTGTGTTTTACCCCTATCTTTGTTGTCATTTCACTAAACATGGCCTAAATGGGCAAATCCGTGCTGACTGCCTCTTTGTGTGTGTGCGTGCACTGATGTCTACTCATGCTTTTTGCATTCAGCATGTGTGCTGACATTTAGAAAGCTAACTGCCACGAAATGGCACAGCGAGATTCAGCTGCATGAGCGAACTAAAGTTTTGAGCCTTTACTTTTGGGTGTAGTTGTGCGTCTATATGTGTGGCCTGTTAACCCTAGTAATTATTGGGATCAAGCACCCACCACTGATTTTTTATATACATATATACATATATATATATATATATATATATATATATATATATATATATATATATATATATATATATATATATATATACCCACAACCCCTGAAAAGAAGCTGGAGTATAGCTAGTGGCTACAGTTTCTTTTTTTTTTTTTCCTCTTATTTATCTATTTTTTTCCCCCCCAGAGATAATATTTAACCACAACCCCAGGCTGTTCTCACCCTCTCAGGATCAGGATAGAACAAATGATGCGAGGAAATGAAACCTGGGCTATTTTCAGCCATTGTCACATTTCACACTTTCGTATCTTATGTCTTCAGGGAGTGGATAGTTTCGGATCTGAGAGGTAGCTGAAAGCGGTATTAGAGTGTTTTCTATGTGTGTTTGTGTTGCCCATCCCAACTCTACTTAATTTGTATGATTTTCGTTCATTCTTGCTTTCAGTTATGGCAGTGAGTCACTCATAATGTCCTTAGGGGTGATGGAGTATATACCCGTTATGATAATAGTGCTGTTAGATTATATGGTAACTGTAATATACTGAATATGTCATGATATAATGATTTTGTCTCTTCTGATAGGGTATTGATGGCAGAAATTTTAGTCATTCACCAATTACAGACTCAAGAAATAAGATCAAATAATACAATTGAAATAATGAATTTGAATAGGATTAATATCACTGAATTGTATATGTTCTGAACATGTCACATTAATATAATCATTCATTCTTTTAGCCAAGATAATGAAGAAAACCTCATATTGTAACACTCCTAATGTGCGTTTAGAAAGGCGTTCCTAGCTGCAAAATATGTGGTTAACAAACCTAGTTGTTTGAAAATTTCACATGAAATAGTACCTGCTTAAGACAACTGTGTAAATTCTACTCTTTCACTTTTGACTGAGAGTCTGCTGCTGCAGTGTGACGCTGGTGATTTTCTGACGTAGAATACACTTCTCCTTTAAACTGCAGTTGTATGGGGCAGGTTTACAACACGCCAGGCCTTCAGCGAGCTAATATGACCTGCCAATAGGTTCAATTTAAAGTTATTCGGGTGTTTGAAAAAGATTTGTTGATAATAAAAGGAATACAGATCATCACTTTCACTTACCAGAATTGTTTCCATTTGGTCTTTGTGGACGTACATAAAAAAGAGAAGCCTGTATCCTCCTCATCCATCCCTGTCCACTCACCCGCTTTTTTTGTCTAAGCTAACATCCAGCTGTTTGGATGTGTCACTGGAGTACAAATGCAACAGATTTTTCACTCTTGCACACAAACAGCAGTCCTTTTGTTCCAGTTTAGTTTCAAAGGCCTCTCTCTTTCAAAGGCGTATGGAGGGAGCAAAATACCCACCACTTAAAGGTCGGTTCAGCTCTATGTTGTGGCTCCTTTCTGTGTACCTGCCTTGACGGTATGTGGTTTGAAGAGGACTTATTATACCCTTTCTGTAAAAATAGTGTTGGCAATACGATGAGGAGGAAGACTCCCCAGTATCATCAGCAGAACAAGTAGTGACCAGGGCTTTCCTCCAGGGCGATAGTTTTTGCATAATTGGGAAGAAATGACTAAGAGATTAAATGGCCAACCAGTCAAAAACACACTTTGAGCAGTTGTTTGTCCACTGTGAAAGTAAACAACCGATTGTAGGAGGAAAAATAGTAAGAGGAAGGAAAAGGAGGCATCCACTGGAGACAGTCAGATTTGCAGCTTGCATCAAAGCGAGAGATTAATTAAACTTCCCATGTTCTGGAGGTGTGTGGATGACTATGAGTCAGAGCTGTGATGAGTAGGAGAGAAAACGTATAAACTGCCAGATTTTAGGAGCAAAGGTTTTTATATAACAAATGTCCCACCTTCTGTGGAAGAACAAAGGAAGAAAAGGTGTTGTAAAAGAGAAGAATGATTATAGGAAGAATAGTGCCTCTGAGCCACACTGAAAGTGTTTGCACGTGTGTTATTGTTGTCGCCATGGACTTTCTGCTCGTGTGTATTTTACTCATCCACCTGGATCCTCTTTTGAAGCAAAGCAGTCCCTCCCACCACCAGGGTCAGCCTGAGCATAAATGAGGCACTTTGAATTGTTTGTTTTCCTCACAGGTTCCTCTGATTGGCAGTGTATCGTACATGCTGTGCATATTTGTTGCCATTATACTCATGCCGGTGAACACCCCTAACAACTGGCCTGTTGTCAGCGCGCGTCTGTGTGAAGATACATTAATGAGACAACTGATTCAACAGCCATTGTTGCAATGTCAAAACTTCAAACGCTTTCTTTGGCTCTTTCTTTTTGAGCTTGACTTTCAGAATCTCTGCACATTTTGATTTGTGATTAGGCTGCTCAAGACTGATTGCTTCAGCCAGTTCCATAAACATGAAATCAAATGCAAATGTGCAGCTTCGCTCTGCTATCAGCGGCTGCTGAGGTTGTTGAATAAAGCGGGTGTCAAATTTAAAAGGAAAAGAATGAGCTCCATTAATGATTAAATTACAGATATAGTCGGAGGTGTCGGTCATCGGGGAGGTCATCTGTCTGTGACCGGTGCTGTCTGTGAGATCCCTGCGGTGCTGCAGCAACGGCAGGTGTGACATCATTTGAGGAAATGATAGAACCACACACACATTTCCATTGCACAAGTTAAAAGGGCAGCATTTGACTCATAGATAAGTTTTACTATCACACGCTGTATCTTTCTGTTTGTGTTTCAAGCCATTACCCAAAATTGATTTACAAATCCTTTGCCAGCAGGCTGTTTTATGTCTTTTTAGCCCTTGTGAACCCACAATATCTCAGTATCCTATCCTCTCAGTGAATGAATTTATTCTTCCTTAGAGCCACTTATCATATTTATGGCGTCCTCTCATTATTGCTTTATCTTTTGGGAAAGGTCTCCAACACTGCTACTGCTGAGAGGGGCTTCCTGATAACATGACTCCATACAAGCCAATGTCATGCCACAGTGTGTAATGACTCTTGCTGTTGGTCCACAGCACCAAATGCTGCAGTTTAAGGTGGCACTCATTTGCCTTTCTAAAAATGAAGATGCAGCTCATGTCTCGCTGTGTTATGATGTTGTCGTGCGATATCTGGCTTTGTGGTGGTGTGGAAGTGAAAAGTGCAACTTATTTTTGATATCCCCCAAAAAAACCCCAAACCTAACTTCTCTGGGATGCTAATGTGCTAATAATTTAATTGACCGGTGGGGGGGTCTGATTTATAAGTATTGATACTGACTTATATCTTGATGCTGATATGCATCTGGTGAGATATTATTACTGATGGCATCCATCCACTCATCCATCATATATATATCTGCTTCAATCCTATTCAGGGTCACGGTGGTCTGCTGGAGCTAATCCTTAGCCTTGTCAGGCTTAACCAGCACAAATGGTAATCAAGGTCAACTGTTTCTTCGTGAGAAAAATAACAATATTCTAATACATTGATACACTCAATATTTTCTGCACGTTATTCACAGGTTGGGTCTACATTGGGATACATATTTGGACTTTATTGTTTTTACTGCAACTTTAGTGAACAACTTTAAAAGCATTAGCAATGATTCAGGGATTTCAGAAGACTCATTATTCCCATAAACCAAACAGTTTCTTCCTAATCTTTTGGCTTAGCACAGAAGCTAGTTTGCTCCTGACCATCTTAGCTCTTTATTGGGCATTTTAATTTTATGCAGCTGTACAAGCTAATCAAAAGTGTAGGCATTTATGATGCTGTTTATGTTCTCATATCTGTTGGGAGAACCCAAACATCTGTTCGGCAGACTATCTCACTACAAGACCTGGGCTTGCCACTGTAGTGTGAGCAGATAAATGTTCTGGCCCGCAAATCAAATAAAGACAGACAAAAAAAGATATAAAGGGAAGCTAGGAGGGGCCTTTAATTGGAGGAGCCAGACACAAGAGTTTGCCCCTTTGAAAGAGGGAGTGAAAAGGAGTTGGTATGGAGACGGGTAACAGACAGTCATGGAGACAGAGGCAATGGAGGAGAGAAAGGAAGGGATTTGAATGAAAGAAAGAGTGAAACCTTAGTACCTGAGGCGTGGGCTAAGTCCTTTAGCTCTTGGTGCCAGAATGCGTTTTTACGAGCCTGCGGTCAGACAGAAATAAAAGGCAGCCGAGCGGCTGAATGGCACCACCACACACACACACACACACACACACCCAATTCAATAGCCTTTCAGAAATCACAGTTTAGTTTTATAATGTCAAACTTAGTCAATGCCTCCAACCCCCATAATTTTGTGTGACTCAACAAATAGGACATTTTCCCCTGTGGTGCAAAGGTAGCAGTCTGTATTAACAAAACATGTGTACTTCTTTAAAGCCAAGTGAATTCTAGGAATTTTTTTTTCTTATTCTGTCACAAGTCACATATTTACACGATGAATTTAATGTGATTTGTACAATCTTATTTTTGCTTATGGGGGAAGGAAAAAAATAATATATATATATATATGTATATGATATATATATATATATATATATATATATATATATATATATATATATATATATATATATATATATATATATATATATATATATATATAAAATACTGATTATATTATTGTGTGGTTTTTGGTTTTATGATGCACCAAGTGTTTTCTATTGGTGAAAGTTTTGGACTGCAGGCAGGCCAATTTAGCTCCTGGACTCTATTCCTGTGAAGTCATGCTGTTGTGATGGATGCAGTATGTGGTTTAACATTGTCTTGCTGAAATACGCAAGGCCTTTCCTGAAAGAGACGTTGTCTGGATGGGAGCATATGTTGCTCTAAAACCTCTATCTACTCTTCAGCATTGATGGTGCCTTTCCAGATGTGTAACCTTACCCACTTCATAGACACTAATACAGCCCCACACCATCAGAGATGCAGGCTTTTAAATTGTCTGCTGATAACAAGCTGGATGGTCCCTTTCCTCTTTAGTCCACAGGACACAGCGTCCATGTTTTCCAAAAGCAATTTCAAATTCTAATTCATCTACCCACAGAACATTGTGCCTGAGGTCATTTTTAGATAAGCTTTGATCCAGAGAAGATGGCAGTGTTTCTGGATCATGTTAACATATGGCTTCTTTGTATGACACAGCTTTAACTTGCATTTGTGTATTCCATGGTGAGCGATGTTCACAGAGAGTGATTTCTGGACGTGTTCCTAAGTCCATGCTGTGATGTCCAATAGAGATCGTGCCTGTTCTTAATGCAGTGAGGGCCCAAAGATTACGAGCATCGTGATTTTACTTTCAGCCTTGTAATTTGCACAGAGACACTCATCCTGATTCTCTGAATATTCTGATGATATTATGTTCTGTAGATGGTGGGATTGTCAAACTTTCAATTTTACATTGAGGAACATTTTTCTGAAATTGTTCCATGGTTTTTAGATGCAGTTTGTTTCAGATTGGTGAACCTCTGCCCATCTTTACATCTGAGAGGCTCTGTCTCTCTGAAATGCTCCTTTTATTCAGTCATGTTACCGACCTGCTGCCAATTAACCTAATTAACTCACAACTGCTCCTCCATTTTTTGATTTGCACCATTTACTTTTCCAGCCCTTTGCTGCCCCAGTTCCAACTTTTTTGAGACATTTTACTGCTAATATTACCCATAAGAAGGTAAAATGTCTCAGTTTCAACATCTGCTATGTTCTTTATGTTCTATTGAGAATAAAATATGGGTTTATGAGATTTGCAAATCATTGCATTCTGTTTTTATTTATGTTTTACACAGCGTCCCAACTCTTTTGGATCTGGGGTTGAAGCCATTGTATGTGTGCAAAGAGCTCTTTTCACATGAATCACTGCAAACAGAAAGAGATATGTTTTTCTCTTCACTGCTGTTTTCAACACATTTAGAGCTATTGCTGGAGTTACTCATGACCTAACCATAACAGTGAAGCACGCTTACACATGGGATATTTATGTGTTTCATGTGTGTTAGTGCGTTAGTGTGGGATGTGTTTAAGTGGTTGAGTGCCAGTAAAAAAAAGTGTCTTTTTGAGTACCAGTTTTTCCTGGTAACTCATCTCCCACCAGACACATACCAAGCTACCTTGAAAGGTATTTGAAGTCACATTTGAAGAGTTCAAACACCATAAAGACATCTCAATGTAATGTCAAATATTTTAATATCACCACCAGCTGTGGTAATAGGTGTCCAAGTACCTTGTGAGAAATCCATGAATTATATGAGCACTTGAATTGCTACAGTGTCTGTTCGAAGGACACCAGTGGATTTGGTGTAAACCTCTGTACCCTCATCTTTATCCTCATTGGAAAAAATGGTTTTCCACACACCTCCTGAAGTTGAAGGCGTATTATCACCTATGCAAAACTGGGGGGATTTTTTTTTCTGTTCAAGCTTCGCTGCAATCTGCTGTGTGTATTGTCAAATACTTGCCTAGGTTTGACCAAGCATTTAGAAAATAAAAAAAACTCTGTACAAACAGTTCTAATTACGTGAAGGAAAATGAATTGCACTGTTGACATTGTTTGACATGTCTGAACAACATTTATGACATATGGTTACTTATAGCCCAAGAGTTGTACATTTTAGATTCCTTTGAATGAAGACTTGTGGACATAAAGATGGATGTAGACGTCAGCTATAGATCAGCAGTCTCCTTCAGAAAATGTGCTGGGACCCTTTCAACTCCCTAAATCTGGAATGTTAATTGTATGGAAATGTACATTTGCTAAAGCAAACCATATTTATTTTGGTCAGTCAGTACTAAAATTTATGAGTTGACTGTCCCGTGACCCTACAAACCATATTCTGCTGTCTCCAAAAGTTGAAGTAAACACTCCAAAATATGTGTCTTTAATTTCAAGTCTGCATCTCAAAACATTCAGAAGTCACTGGATGTTTGTGAAGGTTTTCCTGTTTTATGAGAAGAGATTCACTTGCATACTGGCAGTGAAGTTTTAAAAAGTCTCTAAATTATCCTACATTTTAAGTCACTTTAACAACTATTTGTGCAATGGTTTCTGATATTTATTTTTCTATTTGATTTTTTAAAAATAATTTAAATTAATTATTTAATTTCCCTTCTGGGGTCAATTAAGTATTTTTGAATTGAGTTGAATTGAATTGAAGAAAAAAGTTGGCATTTATCGAACCAATGAAGGCAATATTTTGTTGAATATAAAGATTAAAAGAATGAAAGAAGTTTAACTCTCTTCCAAGCCTTAACGGTATGGCTTTCCATTGAATATTACACTGTGACCCATGACGCATGTTGAGTTTGAGGCTTTGAGTAATTTGGTTAACTTGACTGCAGCATATGAAAATTTATATTTTCCAGATCTCATAATTTTTGCTATGTAAACACTTTTAAGGATGCTAAAAGTGCCACAAGCTTACAGTGGCGTGACTTAAGCAAGACTTTAACGTGCAGAAAATGTGGGAGAGTGAGTAGTCTGCACATTGTACTGGTTTTCATTCTACTGGTCATTGTGGCATTACTGTGTCACATTCATATTGTGCTTTGAAAATTTGAAGCAAGATTATTTCATTTGAAACATAGTGCAACAGCAGTACTAAGTAGTAGGACGTACTTTCCTTAAGTACAGAAACATAACTTTTGTGTGTGTGTGTGTATTTGTGGTTTTGTTAAAGGAGAAGCACTTTGTGGAGGCTGCTGTTAATCGGTCTTGATGTTGGTCAGTTCACCATGGAGATGTTACATTTGATGAGGGCAACAGTAATATCCCAGTTTGTCTGTACAGTGTAGGCACAAGTGTGTCAGGATAATAATAACAATGTGAATTGGTTTCAAATGTACCATCATTGACCAGGAATTTGTTTTTGGAGACACTGGTGCAGACATATTGATTACCACCATGGCAACATAAATACATACAGGCAAAACAGGATCTCTCAGTCACCGCAGAGGGATTGTGTGAGTGTGTGCGTGTAGGAGAGCGGTGTTTTATTGCTGTGGACTCCTCACTTTTCAAAAGCCGGGAGACTGAGCGGGATCATGGGTGGGCCCCAAAGACAGTCTTTGGAGATGGAGACGCCACTTCAGAAAACACTCAATCTTTGCAAAATGGAGGGTGGAGGGATGCAAAGAGGGGAGTCGATAGAGGGTGATGGGAAGACTGGATATCAGATGTTGCACAGAGTTAGATTATCATCAGTGTGTGTGTGTGTGTGTGTGTGTGTGTGTGTGTAGCAGCAGTAATGTTTGATTTGACTAGTGTCCAGCTTGAGTCTGGGTGTTGGTCCCTCAGCTCCAGCAGCTACATGCTGAAATACTCTTTTTGATTTTTAGTCAAGGGCTTCCCAGCAGCACCAAGGTGGCTATTAACCACTGAATACACTCTTGACATTTTATATTTCACAAAAATAAAACTATTATTACATTCGTGCTTGTTGTGTTACCTCAGTGGAAGGTATGTTGTGTTTTTCCGTCTTCAGTTCGACTTGCTTCCTTGCGCTCTGCTTCACTCAGTCATGCACACATCACGCTCATTTTCACATTAGGTCTCCATGGGGCCTCCTGCTATTAATTGTGTCCCAGGCTGGGAGGAGAGGAAAAGTGCTTCTGGAAGTGCTGAGTGTATCCAGCAAAGAAGAAGCAGGCAAATCTGGGCACAACGGTCCCCAGAGGAGGAAGCCACTCTCTCATATCGCTGCCCACATCGATTCTCAGAATACCTTTCCCTGTAGATGTTAGTCATCAGAAGAAAATAAGCCTGAAAGATGTGATCACCATTGGGAAGCAACAGCTGAAAGCCTTTCTTCTCTTGTTCCTTGTCAGTTTTAAGTCTCTGACATACCTGCAGTCTTACAACCTAGAAAGAGAAGCTCTTCTAGAAATGTCTTATGGTGAAGTGCGTTCTTCAATAAAGCTCCTCCCTTTGGTTCAAGATCAATGAAAGACCCCATTCCTTTGTTTTGCTCCTAACTCGGTCTGTGATTCAAATTGCAATATTTGTCCCGTCCCGCCCACCCCCCACTCCCCCCATCATCTATCTTCTTTTTATTTCCATTTTGTAATATTTCCCTGCGGTACAAGATTTAACATATTTATTTAATTACCATTCCAGCTCAGTTGTATTGTTCTACCTTTTATTCTGTCTGAAAGGCAGAATTAATTGCCTCTATTGATGTGTTATTTTCATCGGTACAGAGAGGAAAATGAAACTTGTTGAAAATAATGTAAATGTGCTTGTGAGTGGGTGAGCAATACCCTGCATTTAAATGAGTCTGCTGCGTCTGATAATTTTGCGAGTTTGGTACTTTGAAGCTGCTTGCGTAAGGAGAATATGACCCTTTTTGTGTTTTCCTCAATAACGTTTAATAATGTGTCTCGGGGTATTTTATTACAGAGCCTGTACTGATATCGTAAATTCTTGTGTTCTTAGTTGACGTCGGACCAGCTTGTGATGCTTTTGGAACTTCTGCTGGAAGAGTCGGAGCTGAGCGTGCCGCTGATGCGTGTTTTGCAGAGAACCTACAATCTACAGAGACAAGACGCTGAGGTAAGACCTCACACACACGCCACACAGGCACATATTTACCCACGCACACATGCTCAGACAAGTGAGCACATGCAAGCAAGCTCTACAATCTCATTTAGTAATAAAAAATAGGTTTCCTCCCCGTTTCCATCCCAAGGCACTGTGCGTAGTGATGTGCTGTAAATTCTGTAGCATTAGCAGATCTCTCTCTTTTTTCTTTTTTTTTTTTTTTTTTTGGTTAACAGCTGCTATCACTGACTGAATCCCACAAGTATTCACTTCATGTTTTAGTACTGAATAAAGTTCTTTATAGGTACTTTTAACAATGTCTGTGTGTGTGTTTGTCTGCTGAGCTCTTGCGTGTCTGTGAATAGCTCAAGAGTTCTTTACTGCGCAACGCTGCCTCTGAATACAGGAGCACAAGTGGGAAAACAAATCTGCGCCAGAGCCTGCAAGCAGTCCATGCTGACCTCCATCATTAACACAAGACTTGTCTTGAAAAGAAATATTATATACATATCAAAGTTTTTTCAGGTTCCTATTAATCACATGAGCTGTTTTGTTGAGGCAGTGACGTATATAATGAGGCTCAGATGTTACTGTATGTTGCACAGTCCGTTGATTGGTTCCTGTATTGAATCCAGACAAGTTAAGCATTTAAATATTTACAGTTAAAGCTCACACTCCGGCCATTTGATTGGATGAAGTGAATTTGTTTCCAATGTTTTTTAGCCGCTTCATCTGCCTGTCTCTCAGACTTTTAGTTATCGAGCCTGTGGTTGCAAATGGATGCCACTCTGTGTTTGGCCTCGGCTCCAGCTTTAGGCTCGGACCTCTTTAGTTGGACTTACTGGCAGATGAAAGCGGATTCCCATCTGCAATGTCCAGGAAAAAAACTTTCAGCGTTTGCTAAATATACACAGCTATTATGCACATAGTCATGCACGGGAAAAACAGGCACTTGCGACAAACCCGCACACACCTGCACACACCAGACTAAAGGCAATGGCCCAATCCTAATGTAATCTCTTTCAAAGGAGGTTAATCACCTTTGTCTCTCCTTGTAAATTCGGCTATTTATTTCCTTCTCCATGGACATTGTGTTTCTTCCTTTTTCTTCGTTCTGTTTTGCTTTGTCTGGTGCTGCCTTCTCTTCATAAAGTTGATGATTGATATCTTGTAAAGTCTTGGATAAATACAGGACTGAGTGGTGTTCAGCCTCTGTAGCCCCTCCGTGATTTCCTCTCAGAGAGTGAGAGCTTTTCATAATAGACGAGTATTGGGTGTTAGGAACGGCTGTTATGATGTCTGGAAGGATGTTTGTGATTCGGTGACCCGGAATGCATTGTGAAAGGTCTGATGGATCACTGAAAAATAACAGCATGTTATCAGGACTAGCAGCCTACCGTCAACCTCCTGCTGTTCCTCTTGTAATGACTTCATGCCAAATGCATTTCAAAGTTTGGATATTTATACATTTCAACGGGACCATTATCTACATATTTTCCCACTTAAATGTGTTGATTGTCTTTTGCGTCAAAGTATGGCATGCGGTTCCATATTGTCTCACCACCTGTTGTGCGCTGACTACATCTCAGTGCAAGCAAAGCAGAATGCAATTATAGTGAGACGCTGTAGAATGAAAGCGATAACAGCTTACATCTGAGACAGAGTTGGTGCTTTTGCAAGCTTTTTGTGCGTGTTAATATGTAGAGAACGGCGAAAGGAAATATGTGTGCGTGCAGTCAGACTGTTATGTGTCAGCTGCGAGTGACCATGAATATGTGTGCGAGTGCGTCTGTGAGCCAGGGCATGTGTTTGCATGTATGAGAGAGGGTGCGTGACTTCAGCCTGTTCCTTTCATATGGGCCCTTTGTCATGTGAGATGCTACGTGCATATGCATGTGTGTGTGTAGTTTTGTCAGAGCGTGCGTGCCCGTATGTTGAGGGCCACTGGTCGGTCGGTCACACAGGCCTTATTGTGTAAGTATGCCGCTAAGGTTAAGTTTACTCCACTAGCTGGAGACTTTACAGGACCACAAGCACTTACCACATGTGGAAGGTGAGGCATCAGAATACATCATAACAATAAATATACAGTAAAGGATTGCCTTATTTAAAAAAAAAAAAAGGATTCTTAACTATATTTGTAATTAAAAACGGTGGCGCCAAAAAATGGTGGCGTCAAGGGCCATCAGTGAAAATCAAAGAATTTAGCAAGAAAGTCTAATCTTAAAAATCAAAACCTGTGGCAAGGTTTATCACGAGGGAAATCCTTTTAGTACTAATGGGTGCCAGTGGGAAAACTAGATAAGAGAGTATTTACTACTTAGCTATAAACCAATCAGTGGTAGCTTTAAAACCATGACAGCAGAAGTGAATAACATTAATCTTCTTTTTACAATGCAACCTTCTTCTGGGAAACCCTTGGGTCCTGGCATTCATGTGGATGCTACTTTGACATGTACCACCCACCTAAGCATTGCTGCAAGCCAAGAACCCCCCCCCCCCCCTCCTCCCTTCCCCCCATAGTAACAGCTCCTCCAGCAGGACAGAGAGCCCGAAGCTTTTATTCCCTTGATTCCAATCTGGTCGAGCATCTGTGGGATGTGCCAGAACAAGTCCGATCCATAGAGACACCATTCCAATCAAAGTATCACCTGCCATTGTCCTTGATCTAGACACCATAAGACACAAGGTGATTTTAGGGCTTAAAGAAGTATTTATATTGTGTGTGCTTTTTCCTTCCTCTTTGCAACAGAGCAGATGGCACCCCAATGTTTGCACACTAAAGTAGCCACCTAGAGCCTGGTTCTGTCTAAAGGTCTCAAAATATGCCTCTTATCACCTGTAAAGCTGAGCAACAAACATGCCCTGCTTTTAGAAAAAGCACAAAAAGAGTGATTTCCGAAATGTGAGAACACAGCATGCGGAACTGTAACGCTGCATGAGATTCAGACCGCCGTAATGGTAAGTGCGCGCACGCAGAGTGCTTGAGTTATAGTTGTAGCATTTGTGTGAGTTTAAAATGGGTGCTGGAGGAGAGTAGAACGTGGGGTGGTGGTGGTGTAGTAATAAATGAAGGAATGTCACTGTGTAATTGCATGTGCTGTCAGAGAGAGGGGCCCTGTGGGAGGAAACACTGTAAAAAGAAAAAAAAAAAAAAATACCAGGGATAAGCAGGGGTGCACCGGGCAGCTGCTCTGCCCCAGGGCTCTCCCCAGGAATGTAACCCAGTGCAGGGAACAGCTGCTGGGGCTATGCAGGCCAGAAGGGCAGGGCTGGCACTCGAGGGCACACACACACACACACACACACATATCCTTGTTCCCGTGTGAGCAGGACCATTACATTTTTGCTGCTTTTTGAACCTTTGTCTGCTTTGTGATTTCTGCAGAATAAGACTGCTCATACACAGGACTGAGAGCAATTCAGTTCATTCTTACACTGTATAAAAAGGTGGAGTGCAGTCCAACTTTAACAAAAAAATACTGTGAGATACATCAAGTTTACTTCCCTTCTCAAGTAAACCATCTCAAAAATGAATGTCGGTACATTTGTTTTGTCCAAAGCGTGAGCTTTTGAAACTGAGTCAGTCACCAAAAATCCCACGCTTGGTCACCGAACTCGCCAAAGGATCAGTTTCTTACCGTGAGCGTGTGGAGATAGATAGCCACGAAGACAAGTGAAACACCTACAAAAAAAAAAAAAAAAACAGCCAAGGGAAACTGCCAGGCTTTAAAGAAGTGATGTACGGTTAAAGATTTTTCATCTGGAAATGTTTCTTCTTTTATCATCCTCTGTCTGCCTCCTCCACAAGAGTACACACACACACACACACTCACACACACGGACGTGTGCACGCTCACATGTGCGCTCACAGCAGATGATGACGGATGATGGTTGAGGCAGGGACAGAACCAGTCTCTGATCTCTCCTGTAACCGCGGCAACAGGGCTCCTATCGATCCTCTGGGAGAAAGGCCAGCATTTAGTTTTCACACAAACATACAGTAAAAATGCTCCGGTACATGCGAGCCATGAACACACATACGGTCAGAGAAATATATTTGACCCCTTAAGCGTGAATTTTACTTTGCAATGGCATTCAGTTTTTCTCTAAAATGATATTTCCTAACAAGGATAAATAAAAGTTGCCTCATGCAGTCAACACTATCAACTTTAAGCGAATGGGATTCATTAACATAATTAACATGATTACCATTTAAAATGTTCATATGGAGAAATACAGCTTCTAAATCTGAGATCCCTTTAATGAGAAAGTTTCTGTTTCAATGTCAGATTGAGACTATATGAATTAAAGTACGCATCCTATTAATAGTTGTATTTTTTCCTGTGTTTTGCTTCCAGGTCCGACATCGCTGGTGTGAGCTCGTGCTCAAACATGCGTACGCTCAGGCTTACGGAGATGTTGAACACTTCCTGGTTCACGATCAGGTAATTGTTTTGCGCTCCTTGATGAAAGCATCAAACACCTTGACTAGTCCAGGGGAAGCAGGTCTGACCGTGTCCGACTGTTACAGGCCATGGGTGTGTATCTGTACGGGGAGCTGATGGTTCAGGAGGATCCTGAGCAGCAGTCTCTCGCTCGTCGCTGCCTCTCACTAGTTCACGAGGAAATGGACCAGTCGACACGCAAAGTGGTGGAGGAGATGGTCCTGTGACACCGAAGGTGATGTCTTGCTTTTAGTTCTTTTTTTTTTGGTTCCTACTGGTGTGCTTGTCTTCTGGATGTCAGTATGAGTTAGAATAAGATGAGAAAAAAAGCCCTTTTTCCTTTGCTGGTTCATTTCTTTTACTGCGTTGCTGCTCAAAATCAGCTTCTCTTTGTCTGAGTGGAGCTGAAATTCTGTGTAGTTACATTAAATAAGACTGTAATTCATCTGCTGCTCACTTTGCAACAAGTTGCCTGATAGTTCAGTGACTGAAAATGTGACATGTATAAAGAGTGACAGCAGAATTCCAAATATTCACCTTCATGTCAACATTTGACTTTTACATTTCAGGCTGATTATTAATAGCGTAATCGTCTGGAGTTGTTAGGTATTTCTGTGTCTGTCTCATATCTGGAGCCTTCAGTAGGGCCTGTAAAAGAAGCTTTTGTATCAAATTGATCCTGATCCCATCTGCTCCAGTGGACAGTCCGCACTTGAGTCATTTGGCTACCTATACTGCACATTCCTTCCTGAGCCCATTTAGTGTGTGTGTGTGTGTGTGTGTGTGTGTTTAGACTCCAACTGAGGCCTTACCGTGGTTTCACAGCAGTGCAGTCAGGATGTGTTTGTCTGAGAAGGAATTTGGGAATTTGTTCCTCAAACAAACGAGAAAGGGAAGACAGAAAAGGACAGAAAACAGGTCAGTGAGCATTTTCGGAGGGGCTCAGAATGGTTTCTACGTGGAGGGACTTTTATACCGACCACTGCAGAATTCCTCCTACGTGTGTTGTGTATATTCCTAACCAAAACTGTCTACTGGTGGGCAGCTGATCCACTCTGACAGTGAGTGGTTTTATTGGTCTGACACTAGGGGAAGGAAAGAATGGAAGATAAAGGTCACTTTGAAGCTGCTGATCTTTTCGCAACAGTCCTGCTATTACTGAACCTTTAAATAATGACAGCAGGCAGTAAAATGGATGTTGGACTGACAATTTAAATACAGCAACTATTCTTCATATCCAGTGGCTACTGTAGCAAACAACGGATGGGATGATGCTGCACTGAGACAGTTTTTTATTATTCAGCTTGCTTATTCAGCCCCCTGGGCTAAACATTTATTTGGAACAATTGTGAAGATGTTTTTTTTTTTTTTACACATTGCTTGAATTTTATGTGATTGACAGCAGAAGCAGGCATAAAGAATATGAAAAGAAACCACGTAAAAAAAAAAATTAAGTACCTGAAGATTCTGATCATAAGCATTTGTGACTACACATTGTAAATGCCAGTCAGAATTAAAGAATATAATTTAGTGGGTTTTTTTTTTCCTGCATTCATAAGCTCTCCAGCTTTATTAGACATGCTGTGGTTTAAGGCTGCAGCCAAGGACTATTTTCTAAAGTACTTAGTCTATAAAATATCAAAATTAAAATGTGGAAAAGTTGCAGGGTTTCCACATAAAATCGTTCAAAAATAAGTTTAAGAAGGCACTTTTGTCCATATTTTACTCTGTCTCAGTCCACAAATAATACAGCACCAAGTAACACCAGAGGGAGGATTTATTTAATGTTAAAACAACAGTTTCAGTTGAATTTGAAGGACTGATTGATTATTTTTAGGAAGCATTGAATCTCTCGCAGGCTCGCAGCAGAGGTGACTAAGAGTCTCAGGACAGTAATAACGGAAGAGAAAACGAGAGACTGACCGAGTGAGACCGAACGAGAGTGAATTTCGAACAGTGTCATAAAAAACGATTTAACCTCCACGCCTTTAGGGGGACCCGCTGAGACAAAAATTACAAATGTTCCTTTGTTCCACTTTAAATAACTACTCAAATCAACCCGAAAACATGTGGCTTTCATTAAAACTGAGCAATTTATTTAATCTTAAAAAGAAATCAACTTGAAATTACTACTTAAACTATTTTATACAAAATAATTCTGACTGTCACACCTTGTCAGAACATTTTATAAAAATTAAAACTGTTATTATTTCAAGTGATCTTGCAGACAACCAAACAACAGTCATCCTGTATTTGAACTAATCTGGGCTGTAGAATAACGCAGAGCAGGAAAGGATGACAGGGTTTCTCAGAAAATGTAGAGTTACTGATTGTAGACCAGTTGTTTAAACCCAAGTGTAGTTTGTGATGAAGGTTTTGTTTAAAATAAGTTAAAATCTCACTTGTAGCTGCAGAATACATTGCTCTATGGACAATTATTTTTCAGTTTTCGACTTCACTAATTTTCATAACATTCTGGGATTGTACAGCTCTTTATTTTGGGTCGAATCGTCTTTTGAGGAGCAAGCTGGGATCAGGAGTCACCACAGGGATGTAGAGTCGTCAGCTGCACCCTCACAGAGGTAAAGGCCTGGCCATGGTGGGAATAACAAAGAGGAAACCATAAGGTGGCCTCAGAAGGACCCACCCTTAGGCCCTGGGTCCAGTAACATACAGTAGATTGGGCAACCAGATCAAGGAGGTCATTTACCATCCGGCAAGCAGTATCGCATGATATGGTACAGCGAGAAAGTTTTGCCAACTTGACCGTCTCATGTCCAAGCTTTCCTCTCGGCGTAGGCTTAATAAAGTGTCTGCAACCTTGATTAACACATGGTGTGTCATCAGGCACTGCTGAAATCTCGTCCACATCAACCCAAGTGACTTCCAGCACTGAATCCTTTCTTTAGGCCTCGATGAAGCTGCCACAAGCCAGGCTTTTATCTTTAAACAGACAGACATACACACACACACGCAGGTTCATGCATTTGAACAGGATGTGAAAAGCTTTCTTGACAAGTTTTTGGCATCTGGCTCAGTCCTGATAAATCTCTCTCACACGCAGCACAGGCATATGTACAGTGCACACATACGTGCACAGCGCCTATCTGTCTGCACACACCGATCTGTTGTCATCATCTGTCACTCCTCTTCCCCGTGGAGCCACACTAACATGGGGGGGGGAATGAATCGGAAGAATAGTAGCAGCCTTCAGAGATTAATATCCTGACTTTTTTGTTGGACTTTCCCATTGGACTGACCCAAACAAGCCTCTGTAAACATCAGCGGATCAAACTGTTCAGCTAAGATCAGAGATCTCTCTCCAATTAAAATGATGGATGAAGAAAACTGCTCACTGCCTTTTTGTATCATACTGTGGGGAGGTGGATTTATGTTTCCGTGCTTAGTTTGTGTTCCCACGTTGTCCTTTGAGCAGAGGAGTCGTCCGCGTTCTCTCTTAAGGCCTCACACACGGAGTACAGTAGGATAAGGCCGAGGCGGACTGAGAGGGTTTTAACTGGAAAACAACATGTCTGTCGAGGCCTCTAAAAAAGCACAACCCTTTAAAAGAGTAGGGTGGTCCCCCCGCCCCCTCCACTTTCCCCCCCACCACTGTTTCTCCCGCTCGTTCCTTTTCCTCCCTCGGTACATGCCTCTGGAATCCCTCCTGATCCGCTTAATGAGGGGCATATCGCCGGGTTAGCCGAGCGTGGCGAATGGGAGACGAGGAGAGGGGTAACCAAGGAAATAGTGTGTGAGAGCAAGGCGACGAGGATCTACAGGTCCGCTCCTTCATGGTTGAGCTCTGATGGAAACTGGAGTAAAACAGGGGAGGACGAACCCAAAGAGTTTGGAGTTTCAGGGTGTAGGGAGGCAGCAGTGGACTGGAGCTGGGGGAGTGAGGATGTAGGCAGGGGATGGGGGGGGGGGGGGGGTACGGAGAGGAGATCTTGTTCTTTCATGTCTGGGCTGTGAGGGTTCCTGGCGTGCTGATTTGTGACTTATGATAAAATCACATTGCCAGGGATTACCACACAGCCCTGACCCAGACGGCTGCTATGGCAACCCAAGCCCCTACTATACACCCCCCCCACCACCACCACCACCACCTTAGAAACTTAAAACCGAAGAAGACGTGATTATCTAAGGGTGCGTGTAATTGTGTTTGAGGAGCCAGTGATTTGGAAATGGTGAGAAGAAAAAAAAAGGATGAAGAGAGAGCTCATCACTGGCGGCGCTCCCTCAGAGAGTGTGTTCTCGTATCCTCTCTCCAGCCAGACACAGAGCTTAGCTGATTGGTGAACAGTGATTGATTTCCTCTTTGTTCACAGTGGCTAAGTTCTGCACCTGAGGAGAGCATGACCCAGACAGGCACACAAAGAAGAGAAATGTGCCGTCAAGTTTGTGCGTGTGGACAGTAGAGCCTTATTTTCTCCCTTCAATTACCTCGTTCACAGAACCGCCTCTGTTTTGTCCTTGTCTGCTTCTGTCCTCCTTCCTCGATTCTCCTCCATCCTCTCTCACGTCTCGTTCAAGTGTTTCTTTGTTTCAGTAAAACTCAATCAGAAGACTTTAACACACTCCTCACAAATTCTAACCACTGCGTGACATTGCTAATGACCACCATGCTACGCTCCTTTGCTTGCTCTCTTCTCTAGTCCCCCCCTCTTATATTTCTTCTTACTCATTTTTAAAATGTAAAGGATGATCTTGTACGTAATGTAGCTTGCAAGCCCTGTAGTTTTAGCAGAGGTGAGAGCCATGTACCTCAGGAGACAGACTGTACTCGCAGGCCTAATGAGGTCTGAGGAGACCTTAACTCTGCTTATTGGTGCTGACAGATATTTAATCAGCCCGACTGCAACGGCCACACTCATCCTTGTCATCACTGTCCTTCATCTCCAAAACACTCTTTCCTTCCCAATAAACACTGTGGCAACCAAAGTATAAAAGTCAACACTTTCTGGCAAAACACAGCAATGCTTTCACATGAGTTGAACTAAGGCAACCTCACTTATTAAATGGATCAGTTTGGCTCTTAATGCAGTGTCTAAGTATTTATTTATAAAACCTTACTTTGATGTGGGAATGATCTTGTCTCTGAGCAAAGTCTGGATTAGACTTTGCTTGTTATAGAGGCGCCTCCTAGTTGGAGCATGTGCGTCCAAGCATGAGGCCTACTATGCATAAGCCAATGTTTTTTTTTTTTTCTTTTTTCTTTTTCTTGTTATGGTGGTGTGAGAAATGGCTCACGCTTTAAGGACAGACTGTTTATTTTTCACATTAGTCCCAGCTGTCTTTTTCGTTTTGTTTGTCTCAATCTCTTACACCATTGCCTGCGATTTGTCTTCCAGAAAGTTTTTTTTTTTTTTTTTTTCCAGCCATAATCCCTTATTTTTGCTGGCGTCTCAGGAAATCTCATGGCAGGTCGTATCGGTGTAAGTGGATTTCAGATTTACAGATCACAAGTGTGTAAGCTTCAAACGACTTTTTAGAAATTGTTTAAAACAGGATATTTATACTTGGTATCCCCCATGAAATGAGCATTGGCATATAAATGACCTTCATTTAACTGCTAAGATTAAATAAACTTTTTTAGAAAGTGAGTTTCAAATAAGCGATATATAATTGATTGATTATATTAACAAATTTGAAATAACTGAGACAGGCCTTCAAGTACAGTACATTTCTTCACTAGAACTCACAAATTAAAAAATAAGTTTAAATTAAAAAAATCCTGAACTGACTTTCTGGATTCACAGGGGATTATATGAGAGACTGTGTCTTGGCCCGGCGCAGTGATTTTCTTGAGTCCCTGCTGGCTGCTTGACAACTTCACAGTCTCGATGAGCTTCCAACACAGCTGATGCACAAAGATTTAGAGCCAGATTAGCCTTTTCCCTTGGCTTTTCAGTATTTACAGTACATTTTACAGTAATCCAAGTTAACCTGGTCACCTCCGTATTACTGCAGAGAAGTGTGTGTTTTGTGAAAATCACTGTTCCCTTAGCAGTCAGATTGGGATATTGTTGTGTAACTTGTTAAAAAAATTTGTTAACATGGCTAATCGTAAAAAATTACCTCTCAAAAATCATTTTTTAAGTACTTAAAGTGCCTTAGGTTTTAAATTTAAAATGACTTTGGCAGTGAGAAAGTGCTGCTCAGGCATCCCTGGCTGATCTGTATTGATTTCTGATGTAATCCCCGAGGCAGCCAAGATACAGAGACCCATAAAGTAGACGGGTTCTCACATTTTTCCACACTGTGAAGAAAAGCAGGACGGAGGCGTCACAGATGGAAATCTTGATAACAGTTTGAAGGTTCTTCCAGGGTTAGGTGTCTCTCTCTTTATTGGAGTGATTAAGTGATTTTATACAGTGGATTTTATGTGCCATGTAAGCCTCCTGTCGAGCGTCGGATAGTTGAAGCAAAACGCTGTGATCCTGTAAAACACCTACAGGAATTCCCAGTTTCCCGACACCTCGTGCTTTGTTTCGGGCATTTCAGAGTGAGAGAAGAGAAAGCTCTTGAGTTAGTTGATAGATTCCTCTCACACAAAACAACAACTATTCAATGGAAATATTAAAGTCCCCTGTCCGTATGAGGACTTTCATCATCCAAAGTTGTCATTTCTTTTTGCCTTCTGCCATCACAGTCGCCAGCATCTGTGTTTTACATGAAAATGCTACACAAAACCCCCCCATTGGTATTTCTAAGTCAGATTAATCGCAGAAAAAAACTGATTCTGCCTCAGTGCACTCATCAAACACCCAAGCTGTCAATATCTGCAGCTGGATAGTATGCAAAGTGGGCATCTTTAAAATACCGACCCACAGAAACTTCAGGCGTAACCTCAGCTGTAACGGTGGTGTCATCTGCCAGAATCCTTTCTAACCAGCTAATTCTAATGCAGATCTATACTGCTCTGCTCCCTAATCAAAACAGTGACAGATGGCTGAAAATTAATTTTAAAAATGGTCAGTCAGTTTTTTTTTTCTTTTTCTCCCTTTCTCCCTCATTGGGTGGGGGTTGATAAAATCTGCGATGAGCACTATATATCTGCAACGACAAAATGGCGACTAAACGGGGACAGATGTGTGAATTAGAAATGAGGGCCATGTGGAGCGTGCCATTTTTAAACCTATATTTAGGGCCTGTTAAAAGAGTAATGACCATCAAAGGCCTGTAAAAGAGAGGAATTGCCATCAGAGCCTGTATCTAAAAGGTGATTTATTACACTCTAATGGGAGGGAAATGGTTCTCTGCACATCAAAGGATAAGGCAACATCGTATAAAGCCCCCAAAAATAAACTTATTCACCCAACAGCATCCACATGTTCTCTCCACGCATGTTGAACTAGACTGATTGTCTCACACTTTAATCCCAAGTGTGTTTCAAAGAGTATTGGATTCAATTTTAAGAGTATATGTTGTAAACTTGTGATTTTAAGTGACAGCGTAAGCGTGCATGCTTATCACAGAGGATGGCGAAATGTGACTGTGGTTGATTTATATTTTCATTTTTGTGATCAGGTGCCAAAAAAACAATTGTGTTGCCTCCCTTTTTTTTTTTAATGCCAACACTGTACCAGTAATTTTTCACCAGCCGCTTAAATCCAACAACCTCATCACAGCTCTGGTCCGTTACAGGCTTGGTAAAGCGAAAGGAGCACGCTGCCCGACTTTGAACCTCTTCACTCACACACACACATTCATGGCCAGCACGTGATGATGAAGAGACATCTGGGCTTGGATTGCTGTGCCTACTGAGCTGATAATCAGTCATATAGAACCACTGGCTCAGTTCAGCAGGAACAGGAGTCCAGTCCACTCACCTCCGGACCAGAAATTGGTCCCAACAGACACGAAACACATCACAAACAAAAGATGCTTTTCTCTTCAACAGCTGAACTTGGAAGGGATTTTATTTGAAAAGTTTCTTTTCATAATATTTAAGTTAAAGCTATGGAGGCGTTGTGACACATTTGGAACTTCTGAGTCCAGCTAGTCCTCAGTCCTGCTGATAATTCACACTCTGTATCACTGCTCATGAATAATAATTTTATCGGCTTCACATTTTAGAAAGTTCAGTCCCAAAATTGTCACTGGGAATAGTAATTCGCATATTTTGGCTTCAACTAATTTTATGCTTTCACATCAGCGAGTGCTGGATTGAAATCTGGAAATGTTGACATTGGATTCAGTACTGTTCTTAGAGATGTCTTTTTTTGTGTATTTTTATATCATGAGAGGACTAAAACCTGGACACCAACTGATGGGGAACTCCTGTAAATGTAGAGACCAAATTGAAGTCCCTGTGGGTCCAAAGGGACTTTTGAGAGTCAGACTTGATTGGAGGGTTCAGCAGACTTTCATTGACGTGTCTCCATGGAGATACAGAATCGTGTGTGTGTGTGTGTGTGTTCAGCAGACACACCTCAGGCATTTTGTTTTATTGTAATACATGCACGCATTCAGTTGCAAGCTGTCTGATGGATGTGAAGTTGGTCTGTTCAGTGACTGTATCAAGGGTTAAATTGAGCTGGAAGCCATGGAGCTGAACAGAGCTTTTTCATCTGACAACTCTCATACAGATCTAGAAATCTGCTTTCACACGTTGTCTCGCTCAGAACAAATGAGGCTCCCCTTTCTCTGCCCTTCTTTCTACTGCATACACTACACAGGAATTCTGTGGCCGTAATGTTACTGGAAAAGAGCTCCTCCTCCTCTCAAAACCCAGTTTAAGCCCTGCTTATAGGTCTTTCCTTTCAACACTGTGTTTGTGTCTTATCAACGATCTTCAGGTCCACATGGAAACAGCTGCAAGTCAAATTCTGTGAGCTCAAAAATGCTTGTTCTTTATTGACCTGTAGACTGAATTTTTTTTTGGGATAATTTATTAATCAATGAAACACAACAGTTGAAAGATCTCACTAACCTATTCCGACCCGAAGCACTATAAACATGGGAACCAGTACGCCTATATGCATCATGTTATAGTGAAAAGATATCTAAAGCAGCAAAGATGCACAAAGGTGTCGTTATCAGACCTCTTTACGTTTCAAATGTTATCCATGTCAAACTTGAATTTCAGTTGGAATATTTATCTGGAGTAACACAGACAGCATTCGCTGTTTGTCTTTGCATCAGCTAGTGTCCTTTAAACATCAAGCGAATGTGTTGCTAATATTTCATCTGAGCATATTTCATATATATATAATGTTCCTCAATTTTCTTTCAGATTTCAGACAACAAACAGAGGTGACAGGATTTTGGGACAGAGGCCTCATCTGTCTCCAGCACTCCCCTCCTCTTTCTCTGGGATGCCCCACAAGACCAGAAGGCTGTGATGGCACTGGAACGGTTTAGTCAAAGCACTGCCTACACAAGCTCGACATAGAGACTCAGAGTTTTTGAATACATTGTTGTTAGGAAAGAAAATGACATCATTTCACCCATTTTTGACTGGTAATGGGAAAAGAAGTATTTCCTGGATAAAGGCTTGGCGCCTCCAGTCTCGTTTAAGAATCTGAGCTGCTGTACTTAAAGGTTAGTGCTGTTTGTGTGTGTATGTGAGCTCATGTTTGTTTAGTCTTAAATCACAACCTGGTTCTTTAGAGTTCAGACCGAAAATGCTTTCAGGTGAGTCTTTTTTTTTTTTTTTTTTTTAAGACCTCTCTGGCTGAAATTAATACAACAGATGTTGTAGGCATCAGGTTCAGGGCATTTCTATGAAACAAATGCTAAATTATGTTATTTTTATTTTGAAATAAAAACATATTCCTTTGTATAAATGTCTCTTCTTTAATTGCATTTTTGCCATTAAAAGTTACCAACTATTACAGTCCTTTTACAGACATTTAATATAATTTGTCTTACATGTGCACATTAAAGAATTACACAATTGTTGGGTAATTCATTCATGAAAGAAAAATGTTTATTCACAGCACCACCATGATAAATCATAGGTTACTGTATATACAGTCATGGAAAAAGAAAAAATTATCAGTTTCTTGTTCATTTTAATGCCTGGTACAACTAAAGGTACATTTGTTTGGACAAACATAACGATAACCACAAAGATTGCTCATAAGAGTTTTATTTAAGAGCTGATATCTTACCATTTTCCATGGTTTTCTTGATTATAACCTAAATCACTTAAGTTTTTACATCAATAGCTATGGCGTTGTACTGCCAAAAACACTGCTTTTATGCATTCAGTGTTTTCTTTTCTGTCTGTTTTAGTCACATGATGACGTTTAGTGGTACCAGGTATTAAAATGAACAAGTAAGTGAAGAAAAAATGGTGGTCTAATAATTTTTTCCATGACTGTATATCTGCATTAAACTATATAAACCACGTCATCTAAGAGGTTAAGCATCACCCTGTTGACAGCAATTATTTCTGATGCATCAGGACTACATATTTCTTTGCTCCACAGATGGAGTGATTATGAGAGAAATTACTTTTTTTTCCTTTTTTTTTGCCTTTTGCTCCCTTTTTCTCATAGAAGAATTTCAGTACTGCAGAAAACAGTCCTTGTCATTGACCTCTGCAACTGTATCTTTAAGAGCACAAAGAACCTTTTGAATTTTTTTGTTTTTTGTTTGTTTTAGCTCGGCAGGTCCCCCTATGGAGGTTAAGTTGCTTTTGAGGCTCGTAGTGACCTCTGTCATGACACCCACTGGAGCTCCACTGTGCTGGAAAGCAATAAGCTGTTGTCACAACGGACAAGTGGGACAAGAGTCTGGTTTTTTGCCAATTGTAGGAGCGGGAGACCATGAGAGCTAAACGACAGTTCCTAAAAGTAAATAAATATTCTTCTAAATGAAATTGAAACTGATTTAACAATAAAGACAGTCCTTTGGTCTGCTTCAAGTAAAACATGCTGTGTCGGTGTCTGTCAGGATATGCTTCAGTGGAAACATAGTACACACAAATTTGCTAAATCAGTACACTCAGATGTAATCTGACATTTCAGGACATTTATTGTGTTGGGGGAAAAAAAAGACAACAGATTACTTTTAATGGAACTAAAATACTGACTCCATACTGTCATACTGTCTGCGTCTCAGATTAGTTTTATAGCTCAAGACCTTTTCCAAACAAATGCATCAAGTGTCAAAGGGCTTCTAAGCAATGCCAAACATTTATTTTCCATTGAAATCATAAAAATGGAAGGATACATCAGCATGCATTTGTTTACATTTGACCAATGCCAGCAGTAGTTCAGTCTGAGCAGTGCGCAAGTGCATTTTGAAAGTTATTTTGCATCTCTGAACAATGACACATTAGGAAACATTTACAGAAACAAACGTCATTATTTATTCACAGTTTATATTATGCACAGCACTGTTGGAGTATGTTTTCCTGTGCAGGAATTCTTTTCCAGTCTCTTATTGAGCCTGTGAAGCATGGTGAGTTTATAAAGTGAGGAAACCTGGTGAGTGGGAGGCCACGTATGAGCTGCCGCTGCTTTACAGTCACGTCTGTCTGCTCGAGTCTGCTGGTGGGGCTATACTTGTGATGTGTGAGTGTACAAATGTATTCTCCCCGTATACTGCAAGCTGTCCTCGCTGTGCCGCTTTGACACACTCCTGTCACTGTGCAGCGGTACAGTGACACAACAGCGTGACTGCTTGTCAGTCTGAGAAAGTGCACTGACAATCCCAACACCAAGAGTTCAGTCGTGAGGCTTTCCACGTTCCTACGCGCGCGCCTGTTTGTGTGGGGGGAGGAAATGTACCCTCACCTGTTGTGGAGTGCATGAGTGTGTGTACTTGGTCCTGCTGGCATGTGTGTTATTGCGTTCTGAAGTTCGCTGATCCTGAGATGAACTCTGTTGCTTGAAGAGCAGCTTCCTTCATTCAGTCTGAGCTGCAGGGAGCTGAGGACACGTGTCGTGTCATCGCGCAGACCAGACTGAGCCACCACCTGGAGTGACCACAAAAACACATGAAGAACACGAGTAATCGCCTGCGACAGTGCCGGGACACTTCACCTGAAAAAGCAAAGCTGTACTTCAAACTGACATGTGAACGGAAGGATTTACATGTCTCGTGCCAAAAAGGAAGCCTCAAATTTTGTTTTGTTTTTGACAATTTATTTACTGCATGTTTCATGTCATAACCTAAAAATCCAAAAATGTATGTGCCTCATCTCTCTCTGTCATGTCCAATTCTCCTCAAGCAGGATGCTCCTTAACATGGCAGTATGATGGATGTTTGTTTTTTCTTAATGGGTGAATGTGAAGTGTAAGAACAAATAGCAAAACCTAGTTTTTAGAGAAAAATAAATTTTTTACACTAAAAATGCACTACAATTACATTTAAGGGTATCTCAGGAACAGAGTTTTGTATAATTTAAAGAAAAAACAAACAAACATTGCAATGATGTAGCTTTAGCGACAACAGCTGACCTATGGTGGGTTTAAAGTGATGAGAAACATAAATACTGACGTGTGTCCTGAAAAGGTTGTAGTTTGTACATCTTTAACTAACACATAAATAACACCAATTAACTTTATCAAAACTACAAAAAAACTCAGTATGAGCTCTAAGATTGTAGAAAGAGAGCAACTGTTATGAAATGTGGTAGAAAAAAGGGGGAAAAAAACTACTTTTAGGAACATTGCTTAGAATGTACTTTTTTTTCTCACGGATTTATGCTTTTAGTCAAATAAAACTGATTTTCTTCACTTGAAGTTTGACTGGCTCAGGGACTTACATCATCTAGCATCACCTCCCTCTGTCTAAGGAATTAGCTCCGCCTCCCGCTAACCCATAAAAACGAACTCTACAACTGATTGTAAATCTAGCTAGTGAGTCATGAGGCGGATGACTGTATGAGCATGTGATGTGTGGAATAAGAATTTGGAAATAGCTATAAAATAAATGTTATGGGGAAGAAAACAGTTTCCTCACCGTCTGTAAAATCTCCACTGAGTCACTCAGTGGTAACTGGCAGAAAACAGCAAAGTGAACCAAGAGACTGAGGGTCAACAATGGAGCCAGTGATGTCTTCTGAGCTTGTAGTGACACCAGAGTGGCCAGTGACTGCAGACGCTCAGCAGGAAGAGGACGAATTAAGACAGAGGAAAGAGTGTGCAGGTGGTCCCAGGCTTCTTTGGCTCGTTCCTGATGGCAAAATACTCATATGACTTACTGAACAAACTTCATGATCTTTCCTGCAAATGAAGATCAATAGACCTGTAATTCACAAAAGACCAATGAACACAGCCTAATGCGAGATGAACGCATAACCGTAATGTGGAAGATGGAGTCTCCAAGGGTTACGACAGGAGGTGGACAGTCAGGAGACAGAGAGACAAAACTCAGGCCAGCTGGCCAGACATTCACTGAAAAATCAATACTACATCACCCTTTTCCTCCAGCTCCCCTCCCTCATCTGTATCTCCCTAAACTCACAGCGGTCTCACTCGCTGCCTCTCAGATGGTGCTCATCCTTTATTTATTCTTTAATGCGTTATTCTTCTTTGTCTGCATTGGTTCTGATGCTCAACTGTCTGGAGCAGAACAGAACATCAACACTGTTATCTTATCATGGGCAGACTATGAGATTTAATCCCCTCTGAGTTGTCTAACAAAACAAACTTCCCACACTATGATGTTTTTTTTTTTGTTTTACAACCTAGTTCCAGCAAAGTCGTGATTAAACTGAGAAGATATGAGACAAGTTTAAAAATGGGTTTCCAAATCAAACTAAAACCACAGGAGCCTATAAGTCATCACTGAGGGAACACATATGTGCCCAGCAAATTTCACAGCAGTCCATTCAGTCACTGACAGTTGGTACCGAAGTGACAGACTGATGGAGCAATGTGCTGAACGCATTGTTGAAAAAAATAAAAAATAAACAAAGGACAACATTTTTATGAGGCCAGTCTTACCAGTTGTAAAGCTCTGTGGTGCCACCTGTTGGTGGGGTGATGGTAGAAAGTGAGCATCCACAGGAATGGACCACAGTCCTCAGGCCCTGCTGTGACCAGCAGCTGGAGCGCCACCTGCACCCAGTGAGCACACTGAACCAGCAGGAACCAGGCCTCAAACACTCTGTGACGCCCCCTACAGAACAGGAGAACCAGTACTCAGCATTCTCCGTAAGGAGCTGATAACATGTTTTATGAAAGTACAGACAAAGTTGTTTCTTCAGCAAGCTGGACAGTAATCTTACATTAGCACATGCTGTATGGAGTTTAATTTAAATAGTACCAAATTATTCCATGGAAAAAAAATCATCAGCTGTTTTCTTTTTTTAAAGACACTCAATGCCAACTGAGCAAAAACAAAGGGAATAACAGTTGGCTTATCTTTCATAATTAAATATATTTTTTTGTCAAAAGTATATAGCATGGATGGTTCCCAAGAATTCCAGAGAATTCCAAAGCAAACGGTGCGGTAAACAGCTCAGGTGACTTGGGTGGTCTGATTTAGTTTTTTTTTTTTAACGGCCTGGCACTCAACACATCCCAGTCTCAGTTTTTCCACAGTGAATATGCCTCCTGTTCCTGCAACAACCCTCTGCTGAGAATACAACTGATAATTGTCAAGCCAAATATTTACACACGAGCTTCCGTCTTAACACCCAATAAAACTTGACCATAAAGGATAGAAGTGAGGTATTTTAACATAATTTGACACACTGATGGTACAGCTGTTTTCATTGTAACTTCCATTTCAGTGACAATGCATTCTGTAAACACAGCCTTCGACAGCAGACTGTCTGGGATCGTTTACATCATAAGAGCTTTATACAGACACCACAGCTGTGCCTGTAAGTAATCTGAGCTGTGCTACACTGAGGGTCAGTTAGCGCCGGCCAGTATACAGACTGTTTAGTGCATTTTTCTGAGAGTTGTAAAATCAGCCAATATTGTTTATATCAATATAATCAAAGCGCATCCCCAGCTTCCCCTTTCCCTATTTATTTATTAGCAACAAAGTGAGCTGCAGTCTCTCCTACAACCTCTCCTTACTGTTGTCATTGCTGGATTTTTTTTCTCTTTTTTTTCTTTCATAGAAGCAACTAATTCCATTGAACAGTATCACAACAGCTCCAAAAGCACAAGCACTCCCTCTTCGTCCAGGGAGCTCACCAGCAGCTCCCTGCTCTATTTGAACCAACTTTGTCAGAAATATTTCACACACAAAAACAGCCTAAATTGAAGCACAAATGTTGCTGAAGGTGGCTTTATTGTTTGGGAGACTGTTATGGATTTACAGAATTTAATTGTTTTTTTCTAAAAAAAAAAAGATAATTTTTTAATGTTGGACAGTGAATAAAAATAATTGTTGATTGCAACTCTGACCAAAAAGAAAGAATGATTCAAATGGAGGTGTACCAAAAAAAGAGTGTCATGCCTTGCAGTTAAATTTACAATTGAAAGCAAGACGACCAGACAGTTTCATGTTCAGACAAAAACAAAGCTGCAGCGGTTGGAACAGAACGACACAGCTGCAACAGCGCAAATGCATTGACGTTTGAAGTGTAGAGATGGCTCTCTCAGATTTCCCTAATACCATCATTAGAGCTCTCCTCCTCAACCCCCTCTTCCCCGTTGGCTGCAACTTATGAAAGGCAACAGTCCACTGCAAGGCTTTGGCAGTGTTAACATCACGCTACTTTCCCACCACAGGCTTGGAACCTTTTGAGAAACTTGCATGGAGCTTCCCCCTGGTGTGGCAGAGAGGATAATCTCATTCCCCACTACTTTTTCCCCTTTTCAGGCTTCTTTATGACTAGTTTCTCCACAGTGCTCTCTTTCTCAAACTAACAGTCTCTAATGAATGCTTGGAAAAGCCACACGGTGCTCCTGAACCTCTCCCTATGATGCAAGAGGAAAATTACTGACTACCCACCCCCTCAACAGCAACTAATGGAAATAAGAGCAGCACACAGGCATTCAGCAGAGCGGTGGAAACCGATGCACATTAGCACATTTTCTCTGAGAGCATCTCTCACACTAACCCTTTGCTTCTGCTGTCTCCATCTTCGTCCTCTTCTTCTTCTATCAGTCTCTGCAATGAGCCGCTGAGCCACTTTAGATGATTTTCCCAAGCTTCCTGAGGCATCGCTGCATAGACATTTAGTAATCCCAGCATAATGATTACTTGTGAAAAACATACTTTTTTATATTTACAATCGGTTTTCACAAAAGTCAGCTCCCTATATTAAGTTAATTAACATATAGTCTTCCTCAACAAAGTGAGATAAGAGCTAAAACAGGTTTGAACTATATCAAATATTTTCGTTTGGCACACAGTAAACAAATGAAATGTAATGTGTTGATGAATGAGCTTTTTAGATGCCAGTTACCCATTAACGCAGGCAAGCTAGTCGTCTACTTTTTTGGGGGGTTTTAAACATATTTTAAACACATTATTAAGCCTTGGGGGGGCTCCGGCTCCAGTTTGCGGATTTTGATTTTTGCGGGGGGGCGCCGGTCCCAATTAACCGCGAAAAATAAGGGATCACTGTAGTGTATTATGTTCTCCAAGCAGAACTGGATCAACCACTGTTGTTGTCTTCTGTTTTCAAGCAACTCATTTTAACTGGTTTTATGGACAGGATGGTGCATGCTACAATCTGGAAAAAAAAAAAAAAAACAACTTTCCTACCACACACCAATTTTCTATTAAAATTCCAAGAAGTCGACACTTCAGGTTGACAAACAAACTTTAACAAATATCTCCAATTTGCTCAAGGCTAAGAATTAAAAATACGACACTAGATCTTTATTTATAACTCTTTCAGAGCTAGTACACACTTAAATTTTTACACTTTTCACAGCACCATTTCCATTCCCTCCCTGGTGAAAAATTGTCCTTCACACACGCACACACGCACACACACAGTAATTATTAACCCTGAGTTTTGGCCAAGTTCCACTGTGTCCCTAAATGGCTCCATTCATGTAAATAATTCCTCCCAGCAGGCTGGTCTGGGCAGACACTGATAAGCAGCGCTGCAACTCACCTCCTGTCCATCTCCTCAATGGTAATGATTTCCCTACATAACACTCTTACAATAATAAAGCAGCACTTTCTCAGTATAGTTGAGACAGATTCTTCTTAAAGAATATTGATAAATATGTGCATAAGTGAGGCTTGTCCAGTGATCTTAAATAGTGAATTCATTACTCTCTAGCACTGATTTCTCAAAAGTAATGACATCTCACACGACATAAACGTTTATATTTGACATAAAACACTCAATATAGTTATTAACTAACTATAATTGATTAGGACGTGCAGGACACACTGAAGCCTATTCATCTTGCAGAAGGATAACTGTTTACACATGGTTAAAGAATGCTCAATTACAATCCTCAAACAGTACAGACTTCTGTCAGATGGCAGATTAACACAGCAAGAATGTACTGTATGTACACACTCACCTGATGGCATGGTCAAGAGGGGAACGAGCAGACTCAGAGGTGACTGTGGGAAGAAGTCCTTTAAACACGCAGACGTCTGAAACGACACCAGTCAACATTTTCTGTTCAAGTTTCATCAGTGGAAATCTGACTTACAGTCAACTTACCCGTCCCTGCACTGCAAAGAGCTGAATAATGGCATTTTGAATGGGAGCCTGTCTTACAGTGATATAGTAGGTGTAAATGTGTAATGTAGCGTGTAATAGGAAGCCTTTTAGTGCAGTGTGACAAGAGCCACTGAGACTGAGGTCACTAACATTGTGGCACCGCCATCTACTGTTTAATGGAGGTGAAAAGGAAAACCCTTTATTTTCACAGTTGTGTACCAGATAAAATATTATAGCAGCATAGAAATAAATCTGTATTCTGGCTTTTTGACAGTAATGTCTTGACATGCAGGTACCTGATAACTCCCTCCAGTGATAAGGGATGTCTGGATGATAAAACAACACACGTGGGAGCTACAGGCTGAGAGCTTAAGGAAAAGTACACAGCAATGCTTCAGTGTAACAGTTTCCAAGTATCGCGCATGATTTATCTGGACAATGTTGTTATGTGTAATATGATTTTGAGTTATTGTCTGTTGGGTAAAGAGGCAAACTGTGGTGTGTACATTGTGAGCAACTGGTTCCTTTCTGAAGATGAACTAGCAATTTTGGAAAGGATTCATAATCAGTGATTTTGCCTGCAGAAAGCAACTCTTCATCCCCCTGCATGCCTGTGTGAGTAGTGTTGTACCATTTCAAAATTCTTACAGCAGCTGAAGTTTGCCATCTTCACTGGTGCTAACTAAATAAATGTTCACACCTGATAGTGTTGTCTTTGAAGTCTGCAACAAACCCAAGGCTTAAAGGCGTAATGTTAGAAATTATCAGTGACAGAACCTCCCTTCAATGATTCACACATGGATAGGTCTGCAATGATAAGTTGACATAATCTTTGAGGCAGAATTTCCAGGATGAACTTCAATTAAAACACATTAATGTCACAGATGAATAGCTCTAAATTTTACAGCTTAAAGGAAATCAGTATTTTTTATTGTAATGCACTATAGGAACTGCATGGGGCAGCATAGCCTGTATGTAGCACGCTAAAGAAGATGAAAAAGAGAGGGGAAAAAAAAACAAACAGCAAAAAGGGAAGTGGGGAGATAGACTAGCAGTGTCACTAGTGTCGATGGAAGTCCCCATCTGATGCCTGGGTGCTGACAAAAGCTCTGACAGCAGCCATATGTCAGACTGATAAAACCGTAGGAATCCAGACAGAAAATACAACACACAAGATCATCTTATATGCAGACGACATCCTCCTGTACCTACAAAATCCATCAACATCACTTCCTAAAACCAGAAACTCCTTCTCTGATATTTCATATCATAACTGGTCTAAATCCACCATCCTACCACTAAACTTTGGTGACTGGGATGTGGCAACCCAAACAACACCCTTCCACAGGCAATATTAAATATTTGGGAATTAATAAGTTGGCCTCAATTTCAACCACTTTTAGAAACAACAGAAGAAAACCTTAAATGCTGGATGAAACTACCAAGAAACCCCATAGGCAGAACTGTCAGTCAAAATGACAATACTTCCCATATAAAATATTTTTTTCTCAATGATCCCCATCAAACCTCCACTCTTATGCTTTAAATCTATAGTCTCCCAATATTATTTGAAAAACAACAAAGCTAGAATTAAATTATCCACACAACAAAGATCTAAACTTAAAAGGTGGTCTGGAAGTCCCAAACATCCTTCATTACTTGTTTGCAAACAAACTCCAACATATCCATAAATGGATAAACCTAAATCAGTGTGACTCTTCCTGGATGAGCAAAAAAAAAAAAAAAAATCAGTATTTTAGACTTGCCATTTAAAAGCCGCTCCATTACCCACCATCCCTGCTTCAAGAACCCAATCACAGCTACAACTCTGACAGTCTGGTGGGAATTTTACCAGATACCCTGCTGGCCCACGGTTGTGCGGTGTTCTCTTTATCATACCAATGTCGTTTTTTTCCTGCCAACTTTTTCCTGGGAGCATGCTGGTGACCTGTGCTAGTGTCCTGTGTGGGTCCTGGACGGCCTCAACATGGAGGGGACTCCTAGCAGTGGGGGTGTGCATTGATGGCTTGGACTCCTGTGGCCATTTCCTTTCATGGGGGGGAGTGAGCCTCTCCACCCTAACCCTCTGTTGCCATAACTGTCATCATTTAAGCCTCTTCAATATGTTATATTCTATTATAGATCGTTCTAGTAGTAGGCAGGCAGGATCTTCGATAGCGGTGTGTGTTGCAGCAGATCTGTAGAAGCCTCTGAATGAAGACAATGTTGCTCAGTCACTGTTGTGAAGAAGATGCTCAGCATTGTCTAATGTGTTATATGTACAATCAGCTCTGCAGGCCTCAGAACTCTGCTCTGAAGAAAACAAATATTCATGAAAGTTTCTTCAGATAAAATGAAATGAACGTAGTACCTGAGGCTGCAGAAGTACCAACTCTCTTAAGAAACACCTGGTAAAGGATTGGATAACAGACTGAACAGGCTGGTTTCCTTCAGCCTGCTTAAGGATGGACCTACCAAGTACACAAGCACATGCACACAATGAAGGTGGATTCTGTCACACAGAAACATAGTTTACAATCAAACATAAGAACATAACATTTCAACAAGCCAATATATACATATATTTAAAACAGGCAAGCAACACGTGCACTCTGGCATGAGACAACAGCACTTACCTGAAGATATCATTTGTAACCAGGAATACTGAACAGTGCTGTGCACAAGCTTTGGGCTGCAACACATAAAAAACAAATCTTAGAAGCAACACCCCATCATAGATGTCACAATATTACACTGACAATCCATAAAGTACAGATATTAATATTAATTATAGCTATACTATGACAAATATGCACTTCAGTTATAGCTATTTGAAGTGTTAGTGTTTCTCCACTTGGTAGCACTGTTGGATCATCTAAAAACCTTCTCCTTTATACCTCTGTTCCTCCATTCTCATTGTATCGCTATTAAACACAGTGTTGGTCCTTTCTTGACACACCCACATATTTTCTTTTATCTCCTCCTAATGCACACTCATCATGTGTTTTAGATTTAACACATTCTAGAACGCCCCAGCGCAAACATTTAACAGCTGTATTGTGTATATCTTTGAGTCCCTAATTATCCCCCCCTCAACACTAAACTCATATAAGACCATGTGCTTCACTATAGGAGGACCACATGTTGTCTACCTCAGAGAATTTACTCCTGCAGAATTAGGAAGACGTGGAAAGATAAACAAGAGAGGCAGTTATGAGTGAGATGTTTCTATTTATTTGAATGTTGCCAAATTAAAAGCCGTGGTTTGTGTCAGATTTTCTGAATGTATTAAATGTTGTACTGATGCAGTGTTGGTGTAATACATAGCTGACTGCATGGCTGTGTGTTAAGTATGCACCAATGAGCAGTAATCTGGTTTTATAAAGGGGAACTACACTGGATTTCCCTCCAGTCCATGTGACCTTAAATTTACAACTGACTAAAAGCCACAGTATGAGCTCAGCGACACTAAGAACAAACAACCCCGCCAAGTGTTTGTATGTTGTAATTACAATGTCAAAATATTCAAAACAATGTGCTTTTTGTCTCAATTTCTATCCATTTCTTTTTTGTCCTGTTAAAATAAACAGCATCAATACAATATAACAACCTTTGCATGTAAATGTACACACATGCATTTGAAATATGTTGGCATATGCTTTATGTATAAGAGTGTACATCTGAAATATGTTAGTTGCATGCCATTCATGCATGTGAACATAGACGGTTTCTCCTGTTAAAAACAGCTGTTTTTTTTTTTTTTGTCTTTTTTTTTTATATTCCAGCATCCTCCCCCATACCTTACCACTAACACTTCAAGGAGGGTCTATTACAACATGCAACAAACATCCTGTTTTTGGCAGTCAGGGCCAGGAAGTGAGTGTTTATTGTTATTGGGCCTGCGTTTCTCACTGAATCACAAGGGGGTCGGACAAGCTAAAATGAAGAATGTGAGCCTAATTTCATGTTTCCCATTTTTAACTGTAGCTTAAATAAGTGATTGGGAAATGAGTAACGGAACAGCCCAATCTCCTCATATTTTCCTCATGTATCCAGACAGAGACTCGCACAAATGGACACTTGAGACTTAAACTCTCTGATGCTTATTATTACCGACACATGATGCCAGATATAACATCATAAACAAAAGCGTAGTTTGCATTTATTCAAGCGAATGTACACTGAAAAGGTGATAAAGTCCACTAAAAATTCTGATACATGTTTGGAAATTAAGCAGAAGCTTCAACTACATATCAAACATTTCATTTAGACCTGAAACGGATGTGTTCAGGTGTAAGCAGCTTGTTGTTTGAAGTAAAAAGGATCAAATAAACCATTGCAGCAAACAAATATTTAAAGAAAAAAAAAAACAAAAAAAAATTTCCTCTGTTTGGAATTTGTCTGTGAGTGTAAAACATGTCCATACATCTGTCAGTCTATGTAAAGACAAAGAAATTTCTCTCATACACAGTGCAAAGTCAATTCTACCGTTTACACAACTTAAACTTTCTCACACAGCAGTTCCTACAAATTCAAGATGTCAGAGTCGAGCTCCATCATCAAACCGGCATCTTTTTTTACATGTAATCCAAGTAATCCAAATACATGCACACCAGTGTGTTCAAATCTATCTTAATTTGTGAGAATGATTTCTAAATTCCAAAAAGGGTGCACTGCTACCCTGATACATACACAGCTCAATTGGACCATCACTCTTGGGCGGGGGTGTAAATTGACAAATTTAACCCAAATCAATTGGAGTAAAACACAGGTAAGTTCTTGTTTCCCATTTGAGTTTTACAAACATCTCCCCAAAGAGAGAGCAATCAGTAACTTAGATAAACAGGATGCCATTTGTAGAGTAAATGCAGGAAGGTTTATTGCTTTGTACATATATTTGGCAAAAACAATGTGCAGAAAGCATGTCTAAATTAGAGACAAGGCTGAATACTGGTAGATGTTCTTGTATTGAATTTCAGTGCTTTTCCCTGAGTAGTCTAGTTTCAGTAAAACCTGAAATTATTTCACTGTCATCCTTACCTCTAACCAATCAGCCAAATAGGTTGCAATTGTCGGAGTTGAAAGAACAAAACTGACAGCTGGTATTTCTCTGACTGCATTCAATTAATGGGGATATACACTGCACGGCCAAAAGAAAAGTCACCACCTGGATTTAACTAAGCAAATAGGTACAAGCCTCCTATTGGATAATTACTGCATGAGCAATTATCGTTCAGCAGGGAACAAGTTATTTAACCCCAACTGGTGCAATGAGTTGCTTCTCATTTCCTAAACAACCATGTCGGAAGAGACATATCCCGTAGTTGTGGAAAAGATGTTAGTCTGTTTGAGAAGGGTCAAATCATTGGCATGCATCAAGCAGAGAAAACATCTAAATTACCAAAATTTGGTTCAATAACTGTCCAACGCATTATTAAAAACTGGAAGGATAGTGGGGATCCATTGTCTTCAAGAAGGAAATGTGGCTGGAAAAAAAATCCTCAATGATCGTGATCAGCAATCACTTGAATGTTTGGTGAGATCAAACTGAAAAACAACAGTAGAACTCAGGGCGATGTTTAATAGTGAAAGTAAGAGCACAATGTGAAGGGAACTCAAGGGATTGGGACTAAACAGCTGTGTAGCCTTAAGAATACCACTAATCAGTGAGACTATCTGGAAAAAAGGCTTCAGTTTACTAGGGAGCATAAAGATTGGACTCTGGAGCAATGGAAGAAGGTCCTGTGGTTTGATGAGTCCAGATTGACCCTGTTCCAGAGTGATGGAAGCATCAGTGTAAGAAGAGAGGCAGATGAAGTGATGCTCCCATCATGCCAAGTGCCTACTTTACCATCCTGTGGGGGCAGTGTTCTGATCTGGGGTTGCTGCAGTTGGTCAGGTCCAGGTTCAGCAACACTATGAGCTCAAAGAATTAGGTCAGCTGACTACCTGAATATACTGAATGACCAGGTTACTCCGTCAATGGATTTTTTTCTTCCCTGATGACACGGGCATATTTCAAGATGACAACGTCAGGATTCATTGGGCTCTGATTGTGAAAGATGGTTCAGGGAGCATGAGACATTCATTTTCACACTTGGATTGGCCACCACAGAGTCCAGACCTGAACCCCATTGAGGAATCTTTGGGATGTGCCGGAGAAGGCTTTGTGCAGCGGTCAGACTCTACCATCATCAATGCAAGATCTTGGTGAAAAATTAATGCAACACTGGATGGAAATAAATCTTGTGACATTGCAAAAGCTTATCGAAACAATGCCACAGCGGTGGTCCAATGAAATATTAGAGTGTATAAACTTTTTTTTTAGCTAGGCAGTGTAATTTCAATCCAGTCATAACAATTTTTAATTCAAAAATCACCTCTAACTGGCACGAGCTAGAGTTATTTGAAGTGAGGAGCACCCAAGGATTACTGCGACCGCAAATTCAGGTCTTAAGTGGCAGAGTAATGGCTGTGTACCAAAAAGCTATATGATGTGAGACACGGCATAGCGCTCGCCAAATTATGTGGAATGCATACGGTGCAAAGCCAAATGGTGTTAGCCAGGCAAAAACAGACAATAAAAATCCACCAGGAAAGCAACATAACATTTCAAAGAAGCATGCATATGAAAATATCACAAAGATTTGGGCTCACAGTTTGCAAAGCAGTTCAAAGTAAAGATGAAAAATATGGTTGTGTGCAATAATTTGTATAAAGACTGTAATTCAAGGCAGATAAGCCATATTTTCTACATAACAAACTAATTTAACAGCAGCAATATATCATCAGCTTCAAAACTTGGTATTCTATGCAGCGGTAAAAGTGCTGATTATGCCAAAGCATGAAAAGCAACATTCCGTACATTTCTCTCCAACTCTGTTGAGACCAGACAAATTGTCATAAGTCATCGTTAATGGCTCACCATTATCCCTTGTGAATGGTAAATATTTATCAGACACCGAGATGCACGTTTCAGTATCATTTCAGCTCTCCAGATAAAGTTCAATAAAATTTGCCCTTTTCCAATAATGGTATAACCAAAATAGTTATTCAAGGACGTATTTACAACAATCAAATTTAACCACAGACTGACAAAAAGGTGACAACAGAAAAAGAAGAAAAGTCAAAACCATTTCACTCAAGACTATGGTAAATGATCTGCACTTATATACCGCTTTATCCACACCATCAAGGTGCTCTCAAAGCGGTTTACATTGGCCATACACCAGTGGGCAGCAGCTGCCATGCAAGGTGCTGCCAGACCCACTGGGGGCAAGTTAGGGTTCAGTGTCTTGTCCAAGGACACTTTGGCATGTGAAGCAGTTGAAGCCGGGATCGAACCGCCAACTTTCCAGTGACTGGACGACCCGCTCTTGCCACCCTATCTTTTTTTTTTTTTGAGTTGTAATGTTAAAAACACAATGCTTCGAACAAAAACCCATTTTATACAGTTTATATTTTATACAGTTAAGCAAGATAATAATTGGAGGATGAATAAGTTAAATATACAAAAAGTAGTTCTTAGTTGGAGCCAAGAAAAAATATAAAGAACCAAAATAATATGAGGTTCTAGAACAAACCAGAACACTATTGGTATTTACGTAAAATACATTCATTGCAACTGTCCTCTTTTGATGACAAAACCACTCCTGACAGTTGATCATGTTTGACTATATGAATGTGTTCTCCAGTCGTGGCCGAACTCTAACTCTGTGGGCTAACTACACCAACTATACTCTTAATGTAGCTAAATGCATTAAAAGGTTGTTGGGTGTCATAAACCAACAAAAATGCTTACAAATACAACACTGTTTGACTGCGGAGGCTGTTGAAAAGCCATTTCATCCCCCTTGCTGCAGTGGAGTCAAGCTTCGCCGACACGAACATGTTGGGAAATCTACAACTATCAATGGTTGTTTTAAATACTTCTAATCTATGTTTTGAAATTATCCTGCAAACTATGTAAGTCAGTTCATACCCATAGTTTTTGTAAAAGTCAGACACTGAAGAAGCAGACCAAGAAACAAATTCAAATTTTAGTTTATTTGTATTATTCAAAAATGTTAAACCTTAAGTCCTAAATTAAATCAAATTAATAACTGATGAGTTTATCCTGTATGGGTAGTGATTTTAGACATTCCTATCTGATCGGTTGGTTGGTTTGGTTGATTGGTTGATTAACAAAACACAGCACTCACCAGTACTGATTTTTCTACTTGCTGCTGAAGCTCCTGTGGTGTTGACTCTGTGGTGGTAACAGACTCCAGCAGACTAAGTACTGCCTTCTCCAGACTGGGCAGACTGCGATACCACAGCGAGATTAGGGCAGACTCGTCCAATGGCAACCCACTGAAAGAGCAAAACAAAACAAAGCTAAAAAAACATTGATTAATTTAAAAACCTGTCAAATTCTGTTAAACGAGCGACTTTTTGAGGATTTTTTATTTTTTTTCCACATCACTGCGCAAATGCTCAATGGCTCTAGATACTGCGTATATTTCATGCTTGAAGCTTGGCCACTCAAACAAATGGTGAAACCCAGTTACCATTGTATGACCATTATATGATCCACTACCTTGGGTCTGTAGAGCTCAGAGCATCAAGGAAGTCCTCAGTCAGAGTTTCTCTGGAGCATGACACCGGCTGTTGCAGCAAGGAAACAATAAGAGGAGAGGCTTCGGGGCAACTGAGGAGGGGGACACAAACCTCTGATGTTGCCGGAATAACATCACATGAAGACCTGCATGGAGTAATACACAATTTGTTGAATGGGAAAGAAATGTGCATTACTACTGATATATAAAAATTAGGGCTGTCAAAGTTAACGCGTTAACGCGTGATTAACGCAAAATAATTTTAACGCAACTAATTTTTTTAACGCGCGTTAACGCGACACAGCCTGGCCGTTTATGTATTATTTAGATACGTTTATTTAGAGAGGAGAGTAGGTTTAATGAGCCTCGTAGTAGAACCCGCCGTAGTTGTAGTCCTGTAGTCCTGCGTAGTCCTGTCAAAACAGGAAGTCATGCACTGACGTCGACGGCCATGCCACAGACAGAGAGACGTAAACAAACCGTGGATACAAAAGATACTATTTTGAATGGTAAGTTTAGCTTCAAAACCTTGCCTGATGGCTAACTCCACAAGATAAATGTTGTTTGTGTTTGCTGTTGATGTGAATTTAGTTACCACCGGAGTCCGACTACTGAAATATCACTTGTCGGCTAATGAGAGCGGTGATGCAGAGAGCCCTGCCCCCCGTTTGAAGCAAATAAACGGAAATATTTTGTATGAAGAACATAAGAGAAAATATTGAGTATATATATATATAATATATAATGGATTTGGCATTGTAGCAATAAATAAACATGCATTTGTTTTGCATAAGGCAAGCATTTGTGTACTCTCATATTAGGCAAGGCAACTTTATTTGCAACTTTATTTGCAATTCAATTCAAAGTGCTTTACAAATGCAGTCACAAGAAGGCAAATAGAATCATTCCATACAAGCATAAAAATAATCAATAATAAATAAAAATTAATTAATTAAATTAAAAATGAAGAGTGCAGATAAAATCCTTCCAGTCATCATCTTCACATCTAAACAGAACTGTTTTCAGCCTGGATCTGAACATTGTCAGAGTTCAGGTCTGTCTCACATCTTCTGGAAATCTGTTCCAGATTTTAGGAGCATAAAACTGAAATGCAGCTTCATCTTGTTTAGTCCTGACTCTGGACACCAGCAGGAGACCACTACCTGAGGTTCTCAGAGTCCAGGTTGGTTCATATGGATCTAACATGTCAGAGATGGACTTTGGAGCCATGAAGAGACTTGAACACAAGTAGAGCTGTTTTAAAGTCTCTGAGTGACAGGAAGCCAGAGACCTCAGGACTGGACTAATATGGTCATATTTCCTGGTTCTAGTCAGGACTCGTATTAATAAGAGTAATACAACTTGAAAAAGATCTGTATAAGGTAGATTTAGAACAGATAAAAATATGCGATTAATTTGCGATTAATCATGATTAACTATTGACAGTCATGCGATTAATCTGATTAATTATTTTGAGAAATTGACAGCCCTAATAAAAATATGAAGCTATTCATCGTATGGGGTGTAGAGGTTTAATATTCATTGATCTTTTCCAGATTATAGCTGCATCATTTATGTACAGTGATCCCTTGCCACTTCTCGGTTTAAGTTCCGCGGTTTTAGTTATTCAGATTTTTTTCAGAAATATATAATTTAAAAAAATTTTGAAAATTGCGGAAACATCACAGGATTTTATGCACGTTCTCTCACAGTGAAGAAATGCTGTGAGCCAGCCTGGCCCCTTTAAGAAGGTAGCCTTATGGGTAATGATGTTGCCCTATGGGTAATGGAGTGTGTGTGTCGTGGGACGGCAGAAGAAAACGAGGTTAGATGAAAAGTGGAGTGATCATAAACAGCAGCCCAGCGTGTACAGATTTGCATCCTCTGTTAACCGACAGGAGCTGAACAATACAACCTGTGTGATATTACAAGTTCCTGCAGTGCCAGAATAAAGTGCTCGTTCCATGCAGAGGAAACCGGACTTTTAATTGTGTTGTTGTTAGCGTGTTAGCCGCTAATTACGAGCCAAAAATAGCACAATACCAGCAGTTTGTCTACTATGGATTCAGAGACCAGAGGCTGTGAAGGTAACAGAAAGACCACAGTTGAGCCTTTTTCTTGTTTCGCTGCAGTACCTCGCTACTTACGGTTTCTAAACATATTTTAAACACATTATTGAGGCTCGGGGGGGGCTCCGGCTCCAGTTCGCAGATTTTGATTGACGCGGGGGGTGGGGGGGGGGGGGGGGTGTGTCCCCATTAACCACGAAAAATAAGGGATCAATGTATTATACTTGCAAGATTTCTGTACAGAAAATGGAGCACCAATGCAAATTCTACACGGCAATCTTAGGCATGGCCAGAGGTGTCCAAAATGAACATATGAATCAATTAATCAGATAATACAGATCTCTATTCTTTGGTTCCACAACCTTATAAATGTGAACTGTACTGACATGTGCTATTGGTGGATTAACATTTAAACTTTACTGTCTCTGAGAAGCTTCTTTTTTTTCTTTTCTTTGTGTACCTATTTAGCTTACCTATTGACTGTGTTCAGTCTTTAGGTCAATAGTAACTATTAGTTTTCACTGTTACCTCTGACTTGTGCTGCTCTGAGAGCAGCAACTCTTCTTAATGTTTTCCTGTTGCCGTGTCACCATCTGCAAATGCAGGGAAGAACACAATTAAGATCACAGAACACTGGTGTGATTAAACCCAGTACTGAAGCGTGCAAGGTCGAGACAATACCTTTTTCAGTACTTTGAGATGGTACTCTTTAGCTGGTACACCCATACACTTCATAAGTGCCTGTGCAGAAGCATCGTCTTCTTCTGTAGCAAGCTGACACAACACTTTCTGTGGGAGAGTATACAACACAATGTGCAGAAACGTATTAGCACTTTATGCACATAAAAGTGGACACAACTTTGAAGCGACCTACACAAACCCTGAGATTGGTTACATCAAAGCTAATTGGTTACTGGAAAATAGGATGACTCTGCTGGCAAAACATCATTTGAAACACATGAGTGGAGAAAAGGTATTCCAGTAAGTGAGAATGTATGGACAGCATATGAGAAACTTCAGAAATGAGCATTCTTTGTTACAGAGGGCCTTGGTGTTTTACAAGATTTTTTAAAAGGGGCCTCATCATAGACTGATAAACTAAACTAATAAACTCAGCCAATTCTGTGAAAAAGTCTGTGAAAAATGCTGGTCATAATGAAGGAACAAAGGGGGAACAAAGTTCTCATACTAGAAGTTGATGTTACAGGAGTAGTTCATAAACCACAAAAAAATTTTAAAAAAAAACTAAGATCAGAAAAGCAAGAAACCCATAGTCATCAAAGAATACAAATATCCTGTGACAAAATTAATTATTTTAATTGTAGAACAACATTCAGGGGTCTAATGGTTAATGTATTGAACATTTGACAAGAATTGACTTATTTGGAATTCACTTAGGAGCCCCATGAAAACCCAAAAAGATGTAACAATAAATTGGGGACTGAGTTAAACCTGCAAAACAATGATTTCTATTTGATAAGTTGTAAAGTGAAATCAAACAGAAGCCCTTAAGACCTCACAGACACTAAAGCATACACCAAACTCACACGCAAACATCCACCAACCACCGAGCAGACAAAATAAGTCTAAAAGCATTCAAAACCTTCAAACAAAGGGAATGTAAGTTGAGGCGAGGAAAGAAAGACATTCGTGAAAGCCTTGATATAAAGAAAAAAATGGGTCAAAGAGAAAGCTAAAAGGAAGGGAGAGGAGAGCTGCAGAGCTGTTGGTGGAGCTGTGTGGTTACTTTGGCCAGGCTCTACAGCACAGTAAGATGCTTACCCTCCACATAGTCTCACAAAACAACCCCAATCACTACCATCTGAGAGCCCTCAAACCCAGCACATTGAGTGCATACAAAACCAATCACACTCAGCCCACAGTTGGTAAAGAGGCACAGTGGGGACAGGGAGTGGGAGGGAAAGGAAGAATGGTTAGAAGAAATATCAGAGAAACTGGAATTGACTGCAATGGCTGCATTTGGAAGAGGGGAGGGGGGTATGGTCACCAGAGGAATGGGATGAAGGGCAGATGGGTAGATGGATGGCAAATGCTTTAGGTCAAAATCCATATTTCTCTCACAAAAAAAAAAAAGCCAAATGGGTTGGCTTTGGGGACAGGCTTCTGCCATAGAAATAATCCCTCCATAAATCTAAAATTAAAACAGAGAGCACAGAAAAATGCAAAAGGCAATGACTTGGGTTGTTTTTGATTGGTGTCTGTTAACAATTACTAGGCCATGATTGAATTCGCCCCAAACCAATGAAAGACTTAAGTATAGCTTCAGATAGTCAAAACAGCAGAAACAAAAAGTAGAAGACGAAATGAGGCACAGAAAAGGAAGCTTTAGTCAAAAATAGTTTGAAGAAACTGCATCAACAGCATATATTAAATTAGAGTGCAATTTAAATTGTTCAGTTTTTTCCCTATACTAAAGGCCCAAGATGTCTCTCTGACCCCATTCACTAGAAATATTTTGATATTTTATGCTGACTTAAATAAGAAAATCAGCAACACGTGCAAAGAAATCAAACAAAACTTAAATCTAAAAGTTTAACTGTATTTTCACTACAGTGCGACAATAAATGTCATTAATGTGGTTTATTTTTTCCTTGTATAATACTTTTTTGAGAGCCACCCTCATGTTTACACCTTACAACTTAAACATCACGCTTCAACATAAAAATAAAAGCAAATACACTGACTGTATTAATGGTTATAATCATGTTTATTGATGCCAAAAAAAAAGTCAAATCTGTCAGATCCAGGGACTGTGAAAAGACAACAAACCCTGATTTTCATACTTGTATTCATTCACAGAGTGAACATCTGAGATGACTAACAAGTTCATTTTCCAAAATGTTAAATTCTCCTTTTAAACTGAAAGGACAGGTTTGACAAACTAATGGAAAGATCATATTAAATCATTTTATTTATATAAAGTTAGTCCTCTTTTCCAGCAGAAACTGCTCAAATACATCATAGCTCAGACACATACAAATTTTGGAAGTAACTAGGGAAATGTTAATCCCTTTTCCAAGCAAAACCTGTTCCAGCTCTATTGAAATTGTAACAGGGGGAAAAGGTTTCTTACTTGCTACCCCACAGTGATGACATTCACTCTTTTACATTTTCTTTTATTCCCACACTTCTGTCTCAGTTTTCCTTTTGCTCTGTAAAACACTTTGATATACACGTCAACTTTAAAAATGCTTTATAAAGTTCAGTTACATCACCTTGACCATGTTAATATCTGATGAATCCTCAAGCCGATCCATGTGTTTTATATCACTGCTGGGCTCTCTTTTCCAGTTTCTTTTTCTCTTTGGTCAGAAAGGCAGTAGTTACTGTATTTGTCATATGGGTTTTTATTCAACCAGATACATATGGTTCAAAATATCACCTACTTTCTTTTTTCTGTCCTCTCCAATATAAAGTATAGCCACAAATGGCAATGACAAAACTCCCAGAACTTCAACTATTATTATTTCCTGATCCGATGTACAGTCATTAGCAAAAGTTAGTCTCCTTCTTTTAATCTTTTTTCTGATCCAACCGTGCACCTCTGTATACCTTGGTAATCTGGAGGCAAATGTGAGGCCATCTGTCTGACGGCTAAAGCTTGGCTGGAACTGGATTATGCAACAGGACATTGATCCAAAGCACACCAATAAATATACATCAGAATGGCTAGAAAGAAGAAGAAGAAGAATCAAGGGTTAGAAATGGCCCAGTCAAAGCCCAGACATCAGTCTAACAGAAATGCTGTGGCAGGTCCTGGAGAGAGACGTGCAATAGCAAATGCCCGAAGACCTCAATGAGTTCAAACAATGTCGTAAAGAAAAATGGGTCAACACTCACACAGGAAACAGCTATTTCTAATTATTGCTGCTAAACATGGAACTACAAGTTATTGAATCATGGAGTTATTTAGTAGGCTATTGCACACATTTTTGTTTTTCCTTTTGGCCTTTTTTTTTTGATGAAAAATAATAATAATAATAACAACAATAATGGTACAATAAAAATGTTTTATGTTGTTGTGCATCTGGGGTTGTAAAATGTTGTACTTGGCTAATACCAAGAGCCACAACAATCAGATAATTTCTATGATGTTTTTACATGAAAAAGGGGGGGAAAGGATTAGAAGGGGGAACTAAACTTTGCACAATTGATAAAGGAGGAAACTTCCACCACACACTCCTGACCTTTAAACTGAATTACTTAAGAAGGTGAACGTTTGAGTCAAAGGGGTCCTTTTCAAAACACCTTAACCATGAAGTCACACAGAACATAAATGGAGCCTGCAATTCAACCTTTACTGCATAATAACCCGCAGTGATAAGATTGTTTTCACATTTGAATCCTACTTTCATGTTTAGTTGATTTACGAAACAGGGTGGAAAAGACAAGTCAACAAAGTCACGGTTAAATATTAAAAAGAAAAAGAAAAAAAGCCACCAGCGAGTTTTATTACTTTAAATGTACAACATGTGATGTGGACAAAAATCTTTGAAATGAATAAAATCACTAAAAATGTTATTTATCAAAAATAACACTATTTATATGTCCGCATTATTAAATGGTAATATGACAATAACTTCCCACATTAATCAGAACACTGTCACAACAGCTAAAAAGCCTTTTAGATTACAGATTACAGGGTTACTAATAAAAGAAAGTCATCTGAGCGATAATGCAAGTCTGTTATTCAATTCTTCCTATAAAAACTTAAGGCCTAAGTCCAAGAAAAACAAGACAAATCAGAGAAAGAGAAGGGGGAGAAAAAAAGAAAAAACAAAAATCCTACTTAGAACTCTGACATTAAATTCAACCAGATTCCTAAGAATAATCTGAAACATAAAGAGGTCCAAAGAGATGTGGCAAAGCCAATACTGTGTTCAAATAAAAACACAGAGAAATCAACCAAAGTGGGTCAACAGCCAAAAACATATTCTTAAATTATAAAGCAGCATCAGTGACTCTGGGCTATACCTGTGGTTCACCAGTGAATCTCTGCAGAAACGCATCAAAGATTAAGATATCACACATTTCATCCTCAGGGCCTCTCATAATAAACTCTCAAAGCTTTACTTATTTGTCATCTCCTTGAAGATCATGCAATGCTACTGCAGTACTGTGTGGTCCTGCACGTACAGGATGTCAATAAACAGACCAATTTAGTTAATGACTATCTGACATAGCCTGCAGCTATGCGGCTGTACCCAGAATTCATCAAACCCTGTGAGAACACTCAGATGTGGAGAGAGAGGCAGCCACAGAGCCGAAGTAAAAACACAACAGAGAAAACGCAAATACCCTACGCACCTCACAAATATAATAAGAAAAATATGCATCTAGTGACATGTGAAAAAGCAATGCATTCATTTAGTCGACTATGAACTCCTTTGTATGCTAAAGTGTTCTCGAGCTCTTGTATAAATGAATACCCACAAACCTCAATGAGCTAATGCAACACTCTGAAGAAGAGTGGGCCAGAAATCCTCCACAATGATGTGAGACTGGAAAGACTGTACATTAACTTTGATGTGAGACTGGAAAGACTGTACATTAACTTTAGTTAAAAAAAAAAAAAAATTATATATATTATATATATATATATCTATATACATATACATAAACATAAACATATATACATATATATATATATAGAGATATATATATATATATATATATATATTATATATATATATATATATATATATATATATATATATATATATATATATATATATATATATATATACATATACATATATACATACATACATACTGTGTGGCCTAGGCCACACAGGGTGGCTGAAACACAAGTATATCTGTGCGAATATAGAAAAAGTACAGCCAAGCATATACACAAACTTACAAACACACTGTATTTAAGATGCCACTTTGCGCCAGAGCCTCAATTTATTACAAAGGCAGCAAGAAAACAATGTTGACAAGTAAGATCAGACGCATTTAAGAGAAAACAGGCTGCATTCCAGGACAGGCAGCCCAAAGCAGACATAAGGCACAGACAAAGACAGAGAGAGATAATCAGTGGCTTAAAACCATACAACTGTTCCGCTCCCCCCATATGGGTGGTTGTGGCAAGAAAGTTTCTTTGTGCTTCCCACCATTCACATCATGTGGTAAGTGGAAGCATCTTGGAAAGACAAGAAAAGGACAATGAGAAGAAGCTGCAGAGGTGGCTAGGAGTTTAGTATACTATAGCTCCTCAAATCCTTTCAAGTGTCAAACTACAACATAGAACACGTGTAATTTTGGTAGAAAAAGGTTCCAGTGAATTGCACTCTAGTTACAAGTGATGCTCCCTAAACCACCTAACAACAATCAGAACCTTCTACACAATGCTGAAAAGGAAAAAAACAAACAAAAAAACAACACAATTAAATGCTTTTCAATTCAGTTTAATCTGACCAACACACACAAAAACTAAATAAAAAAACAGAACATAACAAAAAATAAAATGCATTTAAAAAAAAACCATGATCAAATGATCAAAATTAGAAAATGATCATCTAAAATGCAACCAGCTATTTTTTTGTCAGTTAACTGATTATGCAAATTGTTCTTTCTTGTTTAAGTAACGGTCTTTAGAAGAGATTTAGCTAAGCATTACTATCTCAATCATGGAATTATAACTAACTTTCAAAGCAGTTTTTAAAGAGCAACGTACATCATCCCATATTCTACAGACGCAAACCCTGCCCAGTGCAGATGTGACTTCGATTCCCCTCTTATGGGTCAAAGACCATCTGGCAAATTCAAGGTTTACTTTCAAGGCTTCGCTTTGATTAGCAAGACGTTTTATTAGATGAGAAATTAATCAAAGGAATATAAACAGACAGTTAATCTGGCAAAAATGTGAAGGTTCAACATTGTTTATCATGAGCCATCTGTGCAAACTTTCTCAAAGTTGAAGATTGCAGAATCGTTTCTTCCCTCTATTCCCCTTTGTGAGCGCGCCTTGAGAACAATAGAATGAATAGGATCAGCTGACTGTAACATAAAGCTTCTGATTCTCTGGTGACAAGAGACACAGAAACTGTAACTTTAAATTTGATTTCAAAGAATGTTATATAGTTTGAGGCCCAGACTTAAACCAACAGACGCAATCTGCTTCATTCATCAGCCATGTCCAATGGGAGGGGGGAAGACAAATAGCTGGCATGCAAACGCCAGTTAAAAGTAAATTAGACATAAAATCTCTTCAGCAGCCCAAAGGCAGTGAAAGGGAGATTCTTTTGTATATATTTGTTTAAGGAAAAAAAAAACCTGGTCTTTAATTGCCAAGTACTGAACATATAAAGCAAATAGAGCAGCCCTGAATATGGTGAGACTCATGGACGAAGGAGGTGTCATGGAAAATACCGTTACATACAAATGAGCTCCATAATTTAGTTATTCTTTCCATCTTAAAGCATAGTTCGGTTCTCCTCTGTGTATTGTGTGTTTCTTCTGCTTGATCAGTTTAACATTTCACAACTCTGCGATGTCTCAGTCTTAAATGAATTATTGCACCTTTGCTTTGACTTATCTTGGCCGAGCAAAAAGAAAAATGTTACTTTAAAAGATGGCTTAATAAATATATTGTCATTTTTAAAAATAATCATGAAGCTCATACAGCACCCACAAGCATAAAAGACACCGTTTTTATTCTTAAATTTCAATAACGATTAGAAAGTGCTAATGATATGTCAAAGTCACAGATTTATTTAGTTGTAATTTTAAAACATAATTGCTGTTTGTAATTTTGATATGTTTAGAAGTTTGTGTTAAACAATTTAGCGGTACAACAAAACTAAAGATTTTAGGCAAGCTTTTTTTGCAATGAACATTCCTTCTGTTGGACATAAACTGCAGAATTTAAAGTTCTAAAGTGAAGTATATGCAACAACATTAATACTAAAATAAATAAAATAATACCAAATTGAGTTCTGCTCTAATGAAGATTTAGAAAGTTTATGTCATACCTGTATCCACTGATTGGCTTTTCTTTCCAGCACACTGCTTGGATGCTCAGAGTACAGTCCCCACAGACACTGGAGGAGTAGTCTTCTGCTTGTGTCTGCAAACAAAGCACCAGAATACAACATGTTACGTACCGTGTCAGAATCATTACCATTATTTTTACTCCTGTCTTCCTGGGATTTTGGAAAACCAACTACTGGTGGAGTATTGAGAAAATGCATTCACCTCCTGCAGTGACGTACGGGTTCCAGCAAAGTCGGCCTAGAAACTGTCCTAAAAAAGGCATCCTCCTCAAGGTTTCTGCTGTTGAGCTCTAAGAGACAGACAGAGACATCCACAGGGAAAAGAAATTGGATATAATACTGTACATGTTTTCCATTTTCAATACTCTCATACCTCTAGGCAAGCAGATGTGTTATGTCACCCCCAATCTGTCATATAATCAGACTACAATATGACAAAGTTTCAGCTGATATAAAACTTTAACATTGTTTATTTTATACGTTTCTCACCGTATGGCAGATCTTTACATCAAATCACCTTTTTCATCCTTTTTAGTTTCATTCATTTACCTAGCAACAGTAAACAACAACACTAAACAATCAGAGATGTAAACAATAAGTCTTTTTAATAGGTACAGTTTTGCCTTGCAGGCAAAGTTGAGGTTTTGGTTTCCCATAATCAAGATTTTATATAATCCAAGAAATATATATATATTAAAAAAAAACACTAATTGACTGGTGTTTTGTGTGTGTAAAGATTTCTTTCTCTTGGGGATTTTCCATTTAATCACCTTCAAAATATATTTTATTGCACTTACACCGGAAGAGGTAAGTTTTGAAGTCACCACCTAGAACAGTGGTGCGCAATCTGTGGTACGCGTGCCACTGGTGGTACGCAAACGCTCTCTGGTGGTACGCGGGGAACGTCATGACTTTCCACATTTTCACTTTTTTTTAAAAATTAAATCAGAAACATACAATGCATTATAAATACGTTTCAAACGAAATTCAGATAACAATAAATAACTACAATAAGGAATAAACATCTCTCCTGTGAATTTAAAGCTATTGAGAAGGCATATATGGCTATATTTTAAAGTTGGTCATCATGGTGGTACTCAGAGAGCTGAACAGTTTCTCAGGTGGTACGCAGTATTAAACTGACCTAGAAGATACTGCATAGGACTCAGATGAAGTCTGAGATAAAGAGAATGAGAAATACAGTACAAATAATTTGTTTCCTTTGCAAATATACAACAGTGAAGTTCTTTTCATTAGAAACATGCAGAAAGAACATGTGTACAAGTTTAAAAGATCTGTATCCTCTTGCAACGGAAAATTTAAACACACAGCTTTGGACCTGTGTGTTTAAAGAGCTTTGGAGAGTCATGAAGACAGACTAACTCAATTCATACAAGAGGATGAGATCACCATTAATGGGAAGCATAATGGTAATAGGCCAATCAGAGTTTCGCTAAATACCCCCACTATGGCCCACAACACCACCATCACTGTCTGTTACACAGCTCTCACACTTGGCCTTCCCATTAGTTCAATAGTCCATGGTAAATGCTGTGTGTGTCTGATGTAACAGAGGAGGAATGCTCATTCAAAATAGAAACCGTTCAATGCTTTGCGACTGCAGGAATGCCTTTAAGAACAAGCCATCACAAAGCAAAGCAATTATGACTGACTACCAGGGCACCATCAGTATCAAAGACTTGTCAACACTATCTCTAATTATGAATGGGTTTTGAGGCCATGTGTCTTGTTCTGATTAGAGACAGTCATCTCAGACAGAAGTGACTGATTACGTAGTGGCTGAGGAGCCTAATGGGACAAGTTGAAAGACAACAATAAAGAGAACAGTAAAGTAACACTTCTGTCCCTTACATCAATCAGAAACAGAATCAGAATAACCTTCACAGTATATGGCAGAGTAACTATGGTATCCACATAAATACAGATTAAGATGTACTGTCAAATTTCCCACACCTCTCATCCATCCTCTGGCACTGCAGGAGGATTCTCTCATCCTTTCCGGATTAGTGATGAAACACTGCACCTCTGTTCAAGCAGCTACATCAAAAGGATGACTGTTCAAGCAGTGCTATAACAGACCTAGTTCAAACAGATTAACCCCTCTGAGAGAATGGAATATGCTTACTTTATTAGGGGTTACAGTAAGACTTTTTATATAACTCAAACATCTATCATATCAGTACAAAACTCAAGACAAAGACTGGCCCAGTTAACCAGATTTAAAAAAAAAAAATCACCATATCTCATCAAAACTGATCACTTTTATTTGATTGTGGCAAATTATGATCAATCCAAAAAAAAAAAAGACAATTTGTGATTTTATGGAACAACACGATGACTTTTTCAAATGCCCAGAGGTTGCATGACAACCTTGCAGTGACAAAGGAAAGGAAGCCAGTAGATCTGGACAAGTGAAAGGTTGTTTACACTCCGGTTTTTGAAAACATCATTTCAACATAAAGCAAGAGCAAAACATTTACCAAAGCAATAGCTTATACAAAGGACAAATGAGAGAAAATAATCATATTTCCTGCAAATGTTTATAAATTACGAAATGCAAAAGATTGAGATAGAAAACATCCTCCACTGTTCGAACTAAGTATAAACCTGCAAATTAACAATAGGTATTTCTCATCTCTGCCACAAGCCACAGGAAAGCTGTAAAGTCATCAAAGGATGCGAAATACTGCCAAGAAGCAGGCTATCCTCAGCTGGTCTTTTATGAGCTCACTGCCAGTAAAAAGGATTTCAACCCAATTAAGCTATACCATTCCCTTTCTTTAGATCGTTCTTTGTATCTGCTCCATCATTCTACGCACGCTGACACCTCTCCATGACGTGAACTCAAAATAATGCTCACAAAAGAAGAGACAGAAAAATAACTGCTTGATCTATTGAAATATAGAGGTAGTTGCCAAAGCAGAGATTGATTAAAAAGTCAGACAGAGACACTAAGATTGAATCTAATTGTTAGCAAAGTGTTATTGTCAAACATATGGCATGTGGACGAACCAGACTGAAATGTGCAGGGGAACCGTGACAATGTCTAACATGGGGGAAAAGTAAATATCAGAGAAATTATTTGAGAAAAGAAGTATAGGATGTGAGGCATAAAAAAAAACTTTCTCCATATACCACAACATGGCCATCAATTCCGTCGATAAGTATAATAACTCTGATTACAATTGTCTATACTCACTATAATAATATTTATTTCCACGGTTTTATAATATCTATCATTTACTATTGCTATTATTTTTGCTTTTTAAACTAAACATCATTTCTTCCAGCTGTGAAAAACTATTCCCTCGCAGGATCAATAAAGTAATCTATCTACAGGCAGTCAGATTCCTAAGGAGAGAGAGTAGAAGAAAGGAGCTATGATCATAGCAATGCTAAACCCTCACAGTACTGCAGCCCTCCTGTCCTCGGCCCTCTTCCCAGATTTGCTGGATCTGATATGGGGATACATTAGGTTAGCACTCGAGGTCCCAATGCGGCTATTACCTGACTAACTCAACATTGCTCTGCTGCCAGCCCCACATGGACAGCCTCTGCACCACACAGAGCTGCTTCTGTTAGCAGGGCTCCAGCATTGCTTGACTTACTGTTCCAGCCCTGGCTCAGACGGAGTGAACACGTGCATGTTTGGGCGCCTTGTGGAATATACTTACTTGTGTATTATTTAATTAGTGCCTCATTAATCAAATGGCTTAAGTTCAGCCTAACCCATCAAGTGGTCTGTCTTTTTTCATTAGATGTTATGTACCTGTAAGATATCTCTCTTAGGTGAATAAAAAAACAGTTGAGTTGAATTCTGGGAAATATGTGAGAAATATATGTTCAACAAGAACACAGATTTCAGTGACTTGACTTGCTTCATAAAACAGTGACTGCTAGAATGAGCTTAGTTTATCCCAAAAAAATCTGCCTACCAAACTGCTGATGTGTGTGACGAGTTGTTGAAGGAAATCCCTCAGACTGCTTAAGTGCAGGCAGGTGTCTCTCTGTGTGTCTGGGCTGTCAGCCTGGCCCCAAGCCACGGCTTTGTCCATCCAGAACTGCATCTTCTGGTCATTCAGCAGGGCTTCAGCTGTCTGTTGGAGCTGCCTCTGTGGCTGCTGGAGCGCTCAGTCATTTGGCTGCTCATGCAAGCAAATTTACTTCAAGGCTAAAAGAGATAGAAGGAAACGTGAATCAAACTATTGTCAAATACAAGGATTGCACAGAAAGAACATTATAACGTTTCTATTTGTGGGCATTAGATTAAATTTAGGATCTTGGTTCATTTCTTATAATGATCCAAAGCGCAATATTTTAAAGAAAATCTGTGTTGGAGGTGGACAAAATGACATAATTCTGGTAATACTTACAGCAATACAGATTTTATTATTTATTTATAATTTGTTTATATATTATATATATAGAAAAAATAAAAAATAAAACATTTCAGACAGCAGGAACAATTTATGATGCGGCAACTTTTACAATCAAATTCTACAAATTAAATCAGCATGAGTTTTGCATGCATGAGAAATGATGAGTGTTTATACAAGTGCAAAGCTTAACTAAACCAATGAGGTATGGGTTTCACATTCATCAAAATTAAGAATTAAAAAATTAAATGGTAATATATGTCTCTGGAAAACCAGCATAGGTAAAAACATCTACCTGCTAATGCAGTTGCTGGGCATTCCTTCAGTATATGAACATATGGTCTACATTATTTATAACTTCCTATGAGAACACAGGTAGGTAATGCAATAATAAGTGGAATTAATAATAAGTAGAAAATGAATTGAGGTAAAGTGTGTAAATCTGTTTATTCTAACCTCTTATTACCACAATTTGATGATAGAACTCTTCAGCTTCAGGCAAACAACCCCTCTCCCACACATTCATGGCAGCCTACTGAGAAATAAACAGCACATTCTTCACTTTTTATGAAGATGGAGAAAAAAAAACGTGGGGGGGCAGATCCCAAGGGCGTGTGTGAGGATGTGTTTTATGTCTGTATATAGCCTGAGAATGGTGTGTGTTCGTATTTGTTGTTTTTTTACCATAATGACAGGTCTGTGTGGGACACCACAGGGTTATATTTTATGATCACCTCGTTACACACGATTTGTTTAATGTCTTGCCATCATCTCTGCTGGAAAGCCCCTATGGCATGCTGATGTGAATTTATAAATACTAATTTTCAGGGAGGAAAAAAGCCAAACCAAATTAGGAACAAACGCCTCTCGTTGCCTTGTCTCTTTGGGGTGCATTTTCAGTAAACCAGAGATAAAAAAGAACCGCCTGCTCAACACACAAGCAGAAAATGGTCTCACCCAAAATCTGCATCCGACCAACGCTTAGATGTAAAAACAAAGGCACATATGCTCTACACTGCTGTCATACAAACTTTTGGTGAAAATGTATGCAGGAAAAAAGTATGTCCAAGCACAAACACCACTTGTCCACAGCTCTGGTGTTGGCTCAGACATTCTGCTGGAGTTCGGAGATGTGGCTGCTCAAATATTATCACTGAAGATTTGTTCAACCAAGCTTGTGGACTTTGGGTCCCAGTGAGTTTGCATTTCTAATTATGAGATTGTTGACTTTATTTCAGTAAAATCACAGGAGTTCAACATCACTTTCTGCAAATTTACTTTAGTATGTTTTTAGTATGTTACTGGCTACTTCAGGAAATGTACTTTAGTCCATTACACTTTTTGTCAAATTCAGCAAATATCTCCCCATGATCCGTGAGCTGCCCATATGATTTTATATAAAGAATTTACATATTAAAGAAGAGTTTCCAGTGTTTGCACATTGCTTGGTTGGGACCACACAACACTGTTTCAGCCAAGCAACACCAGAAAAACACTTACAGTGCACAAAGGACTCAAAGGATTTTAAAACACTTTGCCCCTTCATAATCTGGAGTGGATAGTTGGTGTGCAAACATCAGACATGTTCCTCCCAAATTATGCGCAACCAACGGAGAGCTTAAGATCAAGACTTCCATCCACTGGAGGCTGCTCAAACAAGCAACCAGGACCACAACGTTAGATCATGAGAGGTGCTGCCTCCAACTCCAATAAAAGGAAAAGACGATGTCCACAAACACACTTTTTATTCTCCTGGCCATGCTGGGCAAGTTGCTGATCCTGAATATAAGGATTAAGTTTCCAATTTATTCATTTTTTTTTTTTTAATCACAGTGGGATATTTGTGTTGACAAATAACTTGAAATGTTATACTAAGAAACCTCATCATACTTGTTAGCAAAGCTGCAGAATAATTTTTCTATTATCGTGGTTTTGCTTAAACAAACTACAAAAAAAAAGGAGGGTTTTACTCAATTTCATTTTGGAAGATGTTTCTATGTTAGCATTTTGTTTGTTCATGGGGTTTGCTGTAAGAAAAACACACCAAGGACGATCACTACCAAAAAAAATCAAATATCAAAGTTGTCTGTTCTTGTTAAAGCTTCTTAATATGTTCTTTAATTTGATTTTCCAATTTGTCACTGAATGCACTATTATCTGGAACAGCATTACCACCATTACAAAAATGAGCCTGTCAACACTGATTAAAAGTAGCAAATATAAGTACTGTTCCGAATGTTAGCATCTAAAAATGTAAATAAAACAAAAGGGATCGGGGCTTCTGGTAAAGTTAGAGTTCATCAAGCGCACGTCTAACAGAAGAATTACAAATTTATTAAGATGGTGTGTTACCCACAAGCTGGCTGTTATATTACTTCAGTGTCTCTATCTGAGGTGCCATGTTCTCTGGACCTGGGCCATAAAAATCACATGGATCACTGCTGCCTAAAAGAGAGCTCAGTGCCAATTTTCCATGCCCACACTGCAGATTGTGGAAATTATTAAATATTTAAAAAAAAAAATCATAATAATAATAATATTTTTTTTAAAAATTGCTGGTGAATTATTTTTTCTGTCAGGCAAGATTCTGTATTCTCTCTCATAGTAATAATGCTTCAAGGGTTAATCAGTGTTTTATCAATGTTAGCTTGAAACTGAAGGACAGATCTCAAGTAAGATAATCCAGTGAAAGAGGGGGTGAAGTGAGTAACTCAACATCCACTAAAACTAGCTGTTATAAAAAGAGGTGTATTAATGTTTGCAAAGGGAGCACACCGCTGTCTCTCTGTGAACATTTTCACCAAAACATCAGGAAATTATGTCCACTTGGGAAAAAAGGTAATATCTCCTTTAAATTACTTATGATACTAAATTCCTAAACAGTTGCTGATCATTTCCCCCAGGAGAAAAAACAAAAATTTATAGCAACAACAACAAAAACAATAAACCAGTCTATTGTCCCTTGTGCTTCAAGAAATATTACCTTTGTTAATAATGGTTGAATCAAAACACCTTCAACCCAAATCAAAAGCAACTAAGAGTGCGTTCATAAAAGTATAAAATGAATTTTTAAAAATCATGATAACTATAAAAGCTTAAATTAATAAATAATGCGCATACTCCCTCTATACATTAATGTGTAATGACTACAACAAACCACAGGGTGTCAGTATTTCACCCAAACTGCAATAGTAGGTTACACATTGTTGAAAACTGTCAGTGTAAAGTTAACATACAACAGAACCTAAAGGTACCTCGAGTCCGTGTCAGTTTTTTTCCAGCAACGTGAATATGGTACATTCAACCAATGTCCACCCCTTTTTTCTCAGATGTTTGTGATGCTTAAGATGTTAGATGCTTATTAGCATATTTATCAATCATAATCTATAACTGTCAGCTAACAGATGCTTCAAATGTTGACTTACAGTCAGATAAGTTGTGCAGTCATTCAACTTCCATATCTATAGACCAGAAATCAGCTATATCATTCAGCCTCCGTATCTTCGACGAAAAAACAAGTTGTTCTATCCGCAAAGTAAACAAACTGAACTTCCCTCTTTTCGCGGAGTTCCGTGTATGAAAGAAGACCATTGGCTGAGAATTACGCCTACGCCCATTTGCACTGTCTGCTGGGAAATTGAGTCATATGGTGGAACACACGATGATGTTCACCTATAATGCATAGCAAACACACAATTATTTAAGACAAAAATATTTATTAAAAAATCATTAAGTCTTACAGTTATGTACTGATGCAATATATTTTGTGATGAAAAAAAATGGAAATCGTTCCAAAGTAAGGTCATATTTCTTTACAACACAACTAAATGTGTTCTTTAAATTACTACATTATAAATAAATGTAAATATTTCTTAATAATAGTTAAACCTTTCAAAAGGTATTTTGGAGTGAAAGAAGAAATCACATATTGAATCAAGTCATTTTGATCCACTTTCTATACCTGGTTAATGATATATGACTAAATAGATAGAAGTTTAGGGAGAACAAATACTAATCAAATTAAAAACAGAGTGTGGTGTGTTAATTTATTGTTGAAGTAAAATGATAAAAATACATGTTTGTTCAAATAAACACAGTCAGAAGCAAACGTTTTTTTCCTGAAAAATAAAAATAAATAAAATTCTGTTGTTTGTTTTGTTTTGTTTTTTAAGGTTTTGATGTTTTCTCTTAAAACTGTGTTTGACCCATGGGTTCCAATAGTGGAAGTGTAATGCCATGATTTCATCTGTATTTTTGACATAATTCTTTTGGGGTATACATGGAGCACGTTAAGTCTTTGCAATGTAAAATATCTCACATTTTGAAAATAGTCACATATTACTTACATCTGATTCTACTTCCATCTGAGTGCCCATATGCATTTGTGTCAAAGATTTTTAGACACACAAGAGCAAGACAGTTCATACCATGTCCAGGCATTCAGGGATCCCAGAACGCGTCTTTCCACAGCCCAAAGCAAACTTCAAGGGGTTCTTGGCTTGCATGGTTCAAACTGACAAATCACGCAGAGGCTCCGGTCAGACCCAGAGCAGCCTATACTGCACAAGTGTCTTATAGGCTGCAACAGTTGTTAAATACATATACTGCCTTGTGTTTGTGTTTGTGTACGTACACAGTGCCTTGCGAAAGTATTCGGCCCCCTTGAATTTTTCACCCTTTAGCCACATTTCAGGCTTCAAACATAAAGACATAAAATTTTAATTTTTTGTCAAGAATCAACAAAATGTGGGACACAATCATGAAGTGGAACGAAATTTATTGGATATTTTAAACTTTTTTAACAAATAAAAAACTGAAAAGGGGGCCGTGCAATATTATTTGGCCCCTTTATTTTCAGTGCAGCAAACTCACTCAAGAAGTTCAGTGAGGATCTCTGAATGATCCAATGTTGTCCTAAATGACTGATGATGATCAATAGAATCCACCTGTGTGTAATCAAGTCTCCGTATAAATGCACCTGCTCTGTGATAGTCTCAGGGTTCAGTTTAAAGTGCGGAGAACATTATGAAGACCAAGGAACATACCAGACAGGTCCCAGATACTGTTGTGGAGAAGTTTAAAGGCGGATTTGGATACAAAAAGATTTCTCAAGCTTTAAACATCTCAAGGAGCACTGAGCAAGCAATCATATTGAAATGGACAGAGGATCAAACCACTGTAAATCTACCAAGACCCGGCCGTCCCTCTAAACTTTCATCTGGAACAAGGAGAAGACTGATCAGAGATGCAGCCAAGAGGCCCATGATCACTCTGGATGAACTGCACAGATCTACAGCTGAGGTGGGAGAGTCTGTCCAGAGGACAACAATCAGCCCTACACTGCGCAAATCTGGCCTTTATGGAAGAGTGGAAAGAAGAAAGCCGTTTCTCAAAGATATCCATAAAAAGTCACGTTTAAAGTTTACCACAAGCCACCTGGGAGACACATCAAACATGTGGAAGATGGTGCTCTGGTCAGATGAAACCAAAATCAAACTTTTTGGCCACAATGCAAAACGATATGTTTGGTGTAAAAGCAACACAGCTCATCACCCTGAACACACCATCCCCACTGTCAAACATGGTTTGGGCCTGCTTTTCTTCAGCAGGGACAGGGAAGATGGTTAAAATCGATGGTAAGATGGATGGAGCTAAATACAGGACTATTCTGGAGGAAAACCTGTTGGAGTTGGAGATTTATCTTCCAACAGGACAATCATCCAAAACATAAAGCCAAATCTACAATGGAATGCTTCACAAATAAACATGTTCAGGTGTTAGAACGGCCAAGTCAAAGTCCAGACCTGAATCCAACCAAGAATCTGTGGAAAGAGCTGAAGACTGCTGTTCACAAACGTTCTCCATCCAACCTCACTGAGCTCCAGCTGTTTTGCAGGAAGAATAGGCAAGAATTTCAGTCTCTCAATGTGCAAAACTGATACATAACCCATACCCCAAGCGACTTGCAGCTGCAATTGCAGCAAAAGGTGGCACTAAGAAGTATTAATGCAAGTGGGCCAAATAATATTGCACGCCCCACTTTTCGGGGGGTGGGGGGTGGGGGGGTGTTAAAAATGTTTAAAATATCCGATAGATTTCATTCCACTTCACGATTGTGTCTCACTTGTTGATTTTTAACAAAAAATTAAAATGTTTTTTTTTTTTAATGTTTGAAGCCTGAAATGTGGCAAAAGGTTTAAAAGTTCAAGGGGGGCGAATACTTTGCCAAGGCACTGTACATGTGCATATGAGTATTGGAGTCTCCATGAGAATATAGTTTTTGAATTGTATGCACATGCATTACTTCTAGAGATGTACTGCTGGTGTGTGTGTGTTTGGATGTGTGTGGTCAAGAGTATGTTAATGCATGTCTTTACCACTTGAATACTGCTGAATATGCAAGCAGAAGCCGTGGTATGTGCTGTACTGTATGCGTGAGTAGTTTGAGTGTTCCAGTGAGACAGTGGAGTCTTGTGGATGGGGAAAGTGTTTAAAGTGGTCTCGTGGCTCTCGATTAGACTTTAGAATTTCTGTGGTGAAAAATCCCAGGCCTGTGGATTAGCATATAAGTTAACAGGAGTGTGTGTGCACAGGTGTGTGCAGATATGGCAGGTATGTGTGGATGTTCCCTTCTTGTAGATCAGTGCTTGTGGCCTGCTTCCCAGATAGTATTGAAATAATATTGGAATTGTGTGTGAGGTAAAAAAAAAAAAAAAAGGATATTGCTTTAGTTTTCTCGAGCTTTCCTTTAAAATGTATTCCGCCACATGATCTTCAAACTCTGGGCAATCATTTTTACTTTTCTCAAATTCTCTGGCACAGTTCATGTGGCCTGCTCTTATACAATCCTAATTTGTTTATATTGTTTATAGGTAGTACAGAAAATGTATCCAAGGAATGTACCTTTCGACACCATGTTACACCACTGTTCATCATGTAATTTAAGAATGTTCAGAAGACTATCAAGAGTGTAAATGTTCAATCAAATATGAAAGTTTCTGGAATATCTTCTAGTTGGTCGCTCCACAAACTAGGATGAACCCCAATCTCTGCATTACAATTTTAAGTGTACATATCAAAGCATTCCTACTGTTAGAATACCATCACATGAAATATATACATCACTGTGCAGTGAGCACAGCATTTGAAATCACAAACCGCTGGCCAAGGTTCTCTGGCAACTCCACCCTGGTATCCTGGCTGGGCCAAAGTAAAGGTCATCCAGGGTTATATCACCCCACATGGAGGGTGCTGTGTGTGTCTATGAGTGTGTGTATGAATCTTGTAAAAACATCAGCATCTTGGTTTGGAACAGGGTCCCTGGCAATATTGAAAAAACAAGAGAGAAGGAAAGAAAAAAAACCCACTGCAGAAATTTGGGAGAGTGTGGTTGGGTGCCCAAAGTGGAAACCCACAAACTGATGTTTTTTGTGACTATGCAAGTGTGTGCATTTGCCCATGTGTGGTAGCTAAAGCATGTTGCCATGCTCTTTCTTGAATGGGCACACATATGGATGAAGAAATGCAATGTAAGCCGCCTGTGTCTTTTACTGTGCAGCTACTATGTGATGATTTTAAAGCCACGAGACGGCTTGTTTTGTAGTGTTTGTGTGTGTGTGTGTGTGTGTGTGTGTGTGTGTGTGCGCGTGTGTCTTGTGTGTGTGTGTGTGTGCATTTGCATGTGGAAATCAATGCTTCCATATTTGGTAGAGTGCTGTGATCACAGCCAAGAATTTCACATGACCTGCTGTACCAGTGTGCTGTAGATTTAAAATAAGAAAATAAAATAAAATAAATGTGATCATTTACAAGAAACTAAATACTGTTTTCATGATTTAATGAATGAATGAATGAATAAATAAATGAATAAAATAAATATATGGACATTCTTGGTTGTCTCTTATGTAAGTTTTCCTCAAAATGCAATTATTTCATGTATCATGTTTAAAAAAAATTAAGTTGATCAATGTTCTCTTCTGTCAGAAACTTTTTTTTTAACAGCTTGTAGTTTGGCCAGAGAAATATGGAGCCAGCTGTAGAGCTTAGGTTTCAGTATGTTATTTTCAAACATATCTTAAGGTGTGCGACAGTACAGGCTTATCATAGTCTTCTTTTCTTTTTTCAAAAATTCTATGATCATTAGGACGTGGGGTGTATATATATATATGTATATATATATGTGTATATATATATATATATATATATATATATATATATATATATATATATATATATATATATATATATATATATATATATATGTTTATATATATCCTCTTTTTCTTCATCCATGCCTTTGTAATGTGTGTAGAATGCGAGTGAAGCTCTCTCAGCCCAACTTTACTCTTGAAAGACTGCCTTTCATGTGTGTTGCTTTCACATCAAATCATCATTATAACCATTACTGACTATGTGTTTGAAACAACTTTTTTTTTCAGCTTCTTGCAAAACTGACTCCTTTCACCTTTTCTGCATATTGATACTGTAGGTATTATGTGAAATGGCCTTACTAACATAACTCTATGGGCTGTGAGGACAGTGGGCTGTGTCCCCTTAATGGCTGAGTTTATAGAATAGGTGCAATGTGAGGTTCAGTGTCCTGCTCTAGAATATTTCAGCAAGTGATGAGCTAGGGATCAATCCAGTAATCCTCCATCTGGCAGCCAAGCAACTGAACTCACTACGCTATAGCTGCCCCACTCTAATTAGCCCCTGTTTGCATGAATATCACAAAAAACACAAAAATCTTAAAAGTAGATAAAGATAATCCAATTCAACAAATCAGGCCTACACCTGGTCATTTTTTTGGATAGAAGAATTATCTAATATTATGCAGCATATCTGTAAGTAGCAAAAGAATGTGGACGTCTAGGATTAGCAGTGATTTTGTAGATTAAATGGAATCAGGTGTTATTTGTAAATGGGTGGGTGGATGCACTGTTTCATTCAGGGAAGATGAATCCATAAAAGCTGATCTTCAGAGCAAGGGGCGAGATCAGGATACTGATCTTAGCCAAGCTAAGAAGTGTTTGGATTTTGTTTTGGGTTTTTTGTACAATGGCTGTCAAATTTTTAGATTAGAAAAGAGTAAACTAAATATAAGACATCATTTTCATAGACTGGCTTTTATAACATGAAATCAATACAAAGTGAGTACAGGCTCCAATCTGAGTGACTGAACTTGATTTACATTTTTATTGTTGGCTGAATAAAACAGAAGGAAAATATTTGAGAATTTGAGTGTTGCTATTAATAACAGTCACACGCCAAACTGCACATTTCTAACAATCACTCACCACTGCACTTTATATGCCCAAGTTGAGTGGCCATCTCTGGCAGCACGCCGCCTTATACATTGGCATATTTTTATTTATAAAGTCATTTTGGGTCTGCTCCCGCTCTATTTATGCAATTATCTCTCCAAATCTCAAAGCAATTACCGCCTACGTTCCAATGAGTTTTATTTATTAAATGTGCCCAAAGTTAATACTGAACTTGGTAAGCACTGCTTTAAGTATGCTGCACCTGCTGCTTGGAACGCATTGCAGAAAACTCTGAAGTTAAAGGAGCTGATTAACCTGGGATCTTTGAAAACTCGTGTGAGAGAAATTGGAGCAGCTTCATATCGGACTTGTTCTTGTTTTAATGTGAATCCGAACTTTTAGTCCTGTTGCTTTTATCTTGTATTGTATTTTATCTGAATGTTGTGTAATTTCTGTGTCATGTATGTAACTTTTCTGCTGCTGTCTTGGCCAGGCTTCCCTTGAAAAAGAGGCCATTGTGTCTCAATGGGACCGACCTGGTTAAATAAAGGCAAATAATAATAAGAATTTGTCTACGTGTGAAATTTATCAACCCACCTTACAGAATTTAACATTACTAATCTGTGACAATGGAATGTGTGAAAATGGTCACATTTGAACAGTGACAAACTCTCCTCTTACCCTGATGTCACTTAAAGCAAAAGAGCAGCAAAGAACGTGGTGTTTAAATCATAGATGACAGAAAGGAGTACAGTGATGGCTAGGAGATGGCTGTAGCTCAGTTGGTACAGCTGGTCGTCCAGTCTCCTTAAGGCTGGTGGTTTGATCCTGGCTTTGACTATTCACATGTTCAAGTGTCCTTGGGCAAGACACACTGAAGCCTTATTTGCTCCCTGTGTATTTTGTTGTCATTTAATTAATAATAAACTAAGACAAAGTGCAGAAACAGTATGATTACAAAATAAAATACACCCCCTTTAAGCTGCAGCAAGTTTTTGGCAAGATCTCAAATGCAGATGTAAGAATAGATAAAGAGATTCATCAGAGAAGAAGCTGCCTCTTTGGAACCCCTGAAAGGCAAAAGAGGAAAAATAACCTGGTGATCTCTTTTTTGAACCATTTTTAATCTTGAATACTGGAGATTTTTTGCAAAGTAAAATTTGGGGTGGACATCATAGGTGGATAATTGTAGGCATTTTTAAAACATGCTTCAAATAGGAAGCTAAAGATTGGCTGAGAAAGAGAGAGAGATTCTGTGACCAATTTAAAACAGCACTGCATAGAGTGAACATGCTATCACACACGTGTGCATACAAACACATGCATCCTGCATATGAGGGCACCACATTCACATTTATGAACACATTTAGGGAAATATCCACATGACTAGCAGTTATTTTAAGATTTATTTAACATACAAAAATGTTTAGACAGAGCGGTTTACCATTTGATGCTGTGCATGCACTGTATATTTTGTAATTGTAGTGTAATCAGAGTTCTTTTTCATCAAAAAAGGTTCTATTTATATAAAAAACACAGCTCGTAACCAAAACTAAACTAATTGTCAAATCTTAATCTTTATCTTTTAGATGTTTCATTCAATGATAACTTTAAATATGCACTTGATTTGGACTTAAGTATTTCTCTTTCATCACCAGGAGAAATGTAATAAGCTAGATTTGCACAGAAGCAAAAAGAGAACTATGCCTCGCACCTATATCAGGCCATTAAAGACCCCGCTTGACCCAAAATGACAGAAAGTTTGCTTCTAACACAACTTTGTTCCCACCACTCATTCATCTCCAAAGTTCAACAACCTGATACCAAAGCTTGGTGTCCACTTCTTCTATGAAATACTGTATAATGCACACACACACACATATACACAGACACACGCAAACACATTGACACCTGTTTTCTATTAGTCCGGTAGAATGGAGGGAAATTGAGTGGGAGTGTTAAACACAAACACATCCATCTATCTCCCCTTCTGTCTGCAATAATCACACACTTCCTGCTCTCAAATCCTTCTCCAATAGCTTCCTTTCCAATCATGTCTCTGTTTAAGTTTGAGTACACATGTGCAGGTGTGTACATGGGTTTCACCGCTGGCAACAGTCATACATTGACTGAATACTCAACACTCGTAGAAATATGACTGAAAGTAGAATGTGCTTTCTTGTTTGAGCTGTTTCAGATGTGTCTGCATAAGTGTAGATGTTTCAGTGTTGTACTCTTGGAGATAACTTGAGGAATTGTTTTACTTATATTGCTCCAATCACATCAGTTCCGTCCCAACGTTACATGCTGAGAAGACTTACGTTACCATTAGTTTTGCTGAAGTTTGTATTCTCATAAACGTGTGAAAAATAACTCTTGGGCTCCAGTCAGACAGTGAAGTCAGTTATTCTCTTTCTCTCTGTCTGTTGATACTATCAAAGCTCATCTTTGGTCATGCACACACTCATATCAGCACACGATTTATTTTCTGTACATGTGTCTGTACATTTGCACAGACTTAGTCTGCCTCTGGGGTCCTGAGAGCTTTCCTCCAGCCCTGTTCCTCATTAAGCATCTGTCATGGTGCCAGAATCAATAAGCACAGATGGAAGGGAAAAAAAAAACTCCTCTCCTCGCCTCTTTGTGAATGGACTGATCATTACCAAATTCCAAAGTGAATACCATAATCACCCGCGAAAGGCTCTCTTCAAATTCACTGTACTTTTTAGTAATTTGTTCTCTTAGTTTTAAACCGTCCTCCTTAGCACTACTTGTTAAAGAGTTGTGACAGTCACAAGTTCCAAGTTTGACTTTCTAAAATCATATACTTGCTTATCACTACCACAGATGAAAATATTTAGTTGTGGGTTTTTCTTTCTCTCCCTCCTATGTCCCCCTTGTCTTAACATGACACATCTGTTTCCATACATTGTTGCATGTTTGCTGGCAGAGATAAACAGCATCATTTAAACAAAGAGGTGGTTGGTGGGCCCTCTTCTAGTGTGCATGTATGTGTGTGCGCACGCGTGTGCATACATGTGTGTGCATGCCACCAGGTCTACATTAAACAAAAGGAAGAAAGCATGACAGCATCCAACCTCAGTTTGTCATCCTCAGTGTAAACGGCCGTACATCACGCTAACATCTTACATGTGCTCGGCCCCATCGCAGCAGTCGCACACAGCCGTGTCAACACAGCAGTAATGAAAACAAGAGGATGAAAAGAGGGAGCCGAGAAAGAGATGGATAGAGACAAATGGAAAGTGAAGAGAAAGACAAAAAGAGTGAAATGGAAGGCCGCAGAGTGTACGTGAAGGAGTGCAGAAAGCTGAGGGCAGGATAAATGTTTCCAGTATTAACGGAAGAGGGGAGGGGATTATGACATGGCTTGGCACCACTCTGCACTGCTCGTCTGTAACGCAAAGAAAATGTGGGTGGGTTTTCCACCTCCACAAAATAAATGATGCGAGGGGAAATGGGAGTAAACAACATCAGTCATTATAATTACTCTCATACGGCTACTCCCATGCACCATCAACCAACCCCCCTCACCCCTGTCTTCCCTTAAAATTTCCATCTGTCTTAACTCCCAGTCTTTCTTTGCCCTTTCTCTTTGACTTGATCGCACATTTTTAAATTGCCTCTCTTTCACTGGTTGTTGCAATATGTCCTTTTCTCTTTTCTGACTATATCAGAAAAAAAAAGTCATAGATCTCTTATGCAGGAAGGGCGGTTGAAAATATGAGGCTGGGAAAGTTGAAGAAAAACACTACAAATGACAAAACATCAACATTTCGTTAGTGTTGTCAGGCTGAATCGACAGCAGCCAGATGTAATACTAATGTTGGAACGGAATTAGACTTTTTTTTTAGGGGAGGTGGAAGCTGTGATAGAGATATAAACAAGCCTTGGCTCTACAGGCGAATGTGTCTTGCAGAAGAAGCCTTTAAATGCTGCTACGTGCGCTGTAAATCATGTCAGCTGTTTCTAAGAATTGGATGTGATTCCCTCAATATCCTAGCATTCTACGCTGCTCTGTCTCTGCAGATCTTATTCTTGTTTCCTTGAAAAGTTCCTGGAAAGCTGCACTGGCAAGCTGAAAATGGCTTCAGTAAAAACCCTTTGGGTAATCACTCCTACCATGTCTGACAGAGAGATTCGTGTATTTGGCTTTAAAAGTATTATATTGTATATGTAAATGAGTCAGTTTGTGAAGTTGCTGTTGAATATGAAAGGAATCTAACTTGATATACTTGAGTGGTTTCATTATCTGTCAAGTCAACCAAGAGCTCCCATCTTGAACTATTTTCCCCCTTTTTTTGGTGAAATTTTAATGTATATGACATAAGACTTGTGAAGAGTCAGAGCTATGGTGGAAAAGTCAGTCAAGTTACAGCCATATGTACATACTGAAGGTTTACTTCAAAATCAATACAGATTTACTTTATGATGCTGAGAGAGATGCTTTTGCTCTACAGGCCTGTGAACAGTTTGGTTCATTTCAGCAGGGTCTTCATTAGATACAAACACCCAAAATATCTTAGGGAAAAAAAACACTGAGACAAAAATCATACAAATCCTTTTTTAAAAGTTTAAAGATGTCCAATGGATATGCGTGTGCGTGTTTTGTTTTTGTTTTTTGTTTTGTTTTTTTTTTTGGTCACAAAACTTTGTGGGTATCTATCCAAGGTTAAAAAAAACTGGACCTGGTTTCATCTGACAGAAATTCACCTGTAAAGATGGCTAAAGGATGAAGGAGTCAAATTATGCATACTTTCAAAAGTAAATAAATAACAGTTGAAAACTCAACTAAAAATAACACAATTTTGAAAATAATGCAAAATTAAAGATGCAAGTCTAACTCCATAAAAAAAAAATCAAGGAAATTATTTCTCTTTTATTCTCTTTTATACTTTAGATATTTATTAAAGACAAGATTCATCAAACATATTTTTATTGTATACTTATATGTAAAACATTAGGAAAAGTGACATTTTAAAGAGAAAAGTGAGTTGCTTTACATTTTAAATTCATGGATTGTCACCATGAAACTTGAATATTTACATTATGACATTTATTTAGGTGTATTGCAATTGTTCTGAAATTTTGATGGAACACAATAAACATCAGTATGTGGAAATTTATGAAAGAGAAGCTCGTGGAGATGAGTTGTAAGAGTTGTCATGAGCTGTTTGAAGTAAATCACAGATTCAGCATATCTCATAGAATAAAGAAAAGGTGTTCTTAAGCTTAAGGGCCATGATCTTGAAAGTCGTCTGATTTTTTCTTCTTCTTTTTTTTCCCATAAAAACCTGTAAAAGCAGAAAGTCGTAGTGCTGGACTTTTTTTTTTGCTGCTGGATTCTGGACCAAATGACGACAGGGCACAGGGGACTGGGTAAGGCAGGTAAGGAGTGAGCTACAGTAGTCTATGTAAAAACGAGATTACACCCAGAGGTTCCCGTGGGCTTGTGTTTACCTGTGCAAACCTCTTCCAAACAAGTCAATTGCCACAAATTGTTTTTCCAAATCATTCTTATATGCTCTTTTTATTCACCACTGCAGCCTCCAGGAATGTTCTTTTACACTCGGCTTATGTAAGTCTGGCCACGGGAGACTTGGAACTCAAATTGTTCTGGATCAGTCTTGTAAGACGAACGTAGTCCCTCTGCGGGATGTAAAACAGCCAGCCAAGTCAGACGGGTTCCAAAAAGCGACCAAACACCAGCAGCACCAGAAACCTCCCGAAACCACCCACCTTGAGGCTGCAACACATCAGAACAGCACAAGAGAGAAGACAATCAAGCTCCGTCATGATGCCAGAGCTTCTGAAACTTTTTACATAGCTTTTGTGCTTTTGAATTCATGAACTTAAAACTGTGTTCTTAAAGCAAACATTTGAACATTTAAAAAAAAAAAAAACTCTCATGTCTGTCATCTTTACTATGGCAAGCATCTTTCCTTAGTTCTTCTTTAATATAAGATGACTCTGGGATTTCACCTTCAAATTTCAAGCTAGCAGCAGGTGATTCAGCCCTCGCCACCCCCACCTCCCATCCCAACACCTCCAGCAGTTTTGATGCCAGTCTGGCATACGTTGCTTGTTTACTGGTAACTGTTGCAAGCACACGCAGAAGCACGGCCTCATGGCTGCAAGATCTTCAAGGTGTTTCTGGGGCCTCTCTGTCTGGATCTGGAGTCGTATCAACACACCATATGATGTTTCCTGCAGATTTGTTCTTAAACTCCCACTTTTTATAAAGAATGTGCAAATCAGGCCACGGATTTGGCGGGTAGGGATTGTGCTTGTGTGTATGTGTGTGTCCCATGCAGTCATGTCAACAGAGCAATCATTCATGTAGAGGAGAGTATACACTTAGAGGGTTTAGCTCAGCTGGCAGGTGATGATGGACAAGCCTTTCAGGGAATAAGTGAGGGATGGGGATAGGGAGGGAGACAGATGGGTGGAAAAGAAGGACTGGTGTAGAGACATGAGGAAATACCTTTGGCTTTTGAATAATTCACAAAAGAAAAGAAGCAAGATAAGCTTTGCTGTGTGCCTGCCCCATTGTCACCCAGGCTGGGCAGAGAGCCACGGCTGAACACTCCACGAGTCCAGCAGAGTGCAAACTTCTTAATTGCCTCCTCCTTCCTGCTTCCTCCGTCTTTCCATCCCTGCTCTGCTGGCTGAGAGGACAGGTACAGGAAGCACTTATTCATTAACAACCTGGTGCTCGTGAACTTCAGTGAAGCACTCTTCAGAGAATATGGGGGCAGCTCAGAGCGTGTGTGTGTGTGCATATGTTGGAGAGGAGGCGAGAGGTGAGGGGGGCTAAAGGCTAAGGCAGGGCCAGAGGAGGGGGTTGTGTTGGTTTGGTGACCCAGGGTCTTCTAGCAGATGAGGGGAGGGCTGGTGAAAGAGATCTTAACGACATTACAACTCAGTGAACCATATCAGCTGCAGCAACCATTGGGTGGGCACTTTTTTTTTCACAGATTATCAATATTTTAGAACCTAAAACAGCAGTTGAGGTGTCTGTGCACCCATTCATGTTTGATTAAAGTATTCATGTTGTTTCTCTTCCATCTTTGTATCTTGACTGCATATGCAACATGAGCATTTGTTTATGCCTTTGTTCTGCACGCTCAGGAAACAACAAAGTTTTAAAAAAAAGTCAAGTATAGTTAAAGAGCTTTAAAACATAATACACAACACCCAAGCAGCAAGATTTTCAAATGCACGCACTCATTTGTAAGATGTCAGCCTGCTTCTTTGCCCTGGTTGGATGGCAAGAAGGAGAGCTGGATGCTTTTATTGGCTTTAAAAGATAATTACATGCCTACTGCCTGCCTCTTACTGTTGATCCAGGGTCAGGGAGTTTGTTAGCCTCACTGACGGTCAGGTTGAGACTGGAGCTTAGAAAACTGCTCTCTTAATCGTGACTAGGAACAACAGTTGGCTGGGAGACTTGCATTTTGATCGAGGCTTGCACTTTGCTGCAGGGTGGCTAAAGCTTCCTCTCACAACCACCGAGCACGAGCATAAATAGCTGCCACCCATGCAGCTGACAAGGCGCTCTCAGTCTCTTACCCGTCAGTGCAGCAAACTCAAGGCCACATGCCCTTTTTCATTACTCTGAACAGGCCAGCTGTATTGTAACTACAACCAATTTCCTTGCAGTCTATAAAGCTGTCAATCAAAATCATTCGGAATAGAGAGTGGAGGTGGGGGTTGCAGGGGCGGAGCTGGGTGGGCTTTGGGGGAGGGCTGCGGCGCCCTAGACCAGATGTCAGAGTTTTGCACTGCGGGAGGTAGATTGGTAGAGAGAGATGCAGGGAGATCATGTTTACCTGTAGAACAAACAACTCACAGCCAGACTGAGGCAATCTTTTTAAGGTTCCATTTATTAAAAGTTATGAACAAAGAGGCAAATAAGTTATATTTTCATTTGTTAGAATTCTATCAGTGTTTGAACATTAATTTTTTAGAGAGCTAGTACAACTTTCTACTTTCATGGCTAGCCTCTGACAAACCCATAGAAACAGCTGTCTCTCTCCTAGGATCGGAACATAATACTGAAGGGGAGGTGTCAATGTTGTCTCTCAAGACAGTTAGCAACAAAAGTGTGCACCTTAAGGCTTTTTTTTTTCTGTTATGGTATATCATTACATATAAACTCTTTAGAAATATACTTCTGTCAAATACCTTGACAACTACTATGTACACTACAAAAATAAATTTTCATATAAATAAATTATATGGCATACATTTATCTTTGTAACTGAAAACAGCATAAATCCACGCCAACCAAGACCACTGATTTTTTTTCCTTTTAAAATCCTCTAAGAGCTATTATGAGACCTGTAGTGTAAAATGTTATATATTCTTTTTTCCTATTTAACATTAGTAAGCACTTTATACAGATCAGAGTCCATTAATGTAAAAAAACAAAACAAAACAAAAACAACAAAAAAACAAATAAAACCGTAATAGTTTTTTTTTCAATAGACATAAAAATCCCTGCATTTGTTATCCACTGGCATCTCAACAATAATGAAAAGAAAAAAAACCCAACATATTTTATATTACAAAAATATAAATATCACAAATGAACAAGAACAAACAAACAAACAAACAAAAAAAACATTTAGAAATGAATAAAATAGTTGCCGGCTTTGAGTTTCTCCACTGCTGCCAATGTGACAATGGGAGAAACTTAAAAACGAACTGAACAACCTATTTCATGCAAGCAGCTGATGTAACCTGTTGAACAGAAAGGAGAAAACTGCAAAGACCTCTGGGAAGAGCTGCAAGTGTTCAACAGGAAGTGAGAGTATAAAAATGGAGGTGTGGAGGGAGTGTGAGAGCAGGCCAAGGGGGGCTGGGGAGGTTAAGGGTATGCCTGCTGGCACTGACACATGCAGATGTAAACTGGCCATTGCTGCTGGAGAGAGGGGCTGGTAGAGTACACAGCGGCCCCCACCCCCATCCCCATCCCCAAACTCTGGCCTGCACAATTTAGCAGCTAAGGGGAGACATCCAATTAGTGTCATGGCATTATGCTGTGGCATTTTTATGAGCTGAGGTCAGTGAGGGACATCTGTGGCCCATCTAGGACCAGTTGCCTTTACTGTCACTAAAGAGGGGCTCAGACAGAGTAAGGGGATGGACCTGCACACACAAATGATTAAACAAACACACTATGACACACACACAAACCACATTGCCAGGCCCTAAAATTCTTAGCCCAAAGCAGGCTTCATGGTCTAGCTTATTGAATAGACAAAAGGAGCTACTTCAGGTGAAATATTCCTGTGAATGAGATGCCGTCAAGTGCTATTTTGAATTGGGTCATACAGTATAGAGTCTGAGCTTTAGCTTATCCACAAGACACAGCCACTTAAGGCGCAGAGATAGCACCCTGTGTTGACCCTGTTCAAGAACCAGAAATGTGAAGGTTCCCGTAAAGGTAGAGTGAATTTCTGAGGTGTGTTTACTGCTTGCATGTCAGTATACAAGACAGAACCTGCCAAGAGCCTGCCAGGGTTAAACAATACATAACCTCTTACAGTAAAATACAATCAGCCTAACAGACAGTGAGACAGAGCTGAGTGCAGAAACAGGTTCTAAGGCGATAACTTAAAAAAACAAACAAACAAAACAAAAAAAAAAACCAGACAAACGAGGATGAAACAAAACAGCATTTAAAATTTCTTCATATCAGCTCATTTTAAATAGCACGCATGGCGTGTCAAGTTAAAACAGTAATTGTTTCATAACTACCACAGGTTTGTGATAAGAAAAAAAAATTGTTTTACAAGCGTACCTTTATACAATGAAAACACATACAAACACACGCGCACCACAACTTATATAATAGCTTTGAGAATTCTAACAAGTTCCCTCATGTTTTAAATGAGTGTAAATGGTAGTTTACTCTGAGGATTTATCTGATGAATTAGCCAGAAAATAATGAGGCTGTAACACTCACGCCTAACACATGCCTTCTTCCCACACAAACACAAACAAATACCAAGACAGATCTCTTCTTTTTTTTTTTTTTTAAAGAGAGATATTTGCATAGAGTCAGAAATGTATATTATTTAAAAATATTTTCAGCAGCAACAGTGAATGCTGACAGGTATTTTTGCCTTGATGAAGCTTCCTAATGGCACAGTTCCACAGTTAAGTGAAAAATAATCAGAGATCTTTCATACACACTATTTATCATTCACATTCACACACACACACACCCACACACACCCAGACACGCACAATAGTAAATAGTAGCCTCAGTTTGTTAACATGAGGAGTTCTACAGATCCTGAAATTATACCTACTTTTTGTTCATATTTACATATGTATACATCTTTTAAATACAGATACAGAAATATGTAAAACAATAGTCCGCTGGGTTACAGTAACAATGAGCACCATTATGGCAACACTGGCAAGCTTCTCGCAGTATCGGGTTAGAGCAAGCGAGGTTGGGAGATGCTGAGCTGGGCTGTGCCAAGCTTGGTCAGTTGCTTAGTAATATTGAGTAGTCCATCTTTGGCCATAGTGCTTTTGTTCTCCAGAACTGGAAATGAAATGAAAATGTATCGTCAGTACTATGAGATAGAACAGAAACATTTCCGAGGAGTAAAGAACTAGCTTTGAATCTGCTCATCTCACCTCAGCTAGCCCGTCTGCCTCTGTTGCTCTCAGCTGCGTCAAACTCCAAATCTTGGAGCTCCACAGCCTCCACCTTGACTCCCCTGGCCCCTGTGTGGGTGTACAGTGGCACATGTGGGTCCTGGAAAGTAGTCTCGGGCTCCTCCCGCTCCTCTGGTTCCTCCGGCCCAGACGAGCAGAAACTGTCTGTTGCAGTGTATCCTGGGCCCTGGCTGGACATGGGTGCTGGGTGAACTGCGACAGTGACTGAAGCTGATGCTGTTACCGTGGTAATGGGTTGGCAAAATGGGGTTGGGTTGGGGTGGTGGTGTGGGAGGTGGTGGTTAGGCTGTGGGTTTTGGGTAGAGCGACCTCTGTGGCCTGCTGAGTGTTCTCTATGGCTCTGCGAACCATGATGACCCCCAGCCTCAGTAGCAGTTTCAAAAGCGTCCATGCGTGGGCGGGCTGGAGGTGGGGCCTGCCGATGCAGCTGGCTCCTGGGGTCCCTGCTGCTGTTTCGCTGAGTAGCCCTATGCTGAATCCCAGAATCACAACCCTGAGAGGAGACAGACTGTAGAACAAGACAATAAGATCCTCATTCTGAATTTGTGAAAAATCAACCCATCCACCTCAACGGTGGATATTTTCTTACCGAAGACACAGTATAGGCTGGTGGGTCAGACTGTCTGGCAGAGCGCCTAGGTCCTGGCCCTGCTCTCCTTTCCTCCTCTGTTCTGCCTGTTCTGCCCCTGCTGTTCTGGAGGTGGTACTGCTGCTCCTCCATTCGAGTTTGTCCTCTGTGCCGGTGCAGGTTGTAATTTGGCACCTCGTGGCTGATTCCAGACCCTGTGGTGTTAGAGCTGTATTCCGAGTCTGACGAGTCTGAAGCTGCACCAGAAGTGGTGGCGGCCACAGTTGTGCGAGGTTGGACCGAGAAGTGGACCACATGAGGAGGTGCCTCTGGAGATGGTGTAGGTAATCGGCTACGGCCATCAGCTGGTGACACCTGAGCAGCGAGAGGAAGGAAACATATTGTTTATGTATATATATACACAGTCATGGAAAAAAATATTAGACCACCCTTGTTTTCTTCAGTTTCTTGTTCATTTTAATGCCTGGTACAACAAAAGGTACATTTGTTTGGACAAACATAATGATAACCACAAAGATTGCTCATAAGAGTTTTATTTAAGAGCTGATATCTTACCATTTTCCATGGTTTTCTTGATTATAACCTAAATCACGTAAGTTTTTACATCAATAGCTATGACGTTGTACTGCCAAAAACACTGCTTTTATGCATTCAGTGTTTTCTTTTCTGTCTGTTTTAGTCACATGATGACGTTTAGTGGTACCAGGTATTAAAATGAACGAGAAAGTGAAGAAAAAATGGTGGTCTAATAACTTTTTTCCATGACTGTATATATATATATATATATAGATATATATATATATATATAATATATATATATATATATATATATATATATATATATATATATATATATATTATTTATATAACACACACACACACACAGTTTCCTGGTTGACTGATATATTTTCATGCAATAGTATTTTATAAGATCTTACCTCTGGATATGGTCCAAAGTATGATAGTAATACTGGGAGGAGTACCAATCCATTCAGTACTCCGAGAACTGTTAGGATGGCTAACACTGCAAAGAAATACCTACAATACAAATCATATACAGAGTGAGTTTAATAGTGGGAATAACATTTATTATCAGTTATAATGAAATTAATAAAGTTAAGGCTGAAAAACATGGCATGCATTTATTTATCTATGACAGAACATCAAAACATTTACCAAAATTTAAGATAATACCAAACAGATGGAAAAAACAAACCCAAAAAAAAAAAAAAAAAGAAAAAAAAAGAGTATAGACCAACACAGGCAGATGTGAAGAAACAAAGGAAATACCTGTGCAGACCACAGAGGTTTAAATGAGGGGAGATATGTGCAAGATCAACCATTACACATGCCTGGAATAACACTAACACAAAAACACCAACCACTCCCCAAACAAACATACATGTATAAACCCCCCACAGACAAGCAGGCACGCACTGTGGTTTTGAGGAGCAGAAAAGAAAGCTACCTTGTGTGTATCTAAGTCCTGCCAAAGAGGGTTAGTTTTAAAGAAGCCGCAGAGAGAAAAGAAAGGGGAAGCATAATTAGCCAGAGCTGGTTAATTCAAAGGCACGGGAGGAAAAAAAAAAAGTGGGCAAGGGTGCACTCTCTTGGGTGTGTGGTGTATAAGCAAACATGGGGAAAACAAAGCTGAGAGGAATGTGAAGGGAGGAGGTAAAAGAGGGTTAAAAAGGGGGGGGCAGTATGGGGGGCACAAGAGCACAGGGGCCTCTCTCTCTTCCTTGGCTCAAAAAAAAAAAAAAAGAAAAAAAAAGAGCGAGAAGCAAACAAATGAAGTGAAGGGTATAGAATTTAAACAATTTAGTCTAGGAAGAAGAGAAGGGAACCTCAGAGTACCGCCCCTCCCTGGCCTCTCTCCCTGTCTTTTATTTCTTTCTCCATCTTCTCCGGCTCGCTTTTCTCTCCCTTCCTTCCAGTTAAGCTCCTGTGAAATTCCCGGCCACTCCACAATCCCCTCCATCTAATTAAATCTCCAACGTACAAGGTAAGATCCCTCACCCAAAAAAGAAGAAGAAAAAAAAAACATTTCTCTACTCCAAATATTCCCCTCTCTCTGTTCCTGTGTCCCTCATTAGGGTAGCCTCTCGTCTTCACTGGGTCTCCCAAAGGAAGCTCTCAGGTTATCAGACACCGAGGTGACCATCAACCCTCTTGTTGACCCCGATTATGATTGTGAGTGGTTGTAAATGGGGATGAACTGAGGTGAGATACACTGCAGGGATGTGCAGATGGGCCTCACACTCATATTCATAACTGTATGTTGATATTTGTGGGTGTGAAGAATGTACTTTATTGTTGAGATAACAACCACAAGCCTGCACAGCAAGCAAGAGATTAAATACAAAAACAGTGGAAAACTACATCTGACTGTGAAGGAAACTGACAAAACCATTAGGGTCGTCATGACAACACGAGAGGCCTCATGAGCCAGACTTGCGCTGACACTCGACTAGACTGCAGTCTGGTGTCATTGCTGGTGGGTGGAAACACCGTCCATCCAAAACCATTACTTTTCAGATTCTTCTTTCATTGTTTCTGTCAGTATTGATACACTTCTCGTTTGCAAAGTTACACTATCAGACAACATGACAATACAACGTAACAAAACAAGAAAAAATGCTAAGTAACAAAATAACTGACAGATCAAAGGATCATTGGCAGATTTTTCACGATTTAATTGCACCCAGTGTTGAACAACTTTTCAAAAACATGCCAAACTCCAGAGTTTGATAGTACATGGGCACTAATAGATGCTACCTAAGAAAAGCCACTGATCGCCCTCTGCAAAAGCACACATGAAGTTTTTTTTAAAGGCCACCCATCCTTCATCTGATTTTAGTACACCATCATAACTCATAACTGGTTCTGCAAATCAAACTAATATGTCATCACTACAATTAACTTTTACATTCACACTAGCATGGGGAAACAGTGTGTCACTTTTGCACACACACATATACAGACACACATGTACTGCGCACATGCACGCGTGCAGCCCACATACCAGGCTGAGTGCCCTGCCGGGCTGTTTGGAGAAAAAACATTCACAGGGATGATGGAAAAAGTCAGGGAAACATTTCTTTCGGCACAAGCAGAAAAATACGAGCGGGGCCTGTTGTTATTGCACCGTCTTGGGGCGCTGCTTTGTTTGCTCAAACAACAGCAGAACCTTTAAATGGAGGCCCTGGACTGAACCAGAAACCAGAGCACAGCGCTTCACTGGAGGTGAAGAGAGAGAGACTGTTGGCCTCTATAGTTTGTGTGTCTGCATGTGTCTCTCTGAGTGTACGTACGAGTGCACTCTCACTAGAAGGCACGCCATCATTGACCCCAATGATTACAGGGTCAGGGAGCAGGTTGGTGTGTGACCATATGTGGGGGACTGTGTGCATTTGTCTAAGAGTCCACATATGAGCACAGGGCTGCAGGCATGACCCAAGTTCAGTGCTCAAAGTTCTTAAAGGATCAGGTTGATCAAATTATACAGTGACCTGCAACCAATGATATGTGTACATGTCTGTGTTATCTACTGAACTCAGTTAAAAAAAAAAACTGAACTCATAGTAATCTCTCATAATAATCCAGGGAGGAGAACGTGTAACGGTCATTCATTCTGTTTCCCTGTGTGGCAGCTGGTCATTAAGTCTCTGTGTGATGCTTATGAGAGGGCAGACATGCAAAAGGAGGCACGAAACGCAGGGCTGCCACAGTGTGTCGGTTTTAATTTCCACTTCTCTTGTCTTTCCACAACTGCTCTCTTGCCGCCCACCCGGTTACTCCTTCCCATGCTTATAAATGTCTAGTGAGAGCAGTTAAACTAGTTGAAGGAGATTACAAAAGCCAGAGGATTTTCCTGCTCTCTTTTTCTCGCTGCCCCGACCTTCTTTCCTTTTACTTCCCTTTGCTTCCCTGTTAACTCCCTCCAAGCTCTCTTCTTCTTTCAACTTCTCCTGACCTTAAACCTTTCATCCTTCCCTCAGTTTTCTATAAACTGTCAGGCAAGAGAGACATTAAGGAGGAAAAGAACAGGATGAAAGAAAAGACATGAGCAGAGAGAAAGATGAAAAACGATAGAATCTCTTTTTATGAATCTTTTTTTTTTTTTTTTTGACATCACCACCCAGAAATACACAAAAAACAGGTATGTGAAAGTGGAAAAAGGATGGGTTTTACAGAGAAGGGGTATGCAATTGAGATGCGGGTGGAATAGAAAGCGATTGGAGAGGCCTTCATGCATGACTGCTGTCTCCAGTGACACACAGGTTGAGGCATAGTCTTGATGAACACTGGACGGCATATAGGTGCCATATGATAACTTTTTTAAATGCAATCCTATATTTTTGCAGAGAAGCTTTAGCCAAGGCTTGATTTTACGCTCACCTGACAATAAAGTCAAACTCGGAGCCTGCGAGCATTAGGACGCCAAGTAACGTGGAAAAAGCTCCATCCAGCACCGGAGCGAACATGTGCTCCAAGGCCAGCACTGCCCGCTTGTGACGATCCCCTATGGCTGTCAGGAATGCCTATGACACACACAAACATAAAGTTTTAATCTCACTCTCAGGAGGATCACTTCCAAAACCATCCAGAAAAAAAAAAAGAAAAAAGAAAAACAAGGATGAATTATTGAGTTTAAGCCTACCAGTGCCACATGGACAGTGAACTCCACTCCAATCCCCACAGAGGCGATCAGAATGACAACAGGGACGGCGCTCAGCTTGATTCCCATCAGCCCCATGAAGCCAAACAGCTCAACAGTCATGAGAGAAAGCACCAACACCTGAGGAGAAAAGACCTTTCTGTCAAAAAAGAGGGCACGTAAGGTTTGGGCTACCCAAAATTAACTTTGTAGGAGTTATTCATTTTTAGGTTTATATCATCATATAGGTAAAATGTCATAGTTTTTAAAAGCTTTTTATGGTGCCCAACAACCTTGCCTGGAAATCAGGCATATTGTGGATACTAGTAGGTTCTCCATGCTAAATGCTCTTCTTTTATTCTGTCCACAGGAAATCAATGATACTCCACATTCAAAGTTGTAAGACAATGTCCATCAATCATCACAAAACACGTTTGCTGGATGAAAGCAATCATAACCCTATGTTCTGTGCAGCAGGTTGTCCTCTGTCTGAACATAAGTCAGTGTATGGGGCAACAGTGTGTAAGGATAAAACGTCTCTTATAGATGTGTGAAGTTGTAGCCACACATGTGGGTGAAGCATGTGTGAGATGGTGCGTGAGCCCGCGGAGGCTCCCCAGCAGAGCAGGACAGGAGCTGAGAGTAAATGCCATTATCAGCTGACAGGCGTCAGGTTACATGGGGCCCAAATCCTTTGAAGAGGCCTGATGTGGGCAGGGGAGGTGAGCTGTGAGTATTAGTATAGGTGAACATATGTCCACAAGGGTTATTTGTGTGGCAGTGTCTACACATTATTCTCAAACGCATTTTGGGTAATCTGATCAAAAGATGGCAGATATGAGAGAAAATGCCATCCTTATTAAATAAACTTGTCCGTTTCTTCTACTTCTCAGTATTACGCGACAATTTAGGCAAAATTTTGTATGTATCAAGCTTTGAGTCTCAGATTTGTGACAGAAATATAACACCAAAACATAAACAAGAAATACACAGATCAGAAGTGATCACTCCTTCTGATGCTGAGCATTTATAGCGATTGATTTTTAGTGATTAGAAACGATCTGAGTAAATCTAAGTAGAGTTTTTTTTTTTTTTCAACACAGCCTCTGTCCACCTGCTAACATTAGATTTCAGGGCAAATAGTTTTGATGGATTGATGTTTTAAGGCTAACTGTGCTCTGGGCCTTGATGCTTCGCCATAACAAGCCTTTTGATCTCGCTTGTAAAGCCTGAAGGATGAACATGAATTTCCCTTCTCCCTTGTCTTACATGTTCAGGTGTCTTGGCCACTGCCTGTTATAAAATACAACCCACCAGAGAGAAAAGCCAGAGAACTCTGTGCATGTGTTTCTGTGTGAATTATGTACCTGCATGTTTACACATTCATACAGTAGGAGTGCAAGTATATACATGCCTATGAGAGCTCAAAGTGTGTTTATGAGCTTGTCTGTGTATGTGAATAGGTACTTGCTGTATCCTTGGAAACTCCACGTGTGAGAGGAACAGGGCACAACAAGGTGTATTTTTTATAGGTTTAAAATGGGAGCTGTAGCAACTTTGTCTCTTATTTCAGGACAGATGTCTGAGAGTGTTGGACGAGACTAAACAGATTGGCCCTAACAAAACAGCACGAGATAAACACTGGTGACTGGGGCAACAATAACTTACAGCAGCCCCTTCTTTCTCAACCTTTTCATCTGAGGTCTTCAGGAACCACAGTTTTCTCATAATGACAATGGTTGGGGCTACCCTAACCGTTTTAAAATTATATTTAAATTCATAAAAATTTCACATGAGGCTAGTGATCATGTTTTACTGGATTTAACAACGCAAGCACATGAAAGCAGTTGAATATACTGATACTTAGAAAGAGAGCAGAAGCTTCAGGTCAGCTCATATGCTTTTGATCGTTGTTTTTAAAAAACCTTTTCATTCTAAAACGATGGAGCAGAAAATTTTTGAAGATACTGTTATGTATTTACTTAGCATCTAAATCTTTCAGGTTCCTCTGTGTACTCCTGTCAGTGCAGCAACTTATTCTGTATCACTTAAAATGTATTTACTATGTCAAACCTAGACAGACTGCCACTGAAGATTCTTACAGAAAAGTACCATGGGGACACACCGCAGCATTTTGAGTCGTCACCAGATTATCAAAAAGACTTAACAGTGAAACTATAAACCCCAAAATGGACCAATAATACCTGCACAGTAACCTGATCGTTACTAGTCAGTGAGAGTTAAGGAAAGGTAGGTCAGGTTTATATGTTATGCACATCAGAGGGGATTTGGAAGTAGCAGTACCTGCATATGCAACACCTGCATATGTCCTGAATTAATTAAGAGTGATTCTATTTATTAGTAGCTATATACTTAGTTGAGGATGCAAGACATTGGGATATTGAGCACACATTGTAATCGGGTGAAATCACAAGTAAAGACTCCCATCTATAAACACAGTTGTGCGTCTACCACAATGTTTGCTGTCGACACTTACTATGATACCGGCGGTCCATGGGTTGAGCAGAAAAAGGGCACACACCAGAAAGGTGCAGGCAAGCACTACACTGATGGACAGGAGCAGCCAGTGGCGCAGACTAACGTACTGCTCCCAAAACAGGAAGGGGTACCCATTGGGGTAGGAGGGCAGGCCTTGTTGGCTGTAGTTACTGCAGATGGCCCGCACGCTCTCTATGGCCTCCACGAACTGTGGCGTCTCCCGGAGCCCGTTGAGGTAGAAGGGGAACTGTGCGTATTCAATGGGCTCAGCAGCAGGAACTGGATGGAGAGACAATGAGAGGAAAGTGATTTAATTGTAAGCATACGTCGGACCTCATCTTTTCATTAAACCATAATTATCGCATCTTTTATTCCTCAACCCCGAGCAAATCTTTCAAAAATAAATGTGAGACTATTCACTCAGATGCTCCATGATCCATCTTTCCCGCTATATTCCAGTCTTGTTCCAAGAGAAGCTACATCTGTGGGTGAGCGCGTGCACGTGGTGGGGGAGGCACATGAAATAGAGCTCCATTGACTCAAACCTAGCTGGTCTGTGGTCAAGACTGGCTAATGAGGGCCCATCAGTTCCAGACATAGCGGACTGTCAGAGCTAATGTTGACTCGCGGTAATTACAACGTCAGAATCACTACCATTACCACACCCTAAACTTAGCATCACCACATAAAGCATAATATAGATGCAAAAACACGTATACCTGCCAGTCACTCTACAATGAAGTCATACTTGGTTCCGACAAACAGGGTTTTCATTCTGTCAGTTCGCTGCTGCACATGGCACTGTTAACTCCAAATCTACATACTTCCCCATATTTGTTTTCTATTCTATTTTTTCCTCCCACAGGGTTCCTGAACACCAAAGCATTTGATGCTGTTTTTCTGATAACATGTCCCTGCCACAAGCTTCCTGCATCCCATCGAAACCCCGTTTCTTTTTGTTATCCAATCCTGACTCAATACTAATCACAAGATAACACCATGGCCATACTTTTTTATGAGAATCACAATCTGTGTGGTAGAGAAGTGAGGTGTGCTGTGCTGGGACCCACTGAGTTTTTATAATATGTGCGTGAATGTGTGTACAATCCTCGGTCCCCTGTGGCAGTCTGGAATATGGCATTCACCACAGACACAACACAGCTTTGCAACTTGACCTCAAACATGCACACACATACCGCACTGATAGAGTAAAGTGCATCACCTCGCTTTCAGCTAAGAGGTAGAAAAGGAGCCATAACTCAGGCCACAAGAAATAAACACAGCACACTACTGGCAGCCTAAAAAAGCTGAGACCTCATGAACTTAAATTCTGTACGTAATACAGACTAACACCCTGCAAGCATGAACATTTCACATTTCTGCAGTTCTGGACTTTTGCATTTGCTGTAGATAACAGTAGCATGCTTGTAAATCTATGACGACACGCAATACACTGTAAGGCAATTGCATCATTTGTGCACTCATGGCATGTTAACTTACTGCTGAGACGTGTCTCGGGCATGGAGTCGGTACGGTCGTGGAGCCACTCAGGAGGGTGTGGACGGATATTGGCCTGGGAGGCAGCGTAAGCTACCGGATCGTTGCTGACCCAGGCGGTTAGGTAGATATAAAACGCGCCAGGATTGATGATCCCATCTGCATCCACAAGCCGATGACGAGTCAGCTAAAAATACACAAAAGACACAAATTAAGTTTAAAAGACTGTGGTGCTTTCTGCTCTTAAACACTTACTGGAAATGAAAGTATGGTAGAAATAAGACATGTTTGACAACATTGTACAGGTGAGCCGACCACAGAAATGCTTCTTTACACACACGCATGAGTGCATGAAAATGGAGCACCTTTCAAAATCTGACTCAAATATTAGCCCCTCTCCCTTTCCGACCAAAGAAAAATCAACAAGTCGAACACTGGTTGCCTTTCTGAAAATTCCCGTACTTCTGATCAAAGTTTCCCAGAATTATCATGCCACATTAAAACATGGAAAATGTTGAATCAGCTTCTCTCTTTACATACAGTAGATACTGGCTGGCCAACCTCAGACCTAATGTCCTGACCACTCAGAATAAATGTCGAAAAGAAGTCTTACAGCACTCTGCTGTCAAGAGACTGCAGCTGTTGAAACTGACTTGGCCACAGAACCGAGTCCTTGCAAGGTTAAACGTATCAGTAGAACTACATTTGCTACAGCAGTGAAGATATAAATGTGCATTTTGGTTTCTGGATAGGCTGATATGGGAGCTGAGGAAAATCACTTGATACTGAGTTGGAGTGTTTTTGGACAGGCTTTTGTCACATTTCCCCATCTCCTTCTTGATGAGCTCAATCAAATAAACCCTCCATAAAGCAAAAATAGATAGAATAAGGGCCACAGTCCTGAAGAATTAATTACGTGTTCACCGCAAGCCCGAGGCAGCTGTACCTTCCAGTGATTTGAACATACACACCACACAATTCACTTACTCTGTGTTCACTGCAAATGAGTTTTCCTGTTTCAAAATGTCAAATTCTGCTTTTAATTTTGAGTAATTGTGTAGACAAAGCAGCAAAATGCAGCTGAACCAGGCCCTGGAGCTCTACTCACTGTGTAACGGTTGTATGTACATGTGAACATGGGAGAAATCACAGCAGAACAGTTGGATTTTACTGCTGTGGATGGTGGTTGTGTCGGCTGATGCTGCGATTACAAAAAAATGAGAGGAGAGCAGTAACCAGGAGAAGCCTTGACCGTAAAGTTATGTGAAAGCAAAGCAGTGCAGACTAGCAGTGCTACCTCCTGAGAGGTAAAACCATTACTGTACTGCTCCGCCACTCTCTCTTCTAGGAACCATAAATCCCTCTTTCACAGAGGCAGGGAGAGCTTTTGGGGGTTAAGCTGGACTCATGAGGTTAGGTAGATGAAGAAAGGAGCAGGGTGTGTGTGCATGTTTGTGTGTGTTGGGGGGGGGGATGGGCGGCGAGAGAAAAATTGCTTGAGTTAGTGTAACAATAAAAAAATTGGCTGGAGTCCCTGGGCACGTCTGTGTGCAGTTAACCTGGTTGTTAACACCGAAGGAAATGCCACCCAGCAAATGGAGTAGAGCTATAAAAATAACACAACATCTGTACAAATGTTGCTAACACTTGGTTCTCCTGACCCCTATGGGTACCCAGAATGCCTGGCGCCACAGACCCACCAGGCCTTAAAAAGAAAAGAATTCTTGATAGCGTTAACATTTCTTTGGGCTATCAACTCTTCCACCTCCTCTTCCTCTCCTCACTTCGGCTCCCACTGGATTCACTCACCACAACTTCACCTTTCTGCTGCCTTGTTTTCAAACTGCACACACGAGGAATGAATAGTCACCAGACACAGACTGTGTTAGTTGGGACACATCAAAAGCAGAGCCCCTTTCCACAGACCCGTGGAGTGGCATATCAAAACAAAACAGGTAGCTTCACAATTTGCCTGGGTCAGAGAAGATCTGGTCCTCATTTTGAGACACAGAAAACGGCTACTGCAAAATCAGAAAACACATTCAAAACATAAAAATCGCTCACACAGAGCTGGCTCAAAGCAACCACGTGTTTTAGCTCGCCTCAATGAAAGAGGACACAGCAGCGGAGCGTAGAGGGCAGGAGTTAGTGGAGGAGAGCTGGAGAGCGAGAGGCGGATTCCAGAGGATCTGGATTGAATTTAACAGCGGGATACGCAACAACTGTATGTCTTTAAGCTGTCACGGGAAGCCCAGGCAGCTCTGCTGGCGGCCCTGACGACTCATGGCAAGTACACTTCCCTCACAGGCGGAGGAAGTGATGTCACGGGGCCGCACACCAGGCCCGACTCTGCTTCCCGTCAGCCAAAGAAGAAAAAAAAAAAAGAATTGTGAAGAGTAGAACAATGTTGGAACAGAGTTTATTTGACAAAAAAAACATATTAATAAATAGGAAGGGCAGCTGATAATGCTGATCTATAGACATGAGCAACTTGAGTACAGTCATACAAAAATGACAAATGTAAATAAACACAAGATGCAGCAGATTAAAACATCTTCAGTGTTGAAAGCAATTCGGCTTGTATTGTGTTTAAGGCCAAGAATTTTGTATATATTTCTTCAGTATCTTATCTACTGTTTGCACATTTTTCTGCCAAAAAAAAAAAAAAATGCAGCAATGCATCCACGTCTGCTGGTTTTTTTTTTCTGCTAGTGGTTCCACGCTATTAAAAAAAAAGCATGCAATGCGCTGTTGAAACTGGACAAATTTCCCCAGATAACTCAGTCTTTCCCCTCATTTCCTCCCATTTTTCCCTCGTTCTATCTCATTATCACCTCATCGGTATCTTTCTGCTGACATATGAGAGACTTGATTTGATCTTATACAAATTTCCTCTCCGGACCTCCTTCTGAGATCTATGCGCCTCACTGGGTTGACTTCAGTCCTTGTTGGATATCAAAATCTTCCACATCGACCGACTGGAGACAAGGCTCACTTCAGTAGCTGAAGTGAAAATTGTCATGATTGTGATAACATCCTTTCTTACATACTTCTGTTGCATGCTTTTATTTTTCCTGTATTAACTCAGCTGAGGTGCAAATCTCAACAGCCTGACAATTGTTGTGCAGGCGGAACCTTTCTGAAACACAATGTAATGGACTTCTTGTGGCTCTGCCAGCATCAGTGATGAAACATAGCTGCTACACTTGGACCGCTACACAGCAGAATGTAGTCTCGCTACCCAACTGCTATGCAAAGACTCCCAAGCCAACAAATAACACAAGCAACAGCTTTGCAGGGAACAGCTAACTGTTATGGCATCTCACGCACATGTGCACACGCACTCAAGAACTGATAAATGTTGTAAATGCGGAGTTAATAGGTTTTTCAGAGACAGGCTGAAGCTCCAGTGAGAGTTTTAAATTCCTGGGCTCGGTAAAGTCATCACAGCGAGAAGATGAAGACAGATGGGAAAAGAGAGAGAAAAGCATGAATGGACGAAAGTTGTTTAAAGCCACGCGTGGCTCCTCTGGACCCAGTGACACAAAACATCACAAAATATACAGATATATATGTAACAAGACAAAAAACAAAACAAAACGAAAAGCTTTTGCTGTGTCTCAAGTCAAAATGGTCACTCTAGATGGTCGGCAGTTAAAAGCTCTGTATACTGCATTCCTTGAAATCTTCCATTTATTTCACTTTAAATCATGGGACTAAATGACTTTACATCCTAAACATACCAGGTTGAAGTTGATGGGTTTGTCCCTGCGTCCTGTTTGCACCAGAAGCTTGTACGCCAGGACGCCATCGTCGGAGCCATTCCTGTAGCTGTTGAGAGTGATGCGGCCAGCCTCCCAGTCCTTGTCAAATGCCTGCTGAAGTCCTTTAAGAAACCACAACAAGACAGACTGGTTGGGAACGTTTAAGAGGGTTACAGGCTCTGTTATCTTCGTTCTTCCTCTGTGAGACAATTACAAAGTACAGTTCACGGGAAAGCACAACACGTAATAACCCGGCGCCGTAAAACAGAACATGACACAACACTGCAACCTCACCCTAACCCTTTAATAAGCGTCATTGATTTCATTTCAACTCCGTTCACAACCGCTAAGTAAGACTTCAAAAGCCCAAAATCTACTGCTTTTAATTCAAAGCCAGCATTAGGGACTATTAGTAACATGTGCCTCCTTTTCTATAGTGCTCTGTAATCCACATGTGCATCACTCCTCTCCTCTCTGACCCCCAACCCCCCCCCACCCACCCCCAAGGCCCATGCTGTGGTCCGTCTGTGGGAGATGTTGTTTTGGGTCTCGTTTCTTGGCCTGTCTGGCTCCAATTTGTCCCACCATTGCAGAGAGCAATATCAGACACAGTTCTCCCTCTCTTACCGACAAACACACACACTCTCGGTGTGCTTCCCAGCCAGCTCACACACAGAGTTCAATTTTTTTTTTTTTTTTTTTTTTACATTAAGAAGAGCAAGTCAGTGAGTGTGTTTCCTCGCTAAAGATGAAGCCATTCGTAGACTGGGCTGACATGTGAGAGATGCTGTTCTTGTGCAGAGACACTGCAGTTTAGCGGCCAGAAAATGGATTCTGCCCTCATTTTTATTTTAATGTTACATGCAACAACCGTGTGATTTTTTTTTTTTTTTTTGGAAGCACTGAATTTAAATGAAATTTGTCAAAAAGACTAGCATATCCAACAATATTAAGGGCAGAATAAGTTGCTTTGGGTGACTTTCAACAGCCGTCATAGTTTGTAACTTGCTGTTTAAAGTCTGCAGCATTACTCCACACTGCCTGAAGCCAAGTATGACAATTGCCTCCCACTTCATCTTCCTCCATCAGCCCTGCTTCTGGAATACACAAGTGATTTTAATCAGCCACTGTCAGTGTCCATTTCGCAATCTTTCCTACTTTAGAACTTCTGCCGAACATCTTGTTTCCTGCAGATTCGTGTCAAAACACAAGGGAAATTATGATCTCAAAACTCATTCACGAGACAGTAAATTATTCCCATGCCTAAGCTCTCCTTAATGATACTAAATGAATTACAAACGAAAACGTTTGTAATTATGAGAAAAATTCTAAGAGAACTCACTCCCAGTCTGAGTCGTGATGCCATATCTGATATATCTCACCTTGAAGCCAGTCTCTGAAGTAGTGGAGCCACATGCGAGGCAGCTGACCATTGTCCTCTTTTAGCACGTAGCGAACAGTGTGGAACCGCTGGTGAAGCTGGTGCAGCAGTGGCTGGATCTGGGCATAATCTGCTCGCTGAGTCACCACGTACATGTTGTAGAAGGAGAAGAACTTGAACTGGGCACCAATGAAGTCATATTCGCTGGTTTCTCGAGGTACGATATCCGTCAACTCCAGGCCATCCCTCACCTGGGTGGTCCCGTATAAACTGACTCCCAGCAGGCAGAGGAACAGCACAATCACAACCACCTGGAATCAGAGGGATGAACGTGCAGCTGAATCTATCGAATCATTGCCGACTGCATTTTCTGAATGTTTGATAAGCAGAAATATCAATGATTGATGCGTGATTTCAACATGGAATTTAGCATCGTATTCCAAAAGTTGCAGAGTGGGAATTGATCAATTTAAAATCAACTAGAACAGGAACATTGAACACCAAGTTTATTATTTAAATGTTGTTTGGTAAACATTCAGAAGAACTTTCAGCTTTCCAGCAGCCATCACTTGAATCTTAAGTGAATCAGTTTTTTTGCCTTTGCATGCAGATTAACTGTCTGGTGGTTACTTTTAACACTGTAGTAGCGATTAGAAGTCCAAATGATGGTCCAACAATACAGTTTAATAAAGACAAACATGACCAAGGCTGTAAAAACAAAGACTTTTCCTGGAAGTTGGATAAAGGCATTTCAAGGGTGCATGGAGCAATTTGGTGAAGTAACACTGGACAGTATACTGAAACTGAGAAATATTTTGTAATGTCAAGTACAGGCCACCAGATGATTTCAGCTCTGGAAGGCTTTGAGACGACTGGCCACCCACGAGACTGAGTTCAGACTGAGTGTGCATGTGTGACTTAGATAGGACATGACCACAGCCTCCACCTCAGATTTCCTCCTTTTCACTCCAGTGACTAACCCTTCCTCTGACATTAACACTAAAGTGAGTCAGCTCACAAACACACTTTTACCTCACACAGAAGCTATTCCCCTCTTTTTTTCCCTTTTTCCCTCTTCTATAAAAACACATGTTGAACCTAAACTCACCTTGGTGGTGGGCTGTAAGAGGAAAGGAGCATAGTGCTTCTCAGCAAAAGAGGCCAGGGTCCAGCGGGAGCAGGGGGACTCCAAGCAGCGCAGGCCCAGCGAGGCTTCTCCAATCTGGGACAACAGATCCCGTGTGGAGCTGTTGTTCTCTGGACTCTGACAAGCTGATGAGGCATCACCCTGAGGAACTGAGCAGGTGCTTGAAGTGGGTGCAGGAGCAGAAGGCGCTTGATAATGATGGGGGAAGGTGGCAGAACCACGGGATGCTCCATTCCCTCTGCTGCCACTGTTGTTGTTGTTGTTGTTGCTGAGATTGCCGTGACTGCTGCCGCTACTGTTCATACCGCTCATGTTGTTGTTGTTGTAATAGTCGCTGTTAAGGTTGCCCCTGTTCGGAGCTGGGTTGATAGGCTGCACAGAGATCTGGGATCTGGGCTCGGCAGTGGTGTAGAAGGCTTGAGTCCGGGGATCATACTCTGTCCTGAGCTGCACAGTGGACTGCATGGTGATTTGGGTCTGCTGGGCAAAGCTGTGGCTACTGTAGGAGGGAGGGGGGCTGTTGTAGCCTGGGGCGGACGTGTGATATGAAGGAGGAGGGGTGCGATATGATGGCGGAGGACTGTAGCGGCTTGGGTCTGCCCCGTCCAGGTATGCCTGAGGCTCAATCTGAATCACGCGATTGGCACACGGGCTGTAAAGATTAAACACAGTGGGAAAAAAAAAAAATTCAGACCCCCGAATGGCAGTGAGAGAAAATATATACAGATTCTAAATATGGGGAAACTAAATACATTTGTACAACATCGAATTTCATGAAATAGAGCCCTTCATTACATCTGTTAGAAATTGTTCAGGCCTTTGTTACTTTGAATCCATTATCTTTCTCTGCCAACAGCATAAAAAAATATATAGCTAAGATCCAGCAATGGAATTTAATAGTGTGTGTACACATCTGTACAATCACTGAGCCAAAAAGCATGCCCAGGCTGGCAGGCAGACTGGTAAAGTTTAATAAAGACTGTGGAAGATAAACACACAATGAAACAACTGAGCAAGCAGGCAGAAAGAGACAACTTTGGAAGTAATTAGGTTTTGACTGAGGGGGATTAACATGAGGATGCCACAGAGATAACAGTGATTTATTATCAGATCGGAGATCTGAGGAAAATGTTAAAGAACAGGAAAGCAATAACCTTGATCACAAATCAAAGAACCTCTTTGTGTGTGTGCACACCTGTAGAAGCAGCAGAAAATGTCAAAACGTCTGTCTTCTCGTCTGTAGAGATCCATGCTGAGGATGGCGGGAAAGATAAGCAGCACCATGGCAAAGTTAAAAACTACCACCACCGCAGCCTGCAAGACACACAGAGATTCGCTGCTGGTAATACAAAGAGACTGGTGGGTAAAAGTTTATGAAAGGAACAAGACAAAACTAAACAAACAAAAACAAATAAATATTTCTTGAAATGATTTCTCAGGGACTGTCAGTTCTTTACAATCTATGAAAAAGCTCTTGCAATGCCTTCAAAACAATTGACACATTTTATCGTGAAAGCACTCAAATGCGGATCTGAACAAGTTAACGTCAAGGAAAAACTTCCTTTCAACACATTCAGAGTCCCCCCTCAAGACAAAAACACTGAATCTGCGGGGAAAAGGCGAGGCATGTGTGTGTGTGTAAGAGAAGCCAGTACGATGTTGTGGTTAAGTACTTGAAGGTGGTGCACTGGAGCAGAGGGTGGGGGTTGGGGTTAGGTTGGGGCCCTGCCCAGAGTACAATCTGGATCTTGCGTAGCTGCCAGACCACTGTACGTGCACACGCACGCTTACTCACAACGCGCACAGTCGGATGCGTGTGTGCCAGACCACCCAAGGAGCCAGAGGCCCGCGGGGGTTGAGGTGATGAGCAGGCGCTTTGGCTCTACAGACAACGCACACACACACACACACACACACACACCTTACACTCTTTCACACACACAAATGCACACAAACACACTTATCTACTGCCAGCTTAAAAAAAAAAAAAAACTGTCCGGCCTCCTTTTCAAACCACACCTTAACACCAACCAGACACGCACACTCACACATCTTCACCCTCCCTCATTCCTCAGCTCACTACTCAGTCAACAAGAGAGAAATCATGTCAAAGACAGAAAACATCTGTACGTAGAGTAGGACAATTAATTCTCAACTGGCTCACTATATAACTTTACACGCACACACACACATACATACACTCAGTGACCGCAAGATAACCCCCAAGTGCAGAGATCTATCTTTAAATCTGTTTTCTGAGTATGAACATGTGTGTTTATGTTTTGTGTCATTATTAGGCCAAGTTTCCTTTTTTATTTTCATTTTTTGGTACATACTGATGGAACGAAGTGAATGAGAGACATAATGAAAGAAAGAGGGGAGAAATAAATCCTTGCAGGAGTTAGAGCTGACCACAGGAAGTACTTAATGCTGATAAAGAGACATGGACATGAACAGCAAAACACTTCTCTGCGCAGATACTGAGGCTGAGAGATGAGTCTGAAAAGGATGTTCTCCATAAATAAAAGATGGCTATCATCCTTTTTGTCCATTGAGCATGCCCTGTACAAGTCTTAAAACCACAAGTGTAAAGTATGCTTGGCATGTGTATGTGTGTAGTATGCATGTGTGTGTGTATAAAATGGGGCGGCATGGATTAGACCTGAGGGCTAAAGGGATCATGTCTGACAGACTGCTGTACTAAAGCCATCTATCCACACATACTAATACTGGACTCATAATGACAACATCTTACCTCCATCTCAATGAGTACGTGTGTGTATTGAGTAAAAGTGTGAAAGGAGAAGAGGGTGAAAAGGGACATTATTTTGCTCAGCTGCCAAAATGTAAAATAACCTGTCACTCACAAGACTGTAAATAACTGAATACAGCTATGAAATATTTCTGGTTCCCATTCTTCCTTTTCTGAAAATACATGTCGACAGTATCTGCTGAATGCTTGCATTCTTTTTGTTTGAGACTTACATCTCATGAATGTTGATGGAGCTACATCAACTAAAAATGTCTTGGTCGTGTCTTTGTTTGTTTGTTTGTTTTCCCCTAAAAGCTAAAACTGGAAGCTTAAACTTTTTTTTTTTTTCTTTTCTTTAATGGGGAAATCCAATTACACTATATGTTCATAGTATGACATTTATCATCCCTCCCTCCATCCCTCCCTCCCTCCATCCGTCTTCTACATATGCTTCATCCTGTTCTGGTGGGAGGTCTGAGTCCTATCCCAGCTGTGATCAGGTGAGAGGCGGGGTACACCCTGGACACGTTGCCAGTTAAATACATTTCACAGCTTCTCCAAAAGTGCACCAGACCGTCACACAATCTCACTCCAACAAATCTTAAAACTCGACGAGCACTCGGAGAGCGCACCCTCTGCCAAGACAAGCAGAGAGCACAGATCACATACCTCCACGTCAGCTCAGGTCCTTCGTGGAGGAATAAAGTGCTCTGAACACTATGTTTTCTTTGTACAGATAAAATCCAAGTGAAAATTAAGTGCAGTACATCCAACTTTATCTAAGCAGAAGCTTCTGGCTAGCTAGCTCAACAGTCTCTGATCTGTCACTGCTGGTCATCTGTCCATCTCTGAGCGAGTCTCTGACGAAAGACGTTTTCAGGCTTTAGCTGCTGGTGACCAGCAAACCTTTAAGGCTGCTTCCATGCACATGGACGCAAACATCATTACTGCAGTCAAAATGTAATGTTATATTCAGAAACCTTCACCAAAGGATCTTCAAATAGACCCTTTCTTAATATTTAGTCCACGTTAGAAAACTTATTTTTCTAGCTTTTAAGGTGATGGGTGTCACCCCTCCTGCAAATGGTGCAAATATGTTCCAGGGACAAAAACAACAAACAAACAAACAAAAAGACTCCATGTGTATCAAATTGTGCATAAAACATGCGCCAAACTTCTTCATGCGGATCACTCCGCTGTGGCGACCCCGAACAAGGAGCAGCCAAAACAGAAGTATAGTGTCATGAAAAGTTAAGAAAAAAAAACAAACATAATCGTTTTATGTTCCACCCTCAGACGGAGATGAATATTGCGGTAAATATTAAAATGTTCCTTTGTCAGCACCATTACTCACTGGAAAACATGCGTAGCTGCACCATCGATTTCTTAAAAACAGATCCAAACAGTTGAAACAGTTGTGCTCCAACAAGATCGGATCGTTTCAACTGTAAGAACGACATATTTATACAAAGGTTTTGACCGTACTCAGACAACTCTTTACGTGATGTGAAAAGTGTTTGGAAACACAGCGCAATAAAAATATTCCACATAATCACAGAGCAAAATGCAGTACAATAATTTCATGCAATTCCAAAGTCCTACAAACTGTGCTTTTGCCCTGTTTTTTTTTAAAGAAAAAAGAAAGGAAATCCATAAATAAGATTTTAAAATAGGATATTTTAAAATCACAAACGGTACCTAGTTGATGTGACTCGCTTTTCCCCAGTGTTACAAGTCAAAAACTGACCCAAATGTTAAAGTGTTTTTGACTTTTAAACTCCTTTTTGAACATTCTAATATTCAATTTTACCTTCAAGTTCAAATTTATTGCACTGCTACACTGCTGCAAAGCCTCAGCCTTCACATAAGAATCACTGAAGGTTTAATCCGACTTTCTTCTCGTGACAGTATGCATCACAATGACTGAGAAAGTGTTTAAACTAATTCACAATTCAGTGGTTATTGGAGCCATTGTGTCAGACACTGTTCTGGTGACGTCTATAATTGCTGACAGATGTTAGAGAAGTCAGAGCTCCCCTCTGGATCCCCCAGCCTCCTTCGTGTGCACAGACACACAAACACACACTGCTCTCCAAAACTCCCACACAGACACTAAAACCCCCCACACTGAGAAATACACATTAACACGAGGATATCTAAGTGCACACAAAACGCACACATCCATTTGGATTCAGTTACACGGACCTCAAGCCGCAATCTGGAAAGACATCGGGCCCACCACTAAAGAGCCAGAGAGAAGAAGGGAGAGGGCAGAGGGCAGGCTGGTTTCAACAAAACCACACACCCCTTCTCAAACTCACACACGCACCTTCATTTTGATGAATGAAATCAATAAAACAACAGTCTGGAAAATCTGGAGCCAATGAGGACAGGAACATGACTATTAGTTGGACAGAGGGCCCCACATGACTGAACCCTCTCTCACACACACACACGTAAACGCACATACTCGGTACCCGGCATACCTGCAGAGAAAAGGCTCTGAGCGCCGGGATGGGGATGAGGGCTGCCATGAAGAACGCTGTGACGTTACTGATGGAGGTGAGAGCCACGCTGGCCCCTGTTCTCTTCAGACACTCCCCCGTGCGGATCCTGACAGAGACACAATGATTGGCAAATGAAAGGAATAGCTGTTAAACTTCTGAATGGTTTTTAGCCAGCGGCGAAAGTGTAATACTTGAGATTATGAACAATTATCATAATACTGGTATGACTGACAGTGATTGCAGTGTTTTTTGAAGCCCTGAAGTGCTTAGATAATCCACCTGGGCCTATCTACCTCTCTTTGAAGTGTGGAAGGAAAAGCAGAAAGAGAGAAATTACCAAACATTTCACACACACACAGAAAAAAAAAAAAATCGCTATCGGGCAACTTTTTTCCGCGCTGTAAACATACACAGGAGGGAGCGATAAGCATGTACACAACCCTGGCAGGTTTGGTGGTAATCGTGTGAAGATCCGAGGACGTGCAGGACCACACAGAGAGTATCTGCAAGCCTGTGCATCTGTGTGTGTGTGTGTTGAGTGTGTCTTTGTGTGTCAGACAGGAGAGATCAAGTTCAGCTCTGTTTAGTTTTCATCTCAGCCACACAAAGGAAGCTGGGGGATGAGGGAGACAGAGAGACAAGAGCTGGAAGGGGAGGAAAGCAGAGGAAAACAAAAACAAGCAAATACATGCCTGTGTTTTCCCCCCTCTGGAGATGAAATGTTACCATGCAATGCACACTAATAACCCATGTGAGGTTGAAAAAATATACTCTTCATTCATACCTTGTAAACTTCTGTTTCAAGTTGTTAGCAGATATATGTAGGTAGTTTTATGTATAAATAAAATTACCTACATTCACACACACACACACACATATATATATACACATATAGATTATATATAGAGAGAGAGAGAGAGATATACAGAGAGAGAGACAGAGAGAGAGACATAGATAGAGATAGAGATAGATAGATAGAGAGACAGAGAGAGATAGAGATATAGATAGATAGAAGAGACATACATAGACATAGATATATATATATATATATATATATATATATATATATATATATATATATATATATATAGATATATATATATACATACCATACATACATACATACATATACATATATATATATATATATATATATATATATATATACCTGTATTTTTTAATATGGAACATTGCTTGGGCAAGTATGTTGAGTGTGTGGCACATGAGCTGTATGATGCTATATCACAGGCACAGACAAGTTTTCACACATTCTTCGTTTGCAGAGATAAGACTTCAAAAGGACGGGAACGGCGTAAATGTGGATGCTTCCCTCACCTCAAATGGGATCCTCTTGTTCTGTCCAGTCTCACTGAAAGCATGAGCGAGGAGAAAAACATCATCCACTCCGACTCCCAGGGCCAAGAAGGGGAGAACCTGCAGTACACACACACATACACACACAAATGCCATGAGCTTCTGTGTGTCTTTTCTCATCATTTTGCAATGTACGGGTAGATAAGAAGAGTTGTGCACCCAGTTACACACCGATACAGACTTTCCCACATGATGAAAGGATGCCAGAGATTGACGGTGATAAAGGGATGCCAGAGACTGACAGTGATAAACAGTTTGATTGTATTAAACACTTGACTGCCACAAAAATACATTTGTCTATATTTATCTTAATTTTTTTTTTCATAAACCCGTATTTGAAAAAAAAACAAAAACAGTCATTTATCAAAAATCTAAGGTTCTTCCTTGGTAATATTAAAGCTTTGAGATGTGAAGAAAAGAAAAGATATTCTACATTTCTTTTCCCAAGATGATGTAACAAGTTTTATTCTTAATTTTGACTAATTCTGAGGGTGGCAGATATTTACAGAGCTCTTCAATTGATTCAGCTTTGCCACAAGAAAGGGACAAATGTAACAAATGGCACATCAGGATAATTTAGTGACCCAGTCTAGTATAATTTCATCTGCATGGTCATCTTGTTCATGATTGTGGTTTTGAATTTTCTTAGAGTTTAGTGTTAGAGAGACATGAGCCACACTGGAACTGGTTTTCTCCATTTCCTGCTGTTTGAAAGAGGATTACTGAACAATCAAAACCATTCAGATTCATTTGTTGAAAAATCTCTGTATTAATTTAATCTTATTTTTATGAGTTAACTTTTTTTCTGACAACTCTCTTCTAGGAAAAAAACATGATATAAATTGTAGCCTAGACAAAACTCAGCTGTCTGGTTGACATAAGATGGTTATCAGGTTCTGCATCTCACCAGGACTTTCTAGGGCATAAAAGCTGGTCCAAGTGCTCACTCTCCGTCCCAACCCCACTCTACACCCTAAAGCATAATTAGTAAATCTTTGCAGATTAAACTGTTGTCAGAGGTGTCAAGTTTCAGTTTGGGACATTCTGAAATAATACACATGAATGGGACACACTGCGGTGATCCCATGCACTGCTTTGATCTTTGGTTGGCAAATTTCCCAGGATTATCAAAGTTAGAAACTTTCTGTATGAATTATCGGGAATATAATTAGGAATTAATAGGAACAGATTTGCAAAACTGCAGGTTAGTCTATGAAGGGGAACTTAAATGGAGTTTTTGTTTGTTTGTTTGTTTGTTTGTTTTATTCACTGTATCATTTTGAACAACTACAAAAAAAAGTCTAGAAAGCAAAGAACATGTATAAATGCAACACAGACATTTGATATGCCTGAATACGGTTGATATCTGCAGTTCACCCTAATATGCCTTTAAGTTTGACAGTGAGGAAACTGGGATCTGTCTGTTTTTAGCTCCTTAAAGAAACTGATAGATTTTGAGCTTTACTCAGCTTTGCTGCCCAGTGACGTGTGTGGGTTACCTGAGTGGTGGCAGCATTGAAGGAGATGCCCAGGAGAGAACAGAGGCCCAGACCAGCTGCCACTGACAGAGTCACGAGCAGAACACCTGCCAGCCCCACAGCACCCTGAGACTTGGCACAGTCCCACCGGAGCATGGTCAGACACGCGTAGGCCAGCTGAGCACAATAAGCAAAAGAGAATACCACCGATTAGCGAGTCTGTTGCAAGTCTGTCATTACAATGAACATTATGGCGTCAATTCAGAGACAAATATATTGTGAATAAAAATCTGAGAGTCTGAGAATCAAAGTCCAAAATCTAAGAACCAAAATCCAGAATCTGTAACCGAGAGCACAATCATCTTTAACCGTCTTTGTTTTCAAACCATCTTTCTCAGTTGCATTTTTTTTTTCTTTTTACGATTATAATTCTGAACTGAGTGTCAAATCAGGGTCCAGTCAATCTACAGCAGGGGAGGCGGGACATACACAGATCTAGTAGCTCATTGGCTGCTTTCCTACTTTCCTAATTTATAGACTTCCAATCATTTATCATCTTAAATAAACATGAGAAAGAAGGCAGGATGTCCTTGTTTTCTGGAATGGTGGAGGATTAATTTCAGAGGGGGATTAATTTCTTGGTGTAAAACCTGTTCTCCATGACTGAGACAGGAGAAGTTTGACCCTGAGTCATTCAGCAGCCAATGAGCTACAAGATCTTGGCTACGTCCCGCCTCCCCTGCTGTAGATTGACAGGACTCTGATTTGACGCTCATTTCAGAATTGCAACCACAAAAAAAAAAAAAAAAAAAAAACTGAGAAAGACAGAGATGGAAGAATGTAACTGAGAAAGATGGTTGCATTCTTGGTTTCAGGTTTTGATTTCTTGGTTACAGATTATAGATTTTGGTACCAGTTTTGGATTTTGATTCTCAGATTCTCTCTGAATTAATGCCATAGAACATATTCTTTTTTAAAAAATCTGATCCTTCAAACATGTTTTCCTCTATTTCAAGCACATCAAAATTTAAGACAGCACCAAAATATTTTTTCCTTCTTTTTATTGCTGTGCTCTTACCATCAGCAGATATCCACTAGCTACACGGATAACACTGATGTCAGAGAAAGACTTGAGAATGTCTTCCAAAGTGGTGGTGGTGAAAGACAAAACCTTTTGAGACGAATTTGCTGCCGCACTTTGTAGCACTGCCTAAAGACGGGGGTACAAACAGAAAGAGGTAGAGTTAAAATATAGAAAAGAACATCAACAATGCTGGAGGAAGTAATATAACATGACAAATGAAGCAATGAGGCAAGACAGCAGTGATGTCTCGACTTATTGGGACTTTGAGCCAGTTCTACTATCATTAGATGAATTTTAAGCACCCTATTTTATCAACTTTAAATCTCTGACGGGCCTCCAATGAGCTCAGGTGGAAGCTAGACAATGGGTACCACATATTAGTGACAGGATTGTGATGCATGAATCTTAGTTTTGCTTGTAGTCCATACATAACAAGAATGGTATTGACTAATAAATTGAATATTTGGAGCAAAAGAGCATGTATTTAAAGCATATAAGCTTATATATAATCTAACAATCATTAGCGACCATCTCTGGGTAATTTCACAGTTTTTAACTTTTTAAAAATGTATTAACTGAGGCATAATGAAAAACATTATGTATTACTGTACTATAATACAAAAATTAAAACAAGTCAATACTGTGAATGAGGGAAATTATATATTCATGTCCTCTTTAGATACCAGTGCAAATTTGCACCAGTTTCCCACATCCAACTGAACAGACTGGGTCAATCTGATTTTTTGTGGCTCATTGTCACTGCTCTGGTCCGTCCTCTGCTGTGACTCAGATTTTAGTCACCTTTAAGGATGAGGGGAGACAAAACCAGCAAGAGGAGCTATGAGTATAGATATGTAAATATATAGTGGCAGTTTTATATCACTTATGAAGTGAATTAAAGCATAAGCTGTCAGAAATACTGTTAAAGCTCATTCTAATTTGTTATATATTTATTTTCCTGTGTGCCATTCCCTCTTCTGTCACAGGATGGAACGATTAAGACGGGAAGAGTGGGAAATTCAAAGGATGCATAAATTCAGAAATGAAAGCAGGACACTGAGATTCAACAGCATACGCAACTAAACCTATTATTTCTCATTTACATGAGAAAAGTGAACATTATTTGAAGGAGGGAGGTGGCTTCCACTGCTTCAGCACAAGCTGCAGCTCATGTTATTGTAAAATGAACTCCTAACCTGATTGATTAATTACACGTATCGCTCTAGGTGTAAGCCAATAAAATGAGACCCTGTTTAAAAGAAAAAAGAAGAGTAGAAAAATAACGGGCTCAAATAATGATCTCCATATTTGCTGTAGCAGAATCTACGGACACAACATGAACCTTCCTCTCTCTGAGTCTTACCATCCCAGGGCAGACAAATGGTTGCAACATGGATTTGCAGTTACCACTCAATGGGGATCCGCGCTCACTTTAGGAAGTGCACTTTCATTCACATTCAGACACTTGCACGCACACGTGTAAACTCACACGTGTCAAACACATGCTGACATGCCAACATATCCATTCAGACATGCCTATGCATCCATAATATGCACCACAAACACACACAGCAAAAGTATTTGCCATCTTTTCTTTCTTAATTTCTCTATTAGTATTTGGGCTGAGAGATGAATGCAGCGCATACACACATGCACGGACACAGAGGGTCGCCCCATGTGGAACAGAGATTTGGGCCCCCAAAACAAAGACCAGATGATGTCACACATGAGCCACCAATGGGGCCACAGCTGGGAAAGCGATTGTGTGTAAAGCTTCTGAGAGTGTTTGTGTGTGTCTTTGTGTGCAAGTTAAAGACAGACAGAGCAAGAGTGTGAGAGAGAAGAAAATGAGAGCTATCAAGCACTCTCGTAATGTATTCCAGACATGCTCACCACGTTGCTCTATCGCTCCTCTCCACTGAGCAATGAGAGTAAAACCTTAGCCCTTTACCACATACCAACAGTGGTTCTACTGTCTATCAGGGCCCTGGGCTTCGGATGAGACCTTTCCCTGTTCACCTGTATCCGGCCAGTGATTTACACTGTGGTTGGAGAGGATTTAGGGTAGATTTCTTTTCTCTTTCCTTTATCCTCTGCTCTGAATCTCCCTCTCATTTATGAGTGATTTGGCCCTTACCTCAGAGTATCTCCTCTGCCAGGCTTCCAGTATAGCAGCAGCCTTTTCTTCGTTCCAGTTGATGTGGGAAACCTCATCGTACCCCCGAAAGTGCTCAAACATTTGCTTGGGAGTCATCAGCTGAAACATGGTTTGTAAGGCCTGGGCACTGGAAAAGGAGGGAAAGAAACAGGATGGTAGAATGAGCATGAGGAAGAACATGGAGAAGGAATACAAAAATCCAGTTGACATCATGTTTACTCAGGAGGATCAATAAGGTGATGAGTTAGCTTTATGGATTGTGCAAAAAACATTTAAAATTTGGATTTTTCAATATACCAAACCCAACAATGAGTATCTTTGTTTGATTATTGTCACTTATCAGCACCTGGTACTACATGAAGATTTCAGATGGAGCATTAAGACTTGCGGCTTGAGAGTCTGTGAGGTTTTCACCCATCAAAAAATATCAAACCAAAAGTAACAAGAGAGAAACAGAAAAATAAATTCTGAAAAACATCACTCCTGGGTGATGATCTTTTCCATAAGCAGCTACAGCAAATGCCAAAGTGACCAACAGAAACTTGCCAAGCACACGAAGAAAATTAACAAACAGATGAAATTACTTTGCTTATGAAATCTCCAGAGTTCTATAATTTAAGACTACATTTTAATTAAGACTTTTAAATTAAAAACCCTTTCCTCAAAACAGGCTTTGCGTTCAAGGCATGCAAGCTGCTTTGTAGCAGCCAGGTAGCTTGTTGTAGTTAGCCCACAAAGGCTTTAATAGGTGCTTGTGGAGTGCAGGATTCTTTTCAAAGATCTATGGAAGAAGTTTCCCATCTTTTTAGTGTCAACACAGCAGAAACTGAGGCCAAACTGCTTTTAACAGGGATTTTTCAGTTCTTGCTTCAGAGTAGGAACCTTCTTAACTTTCATCTGTGAAGGCTCTGTGGTAAAAGGTGAGGAAGGCGAACGATGAATGGTTGAACATATAAGTGCAAGACTGGGACCAATTGACACGCACACACCAAACAAAAAAATGCAAACATAAATAATAGTTCTCAAATTTGACCTTTAAAAGTCTAAAGGAAAGTGAAGCCCAAGATTTATTGAGTCACAGAGGAATAGCAACCTGATTTTTACCCATCTACCACCTACTTGCTGTTACATCACTTCAGCATTCCTATTCTGAGTGCAAATGTGACTTGTTTGTTGCAGAGTTGGGGTTTGTTAAATTGCCTATTTTGTTCTGTACTCCCTGATTCCCCCAATCAGAGCACTGTACCTCTCAGTGACCGCAAATCAAATCATATCCGAGGATCGCAGGCTCACAATTGGAAGTTTTACTTGAGATAAAAGAGCTAAACATGGGCTAAACAATATTTTAAAGCTACATAAATGACTTAAATTATGATCAGTGCTGTCAGATATTAATCAAGTGAAGCATTCATTTTTAAAATACAAACTAAAGCACTCACCATTATAAAGTTGCACTACACCTAATATTTATATTCCCATCTTTATTAATCTAAAACAACTCATCCTTCCCTTACACTTCGACTCCAACCATGGAAAAAGAAGGGTTTTCTTACATTTCTACTATTCCATACACCACTCTCTCATCCCTTTTTGCCTTCCTGCATGGTCTCCCCCAAAGTCCTTCTACAAGCCCCCTAATCGCAGGGCCATTATATCAAGTGTAATGAGCAATGCACATTCTTAATGAGAACATTAGCAAGAACATTAACTGATTAGTTATAAACAAATGGGTCTTAACTGGAGAGCAACTTATGAACAGTGGTGGAGTCAGTCTGTCTCTTTTCACATCACCAAAATGTTACAAAGCAAAGGAGTGGAATCAGCCTGTCATTCTCTGTATGAATGTGATCTCTGTAATATGGTGATCATCACTGTAATGGTGGCAGTTAGCAAACAAGATGTAGAAACTGAGTGCCAGCAGCAACAGCCCAATGGAGACAGGAGCTAACACACACATACACACACAAACAAGCCCACAAACAGGCAGACAGGCAGGCAGGCACGCACAGACACTTTAATGACCCAACCTTGCCAGGAAAACACACAACCACAAAACACAAACAACGCAGCCCACTGTATTCTGGGACCAATGTGTGTGTGCGTGTGTTTATGTGTGCGGATATGTGCTTTTGTGTGTATGTGCCACAAACACAGCAATTTAGCATTAAATAGGACGTGTGCTAACAATTTTTATTTTATTTTTTTGTAGTAAAGGAAACTTCTACTTCCTTAAGGCTTTTTAATTTCCGTGTAATTTCTATATTTTCTAACTTCTACTTTATGGCCAACATATGTAAGTAAACCACATATTCTATAAGCGCTATCCCGGTGCTTGTGTTGGATTTATGTCCAAGTACTCTGTATTGCTGTATATTTGAACAAACTCATCAAGCAATAGATCACTTTATGTACGTGAGTGCGTGTGCATGTGTGCATGAGTGTGTATGTATGTGCAGTGTCCAAGCAGAACAGCGTGAGCTGAGCAGGAACAGCTGGAGCTCTTAAGATTTCACTGGAATCCGCTAATAACGGAAAGATTTATAGCGCACAGCACACACGCTTCAGGAACAGTATCCCCAGAATAAGCTCTGTTGTGATCGCTGCAGTTTTTGAGAAGGTGCGTATGCGTGTAAGTGCGCGTTTGATACCTGAGCAGGGGTCCGCTGCCGTTCTTTGTGGTCCCTCCGACAATCAGTTCCTCCTGCCAGTGCATGTACTTCCTGGACACACCGTGGCAGCCGCCAGTCAGGGCCCGCGCCACATCGAACCGCTGGTGTAGCACAGGCAGCAGGCAGGAAAATAACTGTCAGCAGCTAGCATCAAACCTAAGACTTTGTGTTTTATCAGCATATATAAATATTGTGTATGTGTGCATGTGCAAAGACGTTCCATGCCAAACCCTTGAGGCTCTTTATGTGCCTACCTTAGTTGAGTTCTTATTGGGTGCAGTGAGGGGGCAGTCAGGGTCAGCAGGGTTCAGACAGGGTCTATCCATGTAGCCATGCCCAACGTCTGCCTTTTTTAACATGTCCTTAAAGCCTTCCACGGGGATGTTTGCCCTTTGTAAGTCCTCAAGAAACTCCTTGGGGTCAAAGTTGGTCCACTGTAAAGGGTCTTTACCTCTGCAGAGTTAAAATCAACATTTAACCGAGAGTTTACCATGTTTTATCGGGTTAGGTTTCAGTTTAGACATTTTATTCAAAGGTTTGAATTCCCTCAATCAAACACACGAGAGAAACCAAAGCAATGTTGGGATTGTGACTGTGGTAACTGTGGAACCAAATTATTGATCCATCCACAACCACCAAAGTTTGTACGTGAACAATTCAAAGATGCATTTTGGGGAGGCTCACAGATGTGTTGCAGAGTCCCATCAAATATCTAGCATACAAGATTTTTGAAGAAGTCAGTGGGAGATAAACTGCTGAGTGAGGGGTCCGAAGGAACTACAACTGATGAGGGTGGAATAGATGGATTGAGGCAAAGCAACAGAGGAAAACTCGGAAGAGGAATTCAACGAACAGCCAGTGAGTATTCCAGAGAGCATTACGAAGAAAATACGCTCTGTTTGGACTCACTGAGCAGAATTTGGTTGAACTTTAGTGAGAACAGCCATTTTCTCAGACGTTTCCAGTTTGCAAAATAACAGTTCAGAAAGAGAGCAGGTGTAGAGAGATTCTGACAGTTCTGTTCAACAACTAAATGAGCAGACGGTTGATTCACCAGCAGCTGCACGTATCATAGTGTAACATCAATGATGAGAGAGGAACTCGTCTTTCCGATTCTTCGTGATAACTGTTTAATAAAGACCAGACAGAAACTCCTCACCAGTACAAGCAGGTCATGCACTGGAGTGAACACCGCAACAATCCAGTGACACTAAAAAGCAACCGAGGCCACCTTTCCTACTGATAACAATCTAACCCATCTGAATGCTCATGAAGAGAACAATCATAACACTGACACTGTGTAAATCAGCTACTGTTTTGTTGGTTTTATTTACAGGATGTATATCTGCTCAAAAGAAAGCGCTATTGCTTGGTTGGTTAAATTGTAGAGTATATTGTCAGTTCTTGTTTTGCTGTCATTCTCTGCATTAAGTGTTTACTTTAAAACAAGATATTATTCTCTAGAACCGTGTCTACAGGACAGCCACAGCAGAAGGGAAACAAAGAGTGAGAAGACACATTGCGACCATCAAAACATCATTTTTTGGGGATGTTTTTCACATGTTTAATTGGATTTATCTGCACGCTACTTCAGAACAACAGCTGAACTTCTGAGAGCGGCAAATACCCCCTTTCTTGCTAAGCGACCACTTCCCATCATGCAATGGTTGAATTCCTGCTCCAACCCAGACCTCGTCTCTTTACGCTCTCTATTCCTCACACATTCCAGTCTCTCTTTCTCTGAATCTCTCTTTCTCGCTGTCATTCAGACTACATTGTATGTGCTTAACCAGGCTTGGGTTATTATTCCCAGCCTCCCAACCAGAACATAGTAAAAACCCTTATTTGCCATCTTAAACCAACAGGCAAGACACACATACAGATGAATATTCCAGTGACAGCGACGTATGCTAATACGCTGACGCACATTCACCAAACGCATGTATGTACCGACAGCAAAGGCACACATTATGTGCATGCACAAAACCGTGGAGAGGTAAAGGTCTGCTGAGTATTACTGTAGCAGCAGGCCATTAGCAACAGAACGGCCAGACAATGGTGTGAGGCCCAGGGCTGGAGAGAAACTATCACCAGTGATACGCATGCCAGCAACCACTACAATAAAGCCTTCAGAGGGGACGAGTTCAGGATGCACACACATACTCACTGTGGTTTCTCTTTGGATGGACCGAACGTGCTAAGAGTTGCCTCTGCTGAAGGACTAGAAACAAGATGGAGGGATACAAATCCCTTACTTCTCACAATGGCTTGAAAACGAGTTGAGCATAGCGGTTCTGCTTACATGTATGCCAATGTTACAACTGGCACTGATGAGCTGAACACTCAGAGCTCTCCCCAGCCATCATTTGAAACAGTTTGTCGACTGGCCTGACAAAAATAAAAGCCATAATGTGGCCTAATTACACTTTCTATGAGCATTTGCTAAGTCTCTCATGTGCTTGAAAGAAATTGGTCAGTCTGATAGTACACAGCTCTGGGATGCTCTGATCATGCCTTTACTGCAGTCTCCTGTACTTACGGGAGATACACCATTCCAGAGTGGAGTTTAGCTCCTTCCCAGAAGCAGTCCAAAGGTGTGATGATGAGGCAGGGATGTAGCTTTTCTATTATCTAGTTGGATAAGAACAAAGCGAGATTTACACAAACTGACAAATGGAACGTGTAAAAAAAAGAACTGGTAATATTTCTGCAGTCTATAATTCAGAGAATTAAAAAAATGAAAATTAATGTAGCATTTGCATATCACCTGATCCATGAAATGATTTTCTGTGACTAATTCTCCTGATTTGTAGCATAAGTGTTCCAATTTCCAATGTCTGAAAAAGAGATCAAAGCATTTGTTTATTTAATGTCCCTGGTGCAAAACTCTCTGAGCCACTCAGGCTAAATAAATGCTACAAAAGATAACAAATGTTTCATCACATGAGGAAGTGTTGGCGAAGCAACTGGTGAATAAAGATACATTATATGGCTAGGGCATGAAATACAACTTCGTGGCAAAATATCAGCATTAATTTAACACCATAAGGCCCAACGTATTTGTTAAACATATTTGTCACATGTACTTTTAAGATCCTGTGTTACTGAGAACTGACAGATTTGATGTTTCCACAAAAGAAACAGACAACGAGCAAGACAGGGACAGAAAGAGACCCAGCAGTTACTTACCTGTTATAAAGGTAAACATGAACTCTGCTGGCTCGGATAGCTGACTCCAGGTGCTGCAGGAGTGCCTCCGCTGTCAGAACATTGGCTCCCTCCTCCCGCGGCGTCTGGATCATCAGCTGGGGGTTAAACATGGCCTCTTCACCGATCTTCTGTCGCGTGTACTTCAGTTCCTGGTTTACGCGGCCACCGACTGGTTAAAAAAAAAAGAAGTGAAATCACTCATTAATTTATTTATCTACTTAGAAGGACACAAGTTGATGCACATCTGCAAAATGTCAAGTATAGCACAATAATGTTCTATACAATGTACAATAATGTACAAAACACTGATGCAAGAAAACGGGTGAGTAATGTCATTAAATACTTTTTTAAATGCACATTATAAACCTTTCTTAACGCAGAACCCTTGCAGGTATAAAACACTGCCCAAACTAGATGTTCGCACATCCACAGTCACCATGGGGTGGCTCAACATCTGTTACTCAAGAACCGATCCTCTGTTCTTCCTGCAAAGCAAACCCAAAGACACCTCAGCCAGGCCAAGACTTTATCAGACTTGTATCTCAGATAAAAGCCCTTTGCTTACAGTGAGCTTGTAACCCTGCAGTGGCAAGCATCCCAACTCCATTGAATCCAGAAGAATAACATCACCCCAACAAATCCACATTTCAAAACAGCTCAGCGTTTCTACCCAAATTTGTTAACAAGTCAGCCAGCGCCAAGCCACATTGATTGCATATGTGTGTGACACTGCGTCTGTGTGTGTGTTTGATAGAGAGAGGCTCTCTTCCAGGCTTCACTCCCAGCATCGTGGTGAGACTAAGCCCTGTGCGTGCGCTCTGAGCTAGCCCGAGCTACAAAAGCGGCCTTTCAAACCATTTAGCTGGCCTGCTCCACCTCTGTACAGCCAGGGAAAGTCTGGCACCAGCAAATGGCAGGCAATTGCAATCATGCAGGGATTGGCAAATTCTTAAATTTTCAGTCAGAAGAATGACATCTGCCCGCAAAATCTAGAGCTACAAAACACTACGTTTTTGCAAGTTTTGTTCTCCGTTCAAACATTATCATGCATGTGCGTCTGCATGTATCCCTGGGTTCGGTGTGTCTGATTTATGAGCACGGGATCTGAGCCCCTCCATCACCGGGGACTAAATGCTCAGTGAAAGCTCGAGCAATCTAGTCATCTTCTTTCAGTTGGTCCCTCACACACACCGAAACAGACAGACACACACACACAAAACATAAAAAACGTCCAGTGAGAGGATAGACTGTGTGAAAAATCTGTAACATTTTATTATGCCTTAATCCAATTTAACAATTCAGCTCAATTCGTGCAACAGCAGGCATGGACTGAATGTTTTTACTCCATTGTAATGGCATTAAAGTTGAACATAAGCATGCCTGTTCTGCTGGGCTGGACCACCCAGTCAGACCAATGGAAAAGGGAGGGAGGGGGCCATGTCTTGGGGCATTAAGAAAACACACTTGATTTCTTTTTTTCTGGGCCCAAACAGCATTCCCATCTGATCCGGTCTGAAGCCATGTTTATAATACTCATCATTAATAGCAGGCCTGGGCTGACTGGAGCGACATGCTTTCCATTGCTCGGTCGGCTAAACAGCTACGTTACACCAGCATTGCCTTCCGAAAGAAGCATGCATGTAACTGATTAAGACTTGATGCGCACGGAGAGTGCGCTAATATGTTGACTTGTCTCATGCACTCAGCACTCAAAGGCCAAACTAGCTTGAGGCTTGGTTTAAGTGCAATCCCAAGGGGAGGAAAGGGTGCATAGGTACATAGAAAGAGGCACATTTGTTTTCAGCTTGGTTTAACGTATGTGAGGAGATGACGGGAGGTCTGATTACAAAAAGATGGGAGGGTCATCCTTACAAAGGAGCTCCCTGTCCCATCAGAACAATTTCCAAGTTGTGGACTACCACCCAAAGACCTTAGGTTTACAGCAAACAGTGAGGAATGGGACAAGTCAAAGGAATGCACTCTCCCTCTACAGGAAACGGCACATTACAGCCTCAGGCTTGAAGAATTCCTCACTTCATGAGGTTACAAAGTTTTGGGGTCAACACTCACACAGCCTAGGGGTGAAATTAACACCCCAGCTGGACCAGGAAAACGCGCGAGCGCATGCACACTTTTGCGTACGTGCAAGCATGTGCATACGAGAGCGCGTACACACAGCTGTGTTTCTTCAATGACACATATATTCCTCCTCCTAAGAAAACTGGCTGACCCCAGCATGTGTTGATAACTTGAAGGTGTCTCGTTCCAAGCTCAGCTGCTGTGACCAAAACAAAATGTCACTAACTGGCTTTCAAGTACTTCCCATAGCAGTTTCTCCCACATGTGGTTTTTACTCCTTGATATGAAAAAACAAAACAAAAAACACCAGCGAGCCAACACAATAGGATGTCAAATGATGCACAGCAAGGGCTTCATAAAGAGAGAAGAGTTGCTAACATTTTATTTCTCGCCTGAAGTGCCCATGTCCAGAACTCTGTCTCCCTTGAAAATAGAGATATTTCCATTTTGTTTTTTTATGAAAAAATTATGTATCATGCATCTCTGATTATTTCGTAACCTCAACAGATAACCTAGGTAGGATAAAGGCGTGAAAAGGCACGAGCACCGGAACATATCAACTACCTATGAGGGTTGGATATATGAAGTCATAGAGGGCTGTTTATCTTTCAGTCTGACATTTCACTCTTTTTGCAACAACCATGTGATATGGACAGACTCCAAAGTTAGGCTTCCAGCCTCAAATATCCTTGTTTTTTAACTTAACATTTACACAGGCAACTACCTCTATTGTTGCCTTAATTGTTCACATACTTCTCAGTGTGCTACACCTTTTGCTAGAGGATATCAAAAAGATGCACACCAGCAAACTCAGACTGTGAATATCTTTAGAATTTACAGGATGAGTAACATGCTAGTATTTGGTCAATGTTAAGACCATGGAAAACAGAGAATACCAGTAGCATCTCAGATGAGCTTTAAGGCACTCCAAATCAAGCCTGTGAATATCTGGTCACATTCATTCCTACAGCGCCTCGACTGGTCACCCACATATTGAATCTTGCAAACATATAGTGTTATTTTGAGAGGACACGCAAAACCGATGCTCCAAGCCAGTCAATGATAACATAAACAACTGCTGTAATAACAACCATATATTTCTTTGCTTTGCAAAAAAAAAAACAAAAAAAAAAACACATACAATTATGATGTTATTGCTGTCAAAACAATTCTATATGAGAAATTAATTTTAGTAAGTCATTTTTCAAAAGTCTAGTGTAGAAGATTAAATGGTATTTAGGATCATAAATTACATCTTGCATCCATCTGAATAAATTGCCAAAGACCTGCTGTAAGAGCCAACGTTTGGTTTGTCTCATCTGGACATCTGGAGGAACGTTGCGGTTTAATGTGGAAGAGGCAGATGACGTAGAATGAAAATAAATGGCTTGTTTAAATAAGGCTGATTTTTATAAAACGTTTGATGCAAATCTCATCAAAACAAAGTAATGATTAATATAGAGCAAATCTGCCAATAAATTGCATTGATCAGCACAAGGGAACTTACTTGACCTCAGAAAAACTAGGATAAAAAAAAAATGCTTATTACCTATTAAATGTGGGGTTTAGTGTCTTGAACTACAACTTTCTAGATGACTATTCTACCTGCTGAGCAAAGGCTAAGTCATAAGCTACTACACATACACATAGATGTTTATATATCTGTGTATAAGGTACATTGTATTTATTTCACTGCAAAAGCACTTCTGGTTAGATGCTAACTGCATTTTCGTTGCCCTGTACTTTGACATGTGCAATGACAATAAAGTTGAATCTAGATCAATTATAGGACTAATCCTGACAGCAGTGACACCACCAGCACTTTCTGTCCCACCGAGGATTTAATGTGCAGACAGCCAGCTGTGCATGTGTGTTGTTTGTGTTGATATTGTTTTGTTTGCTTCTTTTTTTAATCCCTCATTATTTTATCTGAAGAGAAGAGAAGAGAAGAGAAGAGAAGAGAAGAGAAGAGAACTGTCCATGTCACTATAGTGGAGCCCTCAGTGTGGGTATTCAGCATGTTGCATAACATTAACCCCTGGTCCCCCCTATTCTCCAAGTAGAGGAACGGGGGGCCGGTGGGCACGAAAGAAGAGAAAGAAGGTTTCTAAGGAACTGACATCACCCCGTTCCTCTTTTCAGTTCTCAACTCCCCCTCCTCTTTATACTCTCATTTTCTCTCTCCTCGCTCTATTCAGCTCTACTCTGTGATTGGCTAGATCATGATGGCAATCAGCCCGGCCCCTCTGTCAAAGCCAGCCCAGTCCCCTTTCTCCTCACCATGCAGCACACACAACACCAAAGCCCCACCCCATACACATCTCCTATGCTGGCAAACGGAAGCAGCCCACACTTTCAAGGAAAGCATGTATTACCACCAGCAAGAAAGTCCTACAACTCTTTTGCTTGTCTCTGGTTTTTAAACCAAACAAGCGTGCAAGCATGCCATCAATCGAATACATGTGCATGTGATCACTTAAAATAACGTTCGCTTTGGGTCCCATTGGTTCAAGAAGTGAATCATTCAAGTCTGGTTCAAAATACTGTATGTGCATCCAAGTGGCTAAAACATCTTTGTGAGTGTGCGTACATGCGTAAGAAATAAATTAGGTGGAATAGGCATCTTTCAGCAAGCAACACCTTAAACCGCATTGCTCAAAGAATAGAGACAACCACACTATGAACTGAGGAAACTAATTGATGAACTTCAGAATAAAGTCAAATGTTGACATGTGTGCAGGCAACTGAAAACCTATTTTATATTGTTGAAATCTACTGAATGTAAAGGCCAGTTTGTTTTTGCATCTTTGCGTGCAGAAATAGAAGCAGTCTTTAACTTTGAATAGTGGACACACACTTGTTTCACATTGCAAAGGAGGTATACTTCTGTTTCTTTGTAAGGAGATTATTATTGCATTTTTATGAGGGTCAATCCCCTCCAACCCTTAACACTGCACCCCAGGATGTTTCTGAAAGGCCAGCTGTGACTTTGCATGTTTTAGCAACAGGATATACGAGGCAAAGTATAGCAGGTTACAGAGGGGGGCTGGAGCAATCTGTATTGTACCACTTATTATACCTTCAGTGTTGCGAACAGCCTGCAGCTTTTCCATCACAAACAACGTAGCAATGGATTTCTGAGGTATTTTGAACTACCTCTCACTTGTACTTGAATGCTTAATACCATCACCAGACTGCAACTAAACACAATCTTAGATGAACAAAAACTCACAAGATATTAAACTGTGTCATTCATTCATTTACGTCATTATTCTAAAATTGAGACAAAATGCGGAAGCAGCGAGTGGAAAAACTAAGTACATCCATTAGTGCTGCGACACAAACTAAAATGATGAGGAGCAGCCAAGTGTGATCAGCTGTACAAAAGCACAAGTTTTGCCAGACTGCTGCTCTAGAACATTCATCATGATAACACAATGCCAAAGAGCAAAGACATCAGCAACTGTTGTTGTCCATCGACTTGTGAAAGGTTAATAAGGCCATCGACGAAAGGTTTTGCAATCACTCAACAGTGAAAAAACACAAGTTCACGAGTTACAATTCTTACAAGGGGTGGATGTTGCAACAAGCTCATTTCAACATCAGACTATGCCATGCTCAGGAAAAACCGCACAAACCCTAGAGGCACATCTGAGTCTCCACAGACCTCAGTTAGCCTTGTAAATGTTAAAAGCTATGACATTTAAAAAAAAAAATACTGCACAAGTATGACTTGTTTGGAAAGGTTGATAGGTGACAGTCTTTACACTCCAAAAAGAACATTGTAGTGCATCTTAGGTTTACAAAACTGCATATTTACACGCCACAAGATTTCTAGATTCATGTTTTCTGAACAGAATACATAAAAATGGAGATGACTTTCAGAGATTTTCTGATGATTCTGCAGTTGCCAGATGAATAAGGGATGGCTAGGACGACTACAGAGCACTGGTGGACAGTTTTGCAGAGTGGGCCAGAGGAAATCTCCTGTTTCTCAATGTGGAGAAGACAAGAGCGATGATGACTGACCTTAGAAAGAAAAAAAGAAAGAAACAGTGCTGCAGCCCCTGTGCATCCTGGGCAAGGATGTGGAGAGGGTCACGGACTACGGTAACCTGGGTGTTAACATTAACAGCCGGCTGGGGTGGAAGACTTATACGAAGGGTCTGAGTCAACTCCACTTGAGGTCCTTCAGTGTGTAAAGCGAGGTGCTGAAGATGTTCAAACAGTCTGTGGTTTCGGCCAGGGCTCTGTTCTCCTCTGTGGTCTCTGGTCATTTCAGCCAGTGATACAAATAGAATGAATAAACTGATTGGGAAGGGTAGCTCTGTATTGGCTGACAGGAGGAATTTTTAAGCTGTGGCGGTGAGGAGGACACTGAACAAGCACGAACATTCCCGGCCACCCTCTCCACCACACACAGCGCGGACAACGCAGCTCCTTCTCCTAAAGACTCAGACAGCTAGACTCAGATAGGGATTGTTAGAGCAACTCTTTTCTACCTCATGTCATAAGTTTGTATAGCACATATCTGTAGTAGTCCGGTAGTAGTCATAGTCTGGACTCTACATTACACACCAAATGACCTGCACTTACATATATGTGTGTGTGTGTGTATGTATGTATGTGTGTGTGTGTGTGTGTGTGTGGGTGTGTACATTCAATAGTTTTAGTTCTAGTTAATTATTTAGGTAAAATAGGCCGTACACCTTCATAGCCTGCAAATCTATCTTTGAACCTGAATACAAAGCATCAAAACCAAACAAAGCCTTTCTGAACAAGCATCTCATACCATCTGTCAAGCACGGTGGTGGAGGCATAATGATTTGGATGTGCTTGCCACAGTACATGCACACTCTGCAGTTAGTGGAGTGAGTGGACCCGTGGATACCAGGTATCCTAGAATCAAATGTCTGGCCGTTGATCGGCTTAGGTTTAGCCGAAATTAAGTTGTGTAACAGGACACAACCAAATAAACAAAAAAATGCTTTAAAAAAAAAAAAAGAATTAGGGTGCTGCAATGGTCCTCTCAAAGCACAGACCGCAACCTAATTGAAACTGCTGTGGCAGGACCTTAATGGCCCTTTCAGATGACAGAATATTATGACTGATTTGCACTTGAGCGTTATGTATAAACATCAAAGATGACTCACCGACACGTTGCAGAGCCATTGCAAATGGGTTTTAAACAAGCCGTCGGGGGAATCCCTATTGAAGCTACAGCCAAATAGAGAGCGAGGTAATGATGGGGTCACCATGAGGAAGGGAGTCACAGGGCGCACAAAATGTGTCATACCACAATACAGCTGGTAGCTACTTTATCATTAAGCAAAAGACAGTAATAGCTGTGGAGGCGCTGTGGTAGCTGCACACGCAGCAGCATGCACAGTGGTTGCAATGCAGGTGTGCACACAACCACAAATATGTGATGAAAGGCCTTACTGAGAGCCGCGACCCTATCTGACCCACGATGAGCACCCCCACCCTCCCACTCTCATGTTCGCTTCCCCCTCACGCTCTCCCCTTTTTCCCTGTCAACTTTCATAGAGGAGGGGGGGGGGCTTCCACGTGGAGGGAGGGTAAAACAAGCAAGGTAGAGAGAGGGTGATTTTATCTTATTATCTTATTTTATAAGAGGGACAAAAATGATGGGGTGACACAAAAGAGACAGAAAGATATGCCACAAGTGGAGGGTGGAAGTGTTCTGACGTGCAGGAGTAGCTGAGTATCTCCTCACGCAGCCACGCACCCTCCCAAGCACCCCTAACCCATGACACGAATGTGACACCCCAGCTGCCAACCGCTGCCCCCCTGAATCCCCACCCATACCACCAACCCTCACCATCCCTCACAACTACAGCATTACCATATGTATGGCTCCCCTCGCCCCCGATTATGCTAATCACCTGTCCTGCCCTCGCAGCCCCTAAAATGGGTGTATTTAGCAGTCGGCTGGCTCCCAATGCAGCTTCCCCTGGGCCCGAGGTGTACATTCACACAGGCCTCAATGGGCAGATTCTTCCACGTTGCTGCCTTCATTCAGATCCCTCTCTCTTACCAACCCCCCACGTCCACCTCAAAAAAAAAAAAGAAAAAAAAAACTATTCAGTGCCAGTGGATTCAGAAGGAAGAGGAAAGAGTAGTTGTGGAAGAAAACTGACAGAATAAGTCTGTGTTTGTTGCATCTGAGTACATGTGTGCAGTTGTTGTGGTTCAATTAGAAATGAATAAAATCAAGTAGACATATAAAAGCAGTTCCTACTGCCTTTGAAATTCATATTAAGGCTTTGTAAAATATCCAACAATATATGAGACATGTTAAAAACTTAAATTTGGCTATGTTTATATCAATTAAAGCAGTGCTGGGGGGTAGGGGGTAGGGGGGTTCATCCTGCATCCCCTGGTAGTGCCTGTCAGATGCAAGCCAGGTGAGCTCCCCCTCCACCCTACCCTTTCTCACAGGATTTACAGCCTCCTGATTAGCCATCCGCCCAGTCATAACAGACTGTGACATGAGCTTGAGCAGCCGATCTCAGCCAGCCATCTCTTTGACATTTCCTGTAATGATGGCCCATGATTTCAGGTATCCCAAAAAAAAAAAATCACACATTCCTTTGTGTGGAACAGATGACAGTAGCCACAAGACATCCTGGGTTACTTTGGCAAACATCAATTATCATAAGTATAAAAAAAAAAAAAATGTGGTCTGTGGGGAGGCAGTTCTGTGCTGCGCTTTCAAACAACGGTGACAGAAAACATATACCCCTTTCAGACAGACCCACAAATTTAGTGCTAAGGTGGTCTGTCTGAATGTGTTCAAAACACTAACGTGGGCAGGGCCCACAACCTGCTACCCCATACTATGAGCAGTACTCCTATAAAATGTGTTTTGATACTAACTCTGATACTAGCCTCGTGTGGTAACTTAAATAAACAGTAAAAGTCAGTGTGCTCCATATCACACAGAAATAATCACCTCAATTCACCAAAGCACTCAATCAGAAATATGGAAAAAGAGATGAGAGGAAACTGGAATCACAGCAAAATCAAGCCGCTGTTGGCTGATGAAGAAATGATTCTGCAGATAAGTGATGCTGATGCAGTCATCTACTATAAAATTGCACTGCAGGTGTGGGATGGCCAATGCTTATCAGGCGCTTCCACTGGATATCATCAGAAAAAAGTCTCAGCGTCTCTTCACGAGGCATATTATAAAATGTGCACTTCCATATCAGTGAGGACTTGCTGACCAGCTCCTGATTGAAAGCTGCCCACAGTCCTGCAGCTCTGTGAGGAGTTTTTTTATATAATTAGGACTGAAGAGATCGGTGGCAGTAGGCAGCCAATCAGAGGCTAGGATGTTCTTAAACACCCCATTTACCACAAATGAGTCTGAATGTCAGCTGGCATGAATTTTAATTGGATTTTAAAGCCTGTCCAAATGATCACATTTCCCCCCTCTCCTGCTGCAAAAGTTTTAAATAACGATGATTTTTGTGTCTGAAAGCAGTACTACCTTACTGAATGCAACTCATCTTAAGTGAGTATGCAAATATATGTTTGAATTTCATGATTGTTGACCATCTTTTTGCAACATCTAATGAAAAAAAAAAGACGCTGGAGAAGATTGCGTGAGTGACTGCTGACTGAGTCTACCCATAGATTGGAAAAATATTGAAAACCTGAGCATAATATAAAGCTGCAGGCAAAAACAAGTTATTGTGTTGGCATGATAAGCAAACTGTACACAATTACAGCCTGTTAGATTTGTTTTTTTGCCACGGGAACTTGTTATGAAAGTCACATTCCAAGTGAAGTGGTCTACATTGCATCATACCATCCTAAAGTTATACTTCTGGGAAATCGCCTATCAGGCTTTAAGAAAGATAGAGTATAGATTACGACACAGGGTAAAGCCTTCAAGAACTAATGGTCTAAAAAGTGCAAAAAAAAATCAGCAGGGGCATTTCATGCATCTTTTTTCCCCTCCTAATGCTGAATGTTATCCTGCATCTGGGGGAAAAAATCAGCAAGGTCAAGCTTAAATTTCTCTATTTAACTGTGTGACAGTGTCAAACCGAGCTCCAAACTTCTCAATCATGTATGATAGCAAATATTAGCTCCCTCTCTTTATGCTTTGCGTGTGCACATGTGGTACTTGCGGCTACCGCCAGATTCTATGACGACGTGCTGCAGGAATTGCAATGAACTATACAGCTACGTATGTAACTGCAGTAAGCCAGAGATGCCAGAAAAAAAAAAAAAAAAATTCAAGACACACACACATGCAGACACACACATATGCATGCACATTTTGGAGATGTTGGCAAGAAAAGTTCTCTGTGTAGCCGTCTGAGAAGCATCAATCCACACCCCAATCTCTCCTAGTGTACGGTAGGTACCACAGCCAAAACACAAACACACTACCGCTACTATACTCCTGCCTCTTCCCTCGCTCTCTCTCCACTCCAACACATACACACACATGTGCACACAAACACAGTCTCCCTCTGCTGTTTTGTACTTTCTCCACCCTTCTGGCAGCCAGTGCTGTGAGGGAGGGAAGAGAGGAAAGGGGGAAGAGGGGAGGGGAGGGGAGGGAAGGAGGGAGGCCAGACCACCCTGCTCTCATGGCAGGGCTGAGTGTTTACATTGCCGTGGCTCACTCTGTAATACATCTGGCATTCTGAGGCCACTCTCTCCAGCCAGGGAGGGGGGAGTAATGGTGGCGGGGAGGCAGGAGGGGGAAAGAAAAAAAAAAAAGAGAGAGGCTTGGGTAAAGAGAGAGACCATTCTGGAAGAGGGGAAAAGAGAGGAATAGAAGAGAGAGAAGAAGGAGGTTGAGGGGGGAGGGTAATTCTCTCCACAGTCTCCTGTGGTCGGTCATTCGCAGGGCTCTGGTTTTTGAATAAGAGCGCCTGAAAGAATGCAAAATGTAAACAGAGAGCTCGGAGGCATCTCAGGAAGCTGTTTGTGAATGGGAGTGTGCTTGCCTCGAGAGCACACGCACACATGAAGATACTCCACACAGGTAGTTGAAATGGTGAATCACTTTTACTTTCTCCAGGTAAGGCGAACACACACACACACACACCAAGCTGCTTTCAAATGCTGGAGAACAGCAGCGTATGTCTGGGTACAGTACCAGAGGAGCAATGTTTTCCCCGACACCAAATCCCTCACCAGTTAGTCTGCACTTTTCATCAACTTGTAAAAGTTAACGCAACACACTGCTAAACTGATAAACACACACCTAACTGAGTCCAGTTTGTGCAGGAGCATATGTGTCTCAGGACGCTCGCATTTGTGTGTAAGCGTGTACCAGTGTGTGAAAGACTGAAAGAGAAGAAAAGGAAAAGACAGATGACCATGTGGTGTAGACTATTACCTGCACACTTGGAAGAGAATCATTTGTGGGTGTAAAGAGGAGAAAAGCCAACAAGGGTGAACAGATGGATAAAATACAGGCCAGCCACCTACTCGTTCACAGAACTGAAACTCCACAGTTCATGTTTCAAATACATTTTATTTGTATAGAGCCAATTCACAACAAAGTAATCTCTAGGCACTTTATACAAAAAAAGTTAATATAATCTGATAAAATCCAAATTGTATTCCAGTTCAGTCCTAATTCACTGTAATCCATCCAGCCATTATCTATACTTCCCAGCTCTTTTCGGGCGAAAGAGTGTAATTCATTCATAATCCAATTCATTCCTATTCATAATTCAGTTTGTTCTAATTCATAACCCGATTCATTCGAACCCAGTTCAAAATGTGTGTAATTCCCAGCAAGGGAACCCAACAGATTGCACCTAAATCTTCTCAGCTAAGATGCCACATTCATGGCACTCCTCTTCCTCATATTCAAGAAAGGATGTTTAGCTTTTTATCCACACGCATTTAACATTAAACCGCTTCATTCTTCTCTGCCACTACAAGCAACAACTCGGTCAGTTCAGCTCTTAATCATGCTAGATGCAAAGCAGGCAGGCAAGAGATGGAAGAAGCCGCTGCTGGAAAAAAAAAAAAAAGACATTTAGTTCCATCGCGGCTGGATTAAATCAGGTTCAGGACGCACACAAACATCACTCTGCACCTCTTTAACTCCTACCGCGCTGATTTCAGGAGTTAAATGAATCCAAATGATTTTCAGCGAGTTATGATGCCAGAGTTGAGTAAATCCCTTCTGTCACATCAATGCTTGGATGTATTCAGGAAGGATGGCATGCACTAAAGGTGGAATTTTAGTCAGAGATTAGAAAAAGAAACAATTTAGATTCACTGCCCTCTACTGGAGAAGAGATTTTAAAATCTTAAAAAACAAATTAACACAATGAAGTACTGACATGACGAAGGCAATGCATTGCCTCCTCATAGCGCCTGGCTCATGACGTGAACTCGCATACAGTCGGCGTACGGATGCACACGCATCAACATACACAGGACACAAACAGCGACCCGTGACAGCTGCAACCTCTGCAGCATTTGATCCAGCCCACCCCACCACCTCCCGCCCCCTCCCCCACACATACCCCTCCCCTCTGCTGGGAGTCTTCACTCTGCACCCAGGCCACAGGGTGAGTATCAGGTGAGGTTTTAAATAGCGGGGCCTCTAAAAGATGACCTCAGGGTCCCCGGGGTCCACGCCCGTGGCCCCCGGACTCTGCACTTATGCACCCCAGGAAAGCGCTCCGAGACCCAGGGCCTCCCCTCAGTCTGTAGCCCCGAGACTAGAGTCCCTGGCCCTGTGCTGCGGTCCGGGTCATAAATCTGGGGACCATAAACTCATTTCAACTTGAACCGTTAACTCTCAGGAACACATGTCCGAAATTGTACGAGATGAAAACTTTAATCCCTTTCTTTTTTCTAAAGCTGTCAAACCTCAGCTCGGCCCAGATTACAGTGCAGCTCCAGATCATCTGCTTCCCACCAGCTTCAACTTCAGGTTCTTGCCCAGAGCTCCTCAACTTCTTCCTCCCTGTACCTTCTCTCCCCCATCAGCACAGGCACATAATCTCCCAGAGTGAAAGAGTGAGGGGCTGTCCTACAGGAAGGCCAGTGTTTATGTGATACTGTTTTAATTAGAGGCAGGCAGTGCTCTTATTTTCTTTACAATTTGGCTTGTGTTTGCCTAAACCCAGAATGCCAAGGGATGGCTGTTTTCCATTTGTAGCCAGGAGGAACTGTAAAAGGGATTCTTATTCCTCGCGCCCATGTATCTGCTTCTGAACGTGGCTTACAGTTAATCATTGCAAGATCATCTAGAATCATCTGTAAATTGAAACCGAGGATGTCTCCAAAGCTGAGCAAACATTAATAGGCCTGTTCTCTGACACAAAGCGAAGCACAAAGCGGACCGCCTGACGTAATAGTGTGAGGGGAGATCATGACTGGAACCCCACAATACTACATCTTCCTGTTTGAGCTAATCACTTCCTGTGAGCCTAACTCTACCAGTGATCAATACCGTTGTCGCTTTATTCTCCAGGTGGTAAAGGGGACTTTAAAATCAGAATCACTCTCTAAGTGTTTAGTACAGACCTCCCGACATCCTCAGAAAACAGTGTGCTGAGAGACACAATCAGCTCACTGTGAAGGCATGCGTCTCGCTCCCAACTGGTCTCTGTCACTTTGTCTAATAAACAGAACTTCCTGTGTCTGAGTATTTATAAACAGCGCTGAGTGAGCACAGAGTGAGTAGAGACAATCCCTGCGAAAGCTGCAGCACATGACAGCATGTAAAATAAACACACGAGACAACTCCGGTATGCAGCTAATGGTGGTCTGCTGTAGGCCCCCGGCCACTTTGGCACGATCAGACGGCAGGTGACGACAGACGCGATACCAGATCACAATGGCGGCTGCAGTCAATTGTAAAAGAATTGGAGAGATGCAATATGAGGTGGCTGCATTGTATGCGTGTCCGCAAGCCACACAGCTTCCAGGCGGGGTCGTCCACGGGTCGCCTGCGGAGGGCAGTTCCAGATGAAACACAAACAGCCGCTCCGTCCTCTCCTCCTCTCTCCTCTTTTTCCTCTCGCACCATGGGCCAGTCCCCCAGCACGGCCCAGCACAGCGTTCCACGGCCCAGGCAGAACTAATCTATCCCTCAGCTGTGCAGTCTAATCTAAACAAACAGATCTCTCCCTGCCAGCATCTGGAACCCCTCATGTACTGGGACATAGGAAACCACTACAGCCCTGTCTCTTTGACAGCGGCTGTGTGTGTGGGAGCAGGTTTCCGTTTATCACGAAGAATTAGTATAAGAGTATATGCTAGATGTCTCCCAGGGGTCGCCACACTACAAGTGTCAGCCAGGTTCTCTAAATACGACCAAATGGTGTAATATCAGAGACAATACGGTGGAACAAAATCATTTTTTTGGTAAGCAATGTCACAATATTTATTTCATTCCAGCATTGCATTAGTGTTTCACCAAGATTGTGCATTAATGATTGGATAGCTGGACCATCATCTAAGGTCTCCCCTACAGCACATCCTAAATATTCTCAAAGAGGTTAAAGTCTGGACTCTGTGGTGGCCAGTCCACGTGTGAAGATGATGTTTCATTGTCCCTGAACCATTCTTAAATGATCTGAGCCCTGTGAATCTCGACATTGTCATCTTGGAATATGTCTGTGACATCAGGCAATAAAAGATAAACAAACTGAACCTAGATCTGATCATCTGAACAAATCCCAGACCATAACACTACCCCCACAGGTTGGCTTGCACAGGAGGTGCCAGGCACGATGAGCGCATCGGTTTATCTACAGCTCCTTCTACTGTTCTGCACCCGTCCACACCCACAGCATAAATCTGGACCCATCAGACCTCAGGACTTTCATTCACTTCCCAGCTCCAGAGAACGGCCTTAAAACTCCTGAGCTAACTGAAGCTTTTCTATTTGATTAGTCTCACTGATAAGGGTTTTTCATTAAGTTTCCCAGCTGTTTAGTCCCAGTTCATTCTCAATGATTGTGCTGAAATGTTCTTACTGTCACAATTAACACCGCTGTGACTTCTACTAGTTTTCGTAGCATTTGTGGACACGTATGCGCCGCACTTCTTTACGCTCAGCATGCTTTTGAACACACTTGGACACAATTTTGCTGAAATAGCTCTTACAAGGGCAATGGTGTGACACGGACGATTAAACGAAGAGAAAAGATGATCACAAGTCACGGGTCTAAAGTTCAAGTTGTCGTTGTTTTGTCTTTGTTGTGATTCGGAACTTTTAATCAAATCAGGAAACGTCATTCCTCAAAATAGCAGCTGGACACAAACAATACTTGTTTATTTTACTTAATAAATGACAAGTAATCATTGAACTAGTCTGAATTCTTTTTTTTTTTTTCTTTTTTGCAGTAAATTCCAGCATTAACTGTGGTGTGCAGCGGTTAGGGACACACTCCCTCGGTGCCATTGACCGTGGCCTGGGCATGCGAAAAGGGTGTGAAAACAGTGTGCTCCTCTGAGTACAATCAGGAATCCTGTGCTGAAGAGGCTCCCTTCTCCCGAAACTGCTGCCAGCTGCGCCTGCGCCACACATTAGAAGAACAAGCTGTCTGTCAGACCCCTGCAGCAGCACGCAAGGAGAGAACAGCAAACCCGGGGAGGAGGTGGGCTGTTTGACTCTGCTTTGATGCTTCGTCTCAACAACTGCACATTACCTCTTACTTGAGACGGGATGGTGCAAAAGCTGGCTGAGTGAAAAAAAAAAAAAAAAAAAAAGCCAAACATTTAAATAAATCTTTGAGTTAAAAACATGTCTTCTCTCTCCTCTTTGTTTTGGTTCAATTCTGTGTAGCATTGGCAAAATCTGCTCCTTCATTCATGACTCCTACAGCCGACTCCAGCCATAAGCGCAGGAATGCAGATCAAAGGGAAGAAAAAAAAAAAAAAAGCTCAGCCCCTTTCCCTTACACCCCCCCACCACCCCTACCCCCCCCCCCCGCAAAAAAAAAAAAAAAAAAAAAAAAAAGGCACAACCCATATGCAGTTTCTTTCCTACGTATAATTTTCTTTTCTCTGTAAAGTGTTTAGAGCCAAAAATAGATGACGAGCGGCACATCCACCCCACAAACATGAGCTCCTGTCCTCAATCCGCTTCTCCTCTGCACCCGGAGACAAATCTTTTTGGAAAGTTGAGAGCTGTCCAAAACGGGACCACACACAGTCTCTGAGCCCTCAACTGCTGCGGGCAGGCAGACACACACTCACACACACACACAAACCCTCACAAAATGGCGGCTTTGACAAAAAAAAAAAAAAAAATCTAGCCCCAGAGATGTTTATAAGCTTAATTCTTCATGGGCTCAGTTACAGTCACCTCTTGCACATTTAGTGCACGCATTTGACACAGTTTGAGAAGTTAAAAAGAAACATGGAATTATTTTCAAGTTTGTCTTGGCTTCTTTCCAGATCCTTAACAATGAAGAGTACCCTGAGATTGTTTAGCTGCACCCACCAACTCTTTCTCCCTCCAGTCCCATCTCCATCTAAACATGCAATGTGAAACAGTCTGTGAAACACTGAAATTAAGAATAATATCCAGCAGGTTACATTCAAACACATACGAGAGAAGCAATTTATCAAACATTCAATAATAAATCAGAATGTCTTACCTTCCACCCAGAGCTTCTCCACATCCGTTTCCAAATTAGCTGCCCTCAAGCCCACAGCAAAGGCTCCGAAAATCATGAGGCCCAGAAACAAAAACTTCCCGCAGTTCTTTTGTATGTAACAGCCCAGCCTAAATAAAAGTCTCTGGAACTTCGCTCTCAGCCACAGAGGTGCTTTCCTCCCAGTTGCCTTTCCCTATAAGACAAGAGTCCTCATGTTACTGTCAATTCACAGCGCAAAAAACACTGCACTTACCTGAGCAGGTGAGGCTGCAAGGTTACAGAGAAGAGGTCATACATGCAAACAAATGACTCCTAACGGGTGCTCACGTTAAAGTGTCCTGAAAATATCTGACCCAGGCAAACACGTCTGGAAGGGTCACTTGTTAAGATTCACTAGAGGACTTCACACATAAACGACAGGGGTCATGATAGAAAGATAAGCGCAGACACAGCGTCTGTCTGCGAAGCTCATTCACTGTCAGACACCACGCACATCTGATGCAGCCGCCTTGGAACCGCTCTGGGCCTCCCAGAGTGAGGGCCACAGGCTCTTTCAAGGTGCAAATAAATGATAACTTCATCCCCCGTGGACCACCTACTCAAAGCCTGTTCCATAATTTCACTACTACAGTGCTGCGTAATCAATAGGTTCAGTCAAATCTCCAAAAAAAAACTGCATCTCTTGGTGACTTTTTTTTTTCTTTTTGTAACTACACAGCTCCTGCTGTCTAATTATTCATACTTGATCTAACTTCATGTCACAAAATAACCTACTGGGTGTTGCACTTCTGATCTGACTGAGCTGCACACAGTTCCTATAAATAAACATCAACAAATCTCCACAAAGGCTTTCAAACAAGCTACTTTGTTTTGTGGGGAAGCAGCCCGTGATTTGTCCCCCCCGAGGTGGCTTCCACTCACGCACACCCACGCATCAAGCGGCCGATATTGAATTCCCCGAAAGCTTGAATGTGGTGGAAAAAAGAAAAAAAAAACCACAAAATACCACACACATACACGCTGCCCGTCCAGCTGCTCGTGTGTTCCGGTCCGCATGGGGGTGGGGGGTGGGGGGACATCACGGTGGGGGGACTCACGGTATTTGTGAACGGAAGAGGGCAGCCACATGGATGTCCTCTCCCGGGCGGGGACGCCGCCACACACACACACCTCTGCGTGAAGCGAGGCGCTGGAGCGGCCGCTGCGTGTTTCCCTCCGCGCGTTACTGGCCGGGATGCGGTTCTTTTAAGCGTCTGCACCGGGAAGCTGGACCAGCGACTTGTTTCACGTGCTAAACCCCCCGAGCAAGAGTCTGAGCATCGCACGAAAATAAAAAAACGAGACTTTCTACACTAGGCTCCACGCAGTCCTGCCTCGACCCCCGGTGTCTCCCTCCTGTCCAGCACGTCTCGTTACTATAGCAGCGGCTGGACACACAGCTTTGGACACTTTTCTTTCCAAATACAATTAAAGCAAACACAACACCAAAGCCCATCCCCGGTAAAAAAAAAAAAAAGCTGAGAAATGAGCACCTCTGATATCTGCTCCAGAGCAAAGCCCGCATCGCAGTAGCTCGGCCGCTGCAAATACTCCAAATCCAGCGGTGTGTTGCGGGTATAGTCCCCCCTGTTCCTCCGCGTTATCCTCGGCCGATCGGGGTCTCTGTTTTCCTGTTCGGAGGGCGCATTAGCAGCCGAGGCCATGTTGCGGGGACTGCGAGGTGGATACCGTTTCCCACTTTATAGTATTTCCCCGAAAGCGTGTAGCGATATCCCAAGGCGACAGAGTTTCACTCTCGGAGATCTCACACCCGTGAGAGTAGGACTTCATACTCCTGTTGGAGACGGCAAGTCAAAGTCTGCGCCTTCCATCCCAACATTTCGTGATCCGGAGGTCTCCAGCGCTCTCACTGCATTCACCGTGTCTCTTAAAAAAGAAAAAGAGGCGAGTTTCTCTCAAAAAGCGCGCTGCGCAAAGTGATTCCCGAGAAAGCTCGATGGTCGTAGCATTCTGATGAGATCTATGCGCTCTTCCCCTGGGCCGCGCGTCACGGCCAACTCTGAGATTCAATAGAAGGGGAGAAAAAGACCTCTCTCCATTTGGAGGCAGAGAAGGAGGAGGGGTGACAAGAAAAAAAAAAAAAAGACTCGAGATCCCGCCTCTGGGGCTGTCAGATTGCAGGACTTTCTTGCATCTGATTGGTTCCAGAAGGGCAAAAATTACTCAGCAAACACGACTATTATTAGCTGCTTAGCAACAGCTCACTAAAGTAGAGAGACCACCCAGGCAGACGGACCTCATGTGTGCATCTCCGACTTTAGGGGGAGGCGCACGGAGAGAGCCGAACCGCTCAGGCGCGTTTGGGTTTCATCACAGCGGCTCCGTGGCTGGAGGAAAGCATTTCCTCAAGAGAACCTCCAGTCTGAGGCAAGTTCTCGGTCTGCTCGGGCCGAGGAATGTCTGAAGTGAAGTTTTAAACTTTTTTTTTTTTTTTCCCTTTCTGTACCACCACCATTATGGCAGTTGAGCCTCAAATTACAGCGGTTCAAGGGGAGGTCCTATAGTAGGATATAGTGTCATTCCAATGTCACACCCTCTATATTATAGTCGCTGCTCTTCACTGTTTGCACATTATATATTTTTCCTCCTTTTTTTTTTTGTTGTTTTGGTTTGTTTGGCTCCTCTTGAATTTTTACATCAGTATGGGTCCCAGTGTGCGTATGTGTGTTCATTGTGCTCATTGATGGCATTGTTTTCAAATTTGTAAAGCACCTTGTGCTGCAGATGCTCCATGAAAAGCGCTATTCTAACAGAGTTTGATTGATCCATTAACATTTTATGAACACCCCCCGGCAACTCGGTGTTATAATGTTGGGTATGTGCACCCTCGGCTCTGGTTTTCATCATTCACTGTCATTAAACGCGCCCATTACCTCATATGTTAACGCACCAGACGGGCGACATCACATTTCATTGCCGGAAACCGTCGTATTTGCTTTTTCTTTTTTTTTCCCACCCCGTTTTGCTCAGCCACAATAGTTTTATTTTGTAAGCAGTGGCCAAACAAAGCGCACGAGAAACTCTTATCCTCACGATTCTCAAACTGTAAATGTGCTCATCTTTAAAGTAAAAAATAGATTATATACATGGACAGGATCGTGGAATTAAATAAGACAAACATTTAACTTATTGTAGGTGCAGTGACTCGCTGGACCGGAGTGTCAGTGCGTCTGCGCGCGTCCTGAGCCATCGGAGCGGAGCAGCGGCTCGTCTGGTCGCCAGCCGCTCACTTACCATCTTCAGTCCAGGTGGGGAGAGCTTTCCAAGGAAATCCCCGATATCCCCCCCGTGGAGTGCGAAACGCGCCGGTTATGATGGGATAAAAAAGAGCCGGTTTAGTGTCGCAGGGGCGCACTGTAATCCGTCTCGATCGGAGTCATCTTACTCTGCGTCAGAGAAAGTTCACTCAATTACACGGCTGTTTTGTTTTTGGCCACGTGGGTGGTCTCCTTCGCTCCACTTTAGGCAGGACCCTTTGACTGTCACGTGATAAAACCTCAGAAATTGCAAAATATAGGGTAGATTATCAGGCAGCTTCAGATGTCTCAGGCAGTGACACAGACATGCACGCAGAGAGGCGCGAGCATCCTGTACCTGCTGCACATGCACGAGCTCAGGCTCGCAAACATTTTTAACGATGCACATGTGAGAGTGTGGATTCATTTAGACACACAGGCACAGTTTTAGACTGGACAAAGTGTGCCAACACCTCGTGGAGCTGTATGTTCTGAAAGACACTGAATTTGTTCTGATCTTGCCATGTTTTGAAGTCTTAGATCTAGAAATATAATATTTATTTATCTTGTTTTAAAAAAATACACGTATTCTCTTAACTTTATCAATGTCTTTTATGCTTTAATTGGCCAGGAAATCTTATATTTACAAATTTACTGTTAAAACAGACAATAGAGTTACCCAGAGCTTTTCTCAGCTTTCTCTTTCACTCAGAATCTTGCTTCAACTAGTTACATAAATTTAGTGCTGCCAACATTAAGTTAGGTAATATCCACTTTTATGAGTTTATTTTTTTTGTTCCTGGGTCTTTAACTTTTTCAGGGACCTGAAACTCTGATATTAATTTGCAAATTTTCAGTGTCTTATTTTCAGTCTTCCATTTGTTTCTGTGCTGCAGCAAATCTGTTTTTAAGTAATTTAATTCAAGATTTTTGCAGTTTACCACCCACACATCAAACTCTTTTTTATGGTTCAGATTCCTTCAGCTGACAAGACCTTGTTTAAAAAAAAAAGAACAACAAACAAACAAACAAACAAAAACATGTTTATTCTTCCCTAAAGTTTAGAAAATGATTGATAAAAGCTTATCTTTTCCATCAATGTTTAGTTTTTTCTTTGCAAAGACTTGGCATAATGAAACCACCACCTGGACTGCATGATAATATCATTTCACAGGCATCAGTTGTTGAGCCTAAGTGGGAGGAAAGTATCACAGTGAGGAACAACGTGAGTCCTTACCCCCCTGAATAGAATCAAAAATTGTCTCAACGGAACCAGATTTTACTCAAAGCAAGAGTCATAACTCCAGCATCATGTCTGTGCTGGACATGCTCATGTTGTCATGACAGTAACACTGTAGGACTCCATTAAAGTACCCACAAAATGGTCCTCCCTTTCGAAAAACTGTAGTGTAGCGGTTGTAAAGATATGCCAGTAAAAATGCTCGGGCAGATTATATTGCAAGCATCTGTGAGAACTAATGAAACACGTATGCACATATGATGCCAAAACACCCTTGACCAAACATGAGGATCTTTCCTTTCCTTTTCATTTACCATTACGCACTAATATAGATCAGATGGAGGAATAGTTCGCTTTAAGGAGGAACAATGTGACTGTGACTGCAGGCAACAGTTTGGCTTTCAGATTTTTGAGAGTAATGTAGATGATAGGTAAACTCAGGGTTTGAGTTATTGTCTTCTGAAATGAGATGGACACGATCCATTTATTTTCTATGCCTGCTTCATCCTGTTTAGGGTTTCAGGGAAGTTAAAGCCTGTCCCAGCTTCCATGGGGGCAGAGTGAACCCTGAACATGTCACAAGTCCATCACAGGGACTTCCTTATCCATGGTTATCACAATTGCTTCAGTTTCTTTGTGACAGAGACATACTAAATTAATCCCCAAAAGCCTACTTGTTGCATTTTTAGATGTTTTTTTTTAAAATTATATTAATATCTCACACACTCTTAAGCCTAATAATAAAATGCAGAACAATAGACTTCGATAGGACATGTAGGTAAAACTGTGTTTTAGGCTCACTGATTATTGAAGGAGTAGTGCCTTGTAACTGTAAGATACGATGTCAAAGTTACAGATTTCATAAAACCTAATATCACTTGTCTCACCTTTCCATTCCGCTTACTTTACATGTGAAAAAAACATCCACCCAGCCCGCTATGCATGTGGTCTGAACACTCCATTAAGACTAAGACATGCCTAATTGACCTAGAAGTAGGCTTGATTGTAAAAACTGAATAAATAATTAACTCACTTTATGTAAACATTGCCTGTGGAGTTTTAAAGTGTTGCTTGTTCTTGTTGGCTGCATGGAGTAAAGGAGCTCAGATATATACGAGATGTTGTGTAGATACTGCTTCTGTGCAAATTTATGACCAAAATGTCGACATAAAAAGTTTGAAATATGTCATCTTTTTTTTTTTTTTAAAAAAGCAATTGAACCTTGAACTGCCCCATTTCACCTTTTTGTTTTTGTTAATTTATTTGAATATATTGCAAACCTGAGATGTAAAGATGGACATATATTTACAAATATAATAAAGTTAATGAGACAAAGCAACTTAGGTAGATACTGTCTGCAAGAAATAAAAATGCAAATCAACGTTTTAATATGGGATACAAATACAATTGCTGTAAATGTGCCAGAGGTATATCTGTTGCATTGACATGTAATCTCACTGTCATATTTTTGAGTTACCAGGAATAAGACGAGACAAAATTCACAAGAATTTCGGACAGAATGCTGCAAACATTTGCAGAAATAGTTGTTCTGTCTTCTGCTGGAATCAGAGCTTTCAATTATTTTGTGGCTCCAAGGATTCTAATCATTTGCCTCTATATGATGGCAGCCACATGGATTTCATATGGAAAGGAGATGAAGTATTCATTAAGGAGCTGAAGGAATTAGGCAATCGGGCATTGATCCCAGAATTACTTCATCAGCCCATCACCTTCTTTGACCTCTGGCAGGGCCCTTCACGCCCCTCAAAGCTGGTCTCTGGCGAGCAGCCATGGGGTAAAGCGGAAAAACCTTGCTGAGTGCAAATGTCTATTTATGATTTGCAGGTGGATTACAGTTCAAAGCAGAAGTGTGCCAACACATTACTGTTCTTACATCAAAACAGAAGTCTCCTTTTCATACAGAATAACAGAAAGGCCTCATGCGTGGATATATTGTAACTTTAAACACGTTTGTGTCAGTTGTCTGGAATAATGATCATCTTTGGAGCCCCAGTTGTCATTTGGATAGCTCATTCCCCACTACTTCTCTAAAAAAAACTTCTTTATAAAAACTGTTATAAAAACTCTTACTTATAAAGTTCTGTCTTGCAAAATCACTGCATGTGCTTAACTCAGTTGTAGATGTAAATCTGTGGGTAGCTATGTTAGCAAAAAAAACAAGATGGAGTAGTTCTGTTGGGTGACCGTGCAAACACTCTCATTTGAAACTACTCACATTGAAGTATACTGAAAGAAAGGCAGAAAAACAACCGAAAAGAGTGAGAGACTGCAAACAAAGTACACATCTTTTTTGAAAACAAATGCACCTAAGATCCTAGTTAAATAGTTATGTACTCTTTTCCTCTGACTATTTGTCACTCATTTGATCAAAAAAGGAAAAGAAATTTAAAAAAGAGTAAGTTGATTTAACCAAATTTAAAGATCAAGTGACTTGTCCCACTAGTTGAGTGAAGCGGACTGTGCAAAAGTCATGTGCTGTAGCAGCTCTAATGCTAAGAAATATGAATCCCATCTGTAGGAGCCTAAGTTCATTTTTTGGTTAGTTTATATGTGGATAGCAACTTAAATTCATATTTCGAGCAGTAATTTATGTTATTTGTATTATATTTATATTTGTTGAGATAGACGGGATTGTTTACGGATTTAAATAATTTCAAGGATTAAAATGCTCATCTGTAGTGTTTTACGAGTGTACTGAGGCTCTCTAGCAATTTACATATTCAGTTGCCTGTTAATATTTAAGGATGGGTGGGGTGTGTTTGCTTTTTATGTGAGGGATTAAGTCGGGCAATATGGAGTGGAGCCACACAGTTTTTTGAGCTCTCTCACTCTTGGACTCATTTTAATTTAATCCTTTTTTATTTTCTGGAGGAAACCTTTGTACCATGTTTTTTTTTTGTTTTGTTTTGCTTTTTTGTTGGAAGTAAAAAGTTAAACCAAATCCAAAGGATTTCGGTGGAGTTTTTGCTTTTGGACGATGTGGATTACTAGAGGGAACAGTTGAGCGATTACTTTTGCACCTATACCATCATTACAGTAAGTTAACCCTTTAGGTGCCTTTAGGAGTTTTTTCAAGAAATTATACAATTTTCAATATCAAGATTTCAAAAAGCTATAACTTGAAAGCAGTTTGAGATAGAGGTATACTGTCAATGAGTAAACTGTTCAGTATGACTCAAAGTCTGTGATGGGAGTGAAATTATTCATATAATTTGCATATTATGACGTCACAAGGTGGCAGCCATGTTGGAAAATGTTCAATTTTGATATTAAGGTTTCAAAAGGCTATAACTTTAAAGTGGTTTGAGACAAAGGCATACTGTAAATGAGAAATATCTTCAGTATGAACCAAAATTTGGAAAGGAAGTAGATTTGTCATCTAATTTGATTATTGTGACATCACCTGCCCAAACCTTCCCAGTAGTCCTCAATTTCAGATATTTCCTCAAGCCCCATGCACAATGAAAGCTTTCATTTCAGTGACAATCACATCATAAAGACATGAAATCTGGAGTATGGTTTCAATTTGTTTTATTGGTAATGAGGCTCCAGAATTCATAATTTGGAAAAGGGATGAAATCAATGGGCTCAGAATTTGCACTGAGGTGAGATGGTCAGAGGACTAGATAGCCAGTTACCATGCCAGTCAGCACCCCGACACATCTACACACATTCTGGGATGGCCAGAGGATGGAACTGCAAGTCAGCATGCAACTGAGGAAACATGCAGAAAAAGGAGGACAAAACAGCACAATAAACTACAGGAAAGAAAATGGAGCACAGTTACAGTAACAAGGTGCTCCTAATTAATTATGGAATTAGCTGGAGCAGATGAAGAAGGGAGGAGGACTGGGAAGGAAAGAGAGAAGAGCAGTGGAGACACCGGTCAGCAGATCATGTTGGCGTCCTCCCTGCAGCGTAGGCCTATAGCAGCATAACTATGACGAAGCTGTGACTAAGATGAGCCTACTCTAGTCTTAGCTCTTATAATTATAGCTATGACTATTAGCCCCTACATACTATTGTTTAGACTAACTGTAGGCTTTACTAAACAGAAATGTTTTTAATTTTGTTTTAAAAATGGAGGTGGTGTCAGCCTCCTGAACTCAAATTGGTAGCTGGTTCCATAATAAAGGTGCCTGGTAGCAGAAGGCCCGTCCTCCAAATCTACTTTTGGATATTCTAGGAACGACGAGTAATCCTGCACTCTGAGAGCAGAGAGCTCTATTTGGAGCATAACGTGCTATAAAGTCTTGTAAATAAGGGCCTTATATGTGAGAAGCAGAATTTTAAACTCAATTAGAAATTTCATGGGAAGCCAGTGGGGGCAGGCTAACACCGGAGAGACGTGATCTCGCTTACAGATTCCTGTCAGCACCTTCGCTGCTGCATTCTGGATCAGTTGGAGGCTATTCAGTGAGCTTTTCAGACATCCTGCTAACAACGCATTACAATAATCCAGTCTAGAACTGACAAATGCGTGGATTAATTTTTCAGCATCACCCTGGGGGAGGATGCTCCTAATCTTGGCGATATTTCGGAGATGAAAAAAGGCTGTGTTACAAACCTGATTAATATGCTACTTAAATGACATATCCTGATCAAAAATGACTTCAAGGTTTTTCACAGCAGTGCTGGAATCCAGCGTAAACCCAGTTAATCCATTCCTCAGGTGTTTGGGACCAAAGACAATAACTTCTGTTTTATCTGAATTTGGAAGCAGAAAGTTAGAGGACATCCAGGACTTAATGTCATTAAGACATCCTTGAAGTTTGGTCAACAGTTTTGCTTCCTCTGGTTTCATGGATAAGTGAAGCTGCGTTTCATCAGTGTAGCAATGAAAGTTTATGCCATGGTTCTGGATTATTTTTCCCAAGGGCAGCATGTATAAAGTGAAAAGGATTGGTCCCAGCACTGAACTCTGTGGGACACCAAAGCAGACCCTAGTCCGTGCAGAAGAAACGTCATTAACATGAATGAACTGGAACCTGTCAGATAAGTATGACTTAAACCAGCCTAATGCTGTCCCTTTAATTCCAACAGTGTGCTCTAATCTATGCAGCAAAAGGCCGTGATCAACAGTATCAAAAGCAGCACTGAGGTCCAGCAGAACAGGGACAGATACCATGAGGAGGCCATGAGGAGGTCGTTGGTGACTCTAATCAGCACCGTTTCTGTACTGTGATGAGTTCTAAACCCTGACTGAAAAACCTCAAATAGATCATTTCTATGCAGGTGTTCTCCTAACTGGCTAGCAACTATTTTTTCTAGAATTTAAGAGATAAATGGAAGGTTGGATATGGGTCTATAGTTTGCCAAAATGTCTGGATCAAGAGATGGTTTCTTAAGCAAAGGTTTTATAACTGCAACTTTAAAAACCTGTGGTACATATCCTGATTGTAGAGATAGGTTAATCTGAACCAAAAAATGACATACCAATAAAGGACATGACATCTTTGAGCAGCTGAGTTGGGATGGGGTCCAACAGACACGTTGATGGTTTAGCTTTGCTGATAGTTGAGGTCAACTCAGAGAGGCCTACAGGAGAGAAACAGTCCAGAGTCAAATCAGAAATGTTTGACAACACAGCAGAATGTTATCTCTGTGTAAGTTTTTCTATCATGATTGTACAATAAAAAGCTGTTTCATCAATAACTATATTGTCTTTGACATATTTTTATTTTCCCAATACGGTATGTTAATGGTATCCATGTAGTTGAATTCAGATTCGGCATCCAGAAGAGCGTTTGAACGTGGACTCTCAAATATCCTCTGCCCATCGTTTCTACTTACAGCCTGTGTACGCTGAGTAAAGGCGGCTGGCTGTCAGTGAAGCAGGAGTGTTTCAGAAAGTTCACCGAAACACTAAGGGTGGTCACAGAAAACACTGGAATGATGTGGATACTAGGCATGGATGTGGAAAAACTTCAAACATTTTAAAGGGAAACAGCATTGGTGTGGATTTGCCCTCAGTCAGCTGCCTGGGAGCTGCCACAATTTCAACTTCACCCACTGAGATTTTTCCATCCTCCCATAACGAGAGCAGCACGGTCTCACCGCAGTTTGCTAAACTGTCACAAAATTCAATCTATTGATCTGCATCCCAGGACATGACTTCCTCCTGGTTTATGCCTACATATTATAGTTCACTAAGTGTCAGGCACTGCCAGAGATGTGAAAGACACCAAAAATGGTGCAGGAACTAAAGGATCTCCAAAATAATTTTAGTGAGAGAGAAAACCACTGCTGTTGGACGTTAAAGAGGCCATATTATATTTTTCCATGTTTTCTGATTGATGTTTAGTGCTAACCCATGCCTTTCGCCCGTAGACGGCTGGGATAGGCTCCAGCAGATCCCCGTGACCCTTCAAGGATGAAACGGGTATAGAAAATGGATGGATGGATGGATAGATGTTTAGTGCTATGATTGAAAAAAAATGAGGTATTATGAATATGTTGTACGACACCTATGCATAAAATACATTGTTTTCAGGGTGCTAAGAACGCTTCTGTCTTGGGAGTGTTTTTCTAATATTGGCTCTCTATGAGGTCACAGATGGTGGAATTTCCTCGTAAGCTTATATTCTCCAGGCAGTCTGCATTTATAAGAATAAGAGCCTCAGTGACCATTTTAAAAGTTTACAACTGTGCAGCAAGGTTAGGGTTTGTTTCCCATTTGGTGGATCATCAAGTTCTTCTTACTAAGGATTTTATTTTTGTTTCAAATATGTCTCCAAAGAAACTTGGTTTTATATTATGAGGGAAATTCAGCCGACCATGGCTCAGCGGGTGATGGTTGTTCTTCAAAGCAATGGAGTGAATGCAGTTTTTATTTTATTTTTTCTGAACATTACAAGGAGGGCTGGTTAATATACAAGGCCCAGTGCACCACTGGATTTACAGTGGATTGGCAATTTCACACTTTTGTGCCTCATGCTAGCAAAAAAAAAAAAAAATCACTCCACAGTCATATAGTGGAAGTGTTGAAAATGTAGCTTTGATAACGTGTCGATGTGTTGAAAATCCATGCGTGCGTCTGATTGGGAACAGGAATTGTGCATGTTTATAAGTCATTAGTGCTGCCCAATTGGAAGCCTCAAGGAAATTGACCAATCAAAAAACCTTTGAGCCAACTCTGCTAGTTTTCAGGAATGGCTTCTCTGTAATTTTCAATATTTGTCATTCTGAAGTAGTTAACAAGCTCTTTGAGTTTTGCTGGGTGCAAAGCAACTCTAGAGATATCAGAAATTAAAATTAGATGATGCGAAATAAACATTTTAACTTTTAAAACTGTGGCTTCAACTTGTTAGTTCAATGTTAGGTCAGTGCATGGTCTATATCGTTCAACTTTACTTTCTTTACCACGTTAGCAAGTTGTGGATTTATATATATTGCCATTCTTATTTTAGCAACCACTCAATGCACTTATATGCCACTAGTTAGATTTATCCATTCCCTCTCACATTCACAGAGCACTTTTTCCATTCCACATGCACACACACACTCATACACCAGTGACACCCCAGGGGCAAGTGGGGGATTAGTATCTTGCCCAAGTATAATTCAACTTGCAAATTGGAGGAGTCAGGGATCAAACTACTCTCCTCCTGATTAGTGGACCACCACTCTACTTCCTGGGCACATCAGAGCTTCTTCTCCACATGTTTTTCTCCAGAGTTCCATTGGGCCTGTTATAGTAAAAGAGGCAGGACTCCTATAGAGTTTTTGTAGATTTGGGACTCAGTTTTTGTTCAGCAGCATAGTTTATTGATAACATTAAACTACTTACACCTCTGGGTGTAAGTGTTGTAGAAGTTGATGTCATTTTCTGGTCATGTAAGGCATGTAATTGTAGATGTGTATATATCCAAAACTGCATATATTCAGGAGAGTGTATAAAAATTATACACAAAATGGGTAGCACATAGAGAGTGACTGAAAATACTGTGCTCTCCTTTATTTTTAATGTCATAGCAAAATCATACATAAAATCAGTAATGACGTTGGAATGACGTCCACAAAATCTGCATGAGAATTTATCAGGAACTAATTCACTTCAATTCAGTTAAAAAATGCTCTATTAATCCCCGAAAGGAAATTATTGCTGCAGTAGTTGTCACGATTTAAGTCTCTTCAATGATTCATCGTAGGAGGTTATTGCTGTTGGCAGGAAGGACCTCCTGCAGCGGTTTGTGTTGTAGCAGATCTGAAGAAGCCTTCTGACTGAAGACACTGTGTTGTAAAGAGGATGCTCAGGGTTGTCCAAAATGAGGACTACTTCCTTTTAAACCATGACCTAATGATGTACTCCTAATCTGATTTCATTAAATACCTAATGATTAGTCAACGGTTACTTAATGACCAGTTACTTGAAACAACTGAGAAAAAAATCAGGTAGCTTAATACATGTTTTTTATTGCTGCAAATGCTGTGTTAGATGTAAGGTACTGTGATACTGTGTATCACTTTTGTACCGAACAGTTATTAATGTTCCCACTTCATGATTGCTTTTATTTTATTATGTAAAGCACTTTGTGTTAGCTTTTGTATTAAAAGGGCTTTATAAATAAATTTGATTTGATTTGATTTGATCCATGTTGAACGTAGTCTGGAATCCATGTCATCATGATGTTAAAGTGACAGGATGTAAAATTTCACAGTATGACGATCACTTAACCTGATATTGTTTTGATGAGGTTAGAGTTGTTTTAGCTGGTGAATATTTGCTCCTCTTTGGCCCTTATTCTGAGTATCCGCTATCTGATCATCAGAATTCCTATCTGATTGTCCAAATGAACAGTGCTGTGACCACTGCAAGGAAGACACAAACCAGGCCACCCCAGTAGCGCAGTAGTTAGGGCAGGCAGCCAATGTGCAGAGGCTACAGTCCTCCTGCAGCTGGTTGCAGGTTCAACTCCTGGCCTGTGACCATTTCCTGCATGTCTTTCCTATTCGCTCTGCCCTGATTTCCTGTCTCTCTCAATGTTAATAAAGGCCACTAGTGCCACAAAAATAAAAAACTTGACGAAGACACTAACCACTTCATTGAATCACTAGATAAGGCTTAAGCAACTTGACAACTGCTCAGCACTGTATGTTGGTGTTTAGCTCAGTCTTCTTTGCGGTGCATGCAAAAATTTGAGAACACACCAGCTCATTATTTAACCGCTGCAAAAAAGCATTATCACATTTCCAGTCATTACATCCCTCTACTTGCTCCCTGTCTGATTCTTAATTAATTTTACCTTTAAAAGTTTGAATGAATTGGTGCCACCTTATACTTTAGATCTTCTACACTTCCAGACCTCACATAAGATCCGACTGCTCGTCAGTGTTCCAGGATTCTAAAACACAGAGTCGATCTAACATTTGCAGTGGGTGCCCAGAATCTGCTGAACAGTTTATCTCTTTATATACAACCCCAATTCCCAAGAAGTTGGGATACAGAGTTAAAACATAAATAAAAACGGAATGCAATGATTTGCAAAGGTCATAAACCCATATTTTATTTCCATAGAACATATCAGATGTTGAAACAGAGACATTTTACCATTTCATGGAAAATATTAGTGCATTTTCACTTTGATGGCAGATACACTTCTCAAAAAGGTTGAAACAGGCAATGTTTACCATTGTATAGAATCTCCTCTTCTTTTAACAGTGACCTGTAAAGAAAGGAAGAGACCATTTTCTGGAGTTTTAGGAGAGGCATATTGTCCCATTCTTATCTGATGCAGGATTCTAGCTGCTCAACATTAAAAAGGATCATTTACTGTGAAATAAGGGAAACCAGGGTGCTTCAAAAATGGTATCCATTGGGTGGCAGCTAGGGTTGGGAATGAAGAACCGGTTTCTGTAGAGAACCGGTTCCGTGTATTTCAATTCCATGGAATTGTTTGGCGGTTTATCTAGCGATTCTCTCATCGATTCCAACCAACACGAATCTCACGTAATTTACGCAAGTCACGCACAGTCAATTCCAGAAAGCACTTATGTGATTAAGTTACGTCGGTTTAGCACACGCATTGGAGATGTAAACAACAATGGCACCCACCAGGTTCACACGCTCCAAAGTTTGGCTTCACTTCACCAAAGAAAGATGGCAACAAGGGAACTTGCAGTCATTGCAAAGTGGAGATAACAGCGTTAGGAGGGAACACGACAAACATGCAGAAACATTTGCGCACACAACATATGATAACGAGTGTTGTGTTTTTGACGCGCTTCGGACTGATGGATCTCAACCCAGTGGCAGTAGCCAAGCTAAGATCACCTCTGCGGTTACTACGGAGGGCAACTCTGGTAAGTAGCTACACCACTGTCTATGTGCTTCTTTGTAAAACACGCTATAACATTAACGCTATGCTATTAAATGAGGGCCTTCTGCATTACATTTAGAAGATGACCGTGACGAGAGAGAGAGTCTGGCTGGCTCAGAGGCAGCACTCGCTCCTCGCTTCCAAGAATTCAGCATGCACTTTGGTGATTACATTGTTGTCGCTTTCATTATCATACAAACCTCGCTCAAGTTGCTCTTTGGGCAGCATTTTACTGTAATTCTCACAAGAACTTTCACAAGAAAATCTCTCTGAAAGTCAACTCCACATACACACCACACACCAAGCCCCATACACACCATCTCCAATTGTGTTATACAGTCATAAAACTATCTCCTCCTCCTCAATCAACCCAGCTACTGGCTCCTCCTGGTCGACCACTGCTGCACACGAGACCGTAGGGGCTGAGTGCATGCAAGAGCTCGCAGGGATGTTTATGTTTGGACTTGTGATTGTCTTCAATCACATACGGAGCTGTTTGACAGGTTGCAGCACTTCCTGGCCTCTGTTTACCTCTCCAAGTTTCTGAAAGGCTTTGTATGCACAATCAGAGCAGCTCTGAGAGGATCCAGGGGGGCAATTCTCCCTTTCTCCAGCAACATAGAGCTGTAGACCAAACATACCGAAAATGCTCTTGTTTGACTGGTTTAATTAGAAAAGGTAAACTCACTCATTGTGCATCTTGCATGCTGTTTGTTTAACAACTAAAAGGTTTGATTTTCCAGGCTTTCAGTTGAAAGAAAGAAGGAAAGAAAGACTGAAAAAGTGGATGAGTGCAAATTAAAAACAAGATGTTGTGACTAATATTGGTTTTGACATGATGGCATTTAAGACCTTTTAAGTCCTATTAGTCTCATTTTGACTTAGTGTAACAGTCCAGCTCATTGTTTAGCCGACATTTACTCTGAGATCTGGGATAGACAATGTTGCTGCTGGCAGGTATTTAGACAAGGCAGTGGTCTGTTCTGTAGAAGTGGCCTGAGAAGCTGTAATTTTTGGAAACAAGCTCAGCCTCCAATGTTAACAGGAAATGTGTGCTGCCCTGAATGTATACACACATGGCCTCTGCAAATAAGCAATTTAATACAATATCAACTCTGTGGCTCCATAGAAATATGAGGTACAAAAAAAGAGAAACGAACAAAAAAAAAAGAGTAGGAAATTAGGTATACTCATAATTGATGGAATGAACAGTCAAACAGATGGAGTTTACCTCTCAGCAAATTCATTAGTGTAAATTATGCAAAGGAAGTAAGGAAATTTTGACTCACAGATATACACTCACAAACAAATATCTTTGTTATACATCCTATAATCTGCACTCTTACACATTTTGACTGCACACGTTTGCCTGGGTGGAAAGTTTGCTCAATTCTATTTGAACTGAGGTGGGTCTCTGTGGGAGGTCCACTGGAAAAAGTGACACATTTAAAGGTAAGAACCTATTAAGCTGTCCAGACCTCTGTTTACTCACCCAGACCTCCTCTTCAGTCGACTCTTAACAACAGCAGGAACTGTTACCCTCCTCAATGGAATTCACACTCATAAACAAGCAGCATCAACCTTCATTAAGAGGAATTACTCCAACAGAATAGAGCAGAACATGGATGTTTACCTTCATTTAATTCAACTAATCTCTAAATATCTCCCACACAACATTAATGTTCCAAATGTAATTTATAATTCATCATAAGTTTCCATTTCAGCTTTTTCCAACAAAACCACATACTGTGGTGTGCTAGGGACTGTTTCTTTTCATGAGTAGATGTTTGCAGTTTCGGCTTAAGAGTTGTATTAATGAGGATGAAGTGGTATTTAGTAGTGTTTGGAATACCAGAGCTCCTCTGAGGTGTGCCTAATAGCATAATGAACCTATAATTATGGGATTTTGTGTCAGTTTGTCTCAGGAACATGAGGTAGATGCCTGTGACATACCTGGAATAAGACAACACAAAGAAAGGGTCCATGTTGTTAGGAAATTTGATTAAAAGTTTTGTGTCTCAAGAATTCAAACTAAATTGAAATAAATAATAGCAGCTCTCAAGGGGAAATTATACTGTTGAAGCAATAATTATTTTGGAAAAATTAATGAACAAGTAGAAACTAAAACTAAATTAAACACTATCTGAAGATTGTAGGTGTAGCAGAGAGAGTCGTGGTTCAAATCTTCAGAGATTCCATGAATGCACCTAAATGTTGTTTTTAATTGCCTGGCATCAAATGAACTGGTGAAGTCACATGCAGCATCTACAGGTGATATGAATGAGATATCTTTTAAGTTCTGCATGAACAGAAACTGAGAGCACAACAGTTAAATATCCTGGGTACAGATGCTCCCTCACAGTATGTCCAGAAAGGCCTTATTTATCATTAGCAAATACTGCAGCCCCTCCTCCTTTATTCTTACTGTTTTGCCTGCAATCTCTGTGTCTGTCTATGTAGCTTGAATTACAAATAGAGAAGTACTAGAGTCAGGAATATGTTCCTGCACCCATATTTTAGTAGCAGTGACGTGTGGTGAGGTTAAAAGCTGATGAGGCGCCGACTCTGTTGGAGTCAGATTTACAAATACAAATGAGCCCCAAAGAGTATCTTTTTCATCATTTGACTGACAACAGACAATGGGTTATGTTTTATATCTCATATCAAAATTCTCCATACAAACATGTGATTTATATTTCATTTGACGTCAAAATTAAGTTAGCAAACCTTTCAGCTCCGGCGTTGCTTTTCCTTGAGTTATTACCTCTTGCTTTGATTGAAAGTCCAGATTTGCGACTTAACCTAACCCTCATCCCTGTATTTAAACGGGACATCTGAAAATCCTGCTATTCTTATTGGGAAAAAATAATTTTATTATTGGATTTGAACAGAAAGGGGGATTATAATACTTACCAGCTGACAAATATCAACATTTATGATATTTTATAATTAAGTTTTTTTCTTTTCAAGATTGACAGGTGAGGCTCTGCCTCCCCTAAGTGCACGTCACTGCTGAGTAGCCCCATTCACACAGCCAATTTGCTCTGCCTCTGTAGCACCGTTGTGCCATCCTTACTTTTCACACTCAATGTGGGAATGGCAGCGTAACATTCTGTTCCTCAGTTTTTTCACCTTTGTTCCATCTTGGGATTATTTATAGTGGAAACTAGTGTTGTGTGAGCTGGGATTGTGGAAAGCGTAACAGGGACAACGATGGCTGCAAACGTCACACATGAATTCAGTGCATCATGGGGATGGTGACACATAGCCCGATGAACAACTATTAAAGAAACAAAAGGAAAAAAAAAAAAGCTCACAATTTTTTTTACGTGTTTACTCTGAACAATAAGACTTCAAGAATTTATTTCAGTAATTACTTTACACAAAGATCTTAGAATCAAAGATTTTAAAAACCAGCCTCAAACATTGTCAAACGACAAACAAAATGAATAGTTTTCTATTTCGAGCCATTCAATACCCAAGTGACTAAGTTGGATGTGTTTGGATGTGATTTAAAGCTCCTTAGACATAGACACTCTCATTAAAGGGATTTGGATGTGTCTAAAACTTTTTATTATGATGCTATTTTGCATAGGTTTTGTTGGAATTTGTGCATTCTGTCAAAGTGACAACATTTCTAGTGGAAAAGGCAATTATGTACAGCCACAGTGGTTAGATCAATTTAAAAGATATGAAAAAGCAAATGGGGGCCCATCAATACTGAAATATTGGACCTGTTGTGGTAAATTGTTACTCCTTGGTTATTGGTTGTCAATACAACATGAGGATTTTCATAGTCAATGTTCTCATTCAAGTCATAATTTTCAACAGCACTGCTCATTCGTTATTGTTCTGTTATGTGTCAATATCAGTGCCTACGACAGCATGTGCTGACACCATTTGCAGCTGGCTGATCTGGCCCATCAACATGCCATCACAGTCATCATCTGCTTGTTTTTCCTCAAAGTACCATGAGGTCATCACTTCAGTGGCCAATTAACCAAAACACAGTTCAGTCTGGGACATCTCCAGTGATAGCAAGGGCAGAGAGCATCTGTGTTCATCTGAATACTTGTCACATTAATATCATTCCTCCATTCCTGTGTTTCCAATTGCTTGCACTTTTTGAGTCATGTCTTTGAGCATCTGGGCTGGTTTGGTCATATTACTGGTGAGACTTGCTGTGAGGTCTGCCTTGAGCAGTTGGAAAATAGCTGTCATAATTGCCCAAGGCTGTATCTTGCAGCTATAATCCCTGCTTTCTAATTACCGCCTGCTAACAATCTTGCTAATTTAAGCATATTGGTCAAGATGTGGGCATTCTCCTCTACGAGTTTCTTACATTCTGGCCAAAATTGTTAGTGGTGAATGTTCAGCCATAGTCACAAGTACATTCAAGCCTACAATATGATGAGCTGCAGCAGTTCTTCTTTCTTCAGCATGAGAATAATGCTGTCATTTCTAAGTTAGGTGTGTATGACTTTTTTTTTTTTTTGTATAGTGGTGGAATGAGATAAGATATTTGTGGTGGCAGCCAGACTGCCAGTATGTGAAGGAAAAAAAGGGCTGACTTGGCATTTTCAAAAGGAATGGTTGAATGTAAACACAGCTGGATGACTGTATTTATCGAATGTATTTTAATTATTGCTTTGCCTTACCACAGACTGCCAAGGATTGTTATGTATACAGAGAATGTGCTGCTGACAGCTTATATGTCATGAAGGCACAAGCTACGAAGTCATAGAAATCTGTCCAATCAGTTCTATAGCTGCGCTATTTGGGATTTTCAAAGTGAAGTCAAGTTTGTCGAAGTTTGTGCATTTATGGTACCACTATCTCTTGCTTTACCAAATAATTAAAGCCCAGTGATTAAATATGAGTTTAAGCAAGGATGTTGCTTGCTTTGACTTTGCCAATGTGTTGTTTCAGAACACCAATCACACATCATGCTATCGTCATATTGCGTGCAAGTTTAGCTCTGTTGACATCAAATGAACACGTATTCATCTGTCCTTTCACCACCATGCTGGTGTATAGCAAAGAAATGTCAAACAATTGAGTAACAAACATGTAAACGTATACACAGAGAGTTGTTTAAAAAAAATACCTTGTGTTTGGAAAAATGGGAGACTGAGAGTGACTTTGGTTTTATCTTTAGCGATGGACATAATGAGATAGAGTCCAGACCCAAACAGTTTAGGATTAAAGTTTAGGAACTTTAGTTTCTTCCTCCAAACTACAGACATTAAAGTACTCATCTCTGTTCTCACATCATAACATTTTAACTTCAGCAGAATGTGGAGCCTCCCTGATCCTGAGTTGTACGGCATGTGTAAAAAGGCTGTAAAGATGCAAAAACTAAGCAAAAAGATATTTTTCTCCCCTTGAGTATCTGGACATAAAACATAATTGTCACCGATTAGTTTAGCTTGTTTGCAATTACAAAGTATTTGGAAAATTTGAGAAATTTTCTGATGTACTGGTTCAACATAACAGGAAAAAGATGAGGATACAGTGTGACTGTTAACAGTTTGAGATGTAAACTACTGGTACAGTCCTGGACATAGGGTGACACTCTACTCTTATATAGCACCCTGAGACTGCACACTAAGTGGAATGAAGAAGGGCGGGGGCGAGTGAGTGTCAAAGCCACCATCCAGGATGAAAAGACAAAGATCCACAAGATAGCCTTGAGCGATAAACTGATACATGAATATCTCAGGCAGCAGAAAGCTAATGAAGAAGAGAAGAGACGAAGTTGCTGACACTGAGAAGTCCTACTAGCGGCTAAGAAAGATTGGTCTGAAAGATAGCACTTAAGAGCTAATCATGGCACCACAAGAGCAAGCCCTGAGCACAAAATTGCACACTTAATCAACTCTAAGCCTTAAAACAAATGTTCACATCTATTTGTTAGTTTGTATATTTGGTTGCTTCCACTGTCTTGTGTCCTTATGTTGTCACTGCGATTGTTGTAAACCAAATTTTCCTCCTGAGAGAAACAATAAAGGTCTAAACTGAAGGGCAGTAGATGCCAGGGTTTACCACACCCGACAAGACCCCACGTGTAGTCTGTGCATCGATCAGCCAGAGACAATCCAGCACATAACATTGGGATGGAAGATACAAGCAGGTATAGCGTACATAGAACTCCATAACAAACTAGCTGGAATAGTGTACGGAGCTATTTGTGCCAAAGATGACGTAGAAGTCCCGAAGACAAGATGGAAAAGATCTCCAAGGTAGAAAATGATAAAGCAAAGGTCATGTGGGATTTTGAAATCCAAACTGATAAAATTGGTGATGCCTAACTGGCCAGACAATGTGATGGTCAAAGAACTCTGAGAGAAGACAGTGGTGATAGATGTACCAATCCCAAGCAGCAGCAACTACAAAAGGAAGGAATGCAGGAACCTTGAAAAATACCAAAGGTGGAAAGAGCAAGTTAAAAAGATGTAATTGCAGAAAACAGAGAAGCACCGAACAGGAAAGGTGACCAACCTCTGTCTTGAGGCATGACGTGACATCTGAGCTGAGTTAGAGGAATATCATCTTGCACCAGCGCTCACGTTAATCTTCGACGTGTCCCTACTGTGCTCCATGGTCCCCAGATGTTTCAAGACGGTCCACCATTGTTCACTGTACCTAAGAAGCCAAACCCTAACCTCTTAAATGACTACAGACCTGTGGCACTGACATCTGTGGTAAGAAACTGCTTTGAGAAACTTGTTAAATATCTCATTTGCACATTGTTACCCACCTTACTGGACCCACTTTAATTTGCTTACAGCGTTATCAGGAGTCATAAAGAGTCAAGGGGAACTACGCCAGGAAGTTATTCATACATTGCAGTGCAGGATTTAAATACATTGTTCTCTTTAGGATGATCAGCAAGCACACCAAATTGGGGTTAAACTCATCCTTATGCTCCTGGGTCATGAGCTTCCTGAAAAAAAAACCCAAAAGTGGTTGAATATTGGACAACATCTTTCAGTCACCGGTGTCCCCCAAGGCTGCGTCCTAAGCCTCCTGCTTTACTCCCTTTACATCCATGACTCCGAGGTACACAGCAGCTCCAGCACCATTGTGAAGTTTCCAAGTGACGCAATGATGATAGGCCTTAACTCTGACAACAAAGATGAAGCTTATTTGGAAGAGGTGGCTGAACTGTCTGCATGGTGTAAGGACAACATCCTGGAGCTGAATGTCTCCAAGACCAAGGAGAAGTTTGTAGGCATCAGGAGGTGGAAAGAAAAGTATTGACCCATCGCTTTGAGTGTCTACGGCAGGCCGCAAAACCCGTTTGACCCTTAAAATGAAGATAACACAGTGTATGTTTATTAATAGTTATTCTGTATTCAGAGGGATTTGAATCGATCCAAAAGCGTATTCCTAGTATGTTTGGCAGTTTTTAAAGTTTTTAATGCAAAAGGAGATCATACAAGATACAATTTAAATTTTCCAAAAATTTTTAATTTTTTTTTTGTCATCCACTGTCAAAGAACTATAGTTTGTAGCATTTATGAAATTATAGAACAACAACCAGATAACTATTGACATTTTATTGCTGTTTTTACCTGTTATAACAAAGGAAAACATCAAACTCTTATAAAGACTGTATATTGGGTGATGTTGCACTGTATATGTTTGGGAACGGAACCAAGACAAATTCCTATCAACTTGTTGACATGGCAGTAAATATTTTGAATCTTGAATCTCTTGAAAGAGGAGAAAAAAAAAACACTGGCATGTGTAGACCTACTTTGAAATAAAACAAAGAACATTGCAGGTCTATTTGAGTCATTCCATCCATCCATCCATCCATCCATCCATTATCTATACCCGCTTAATCCTCTGCAGGGTCACGGGGATCTGTTGGAGTCTATCCCAGCTCTCTTTGGCTGAGAGGCAGGGGTACACCCTGGACAGGTTGCCAGTCCATCACAGGGCCACATGTAGACAAACAACCACTCACACTCACAATCACTCCTACAGGCAATTTAGAACCACCAATTAACCCGACATGCATGTCTTTGGACTGTGAGAGGAAGTCGGAGTACCCGGAGGAAACCCACGCAAGAATAGGGAGAACATGCAAACTTCACACAGAAACCCTGTGCCGAGGTTCGAACCAGGAACCATGAGTCATTCCCTTATTTGTAAAAAATTGATCAAATAAGAAGTAGCCCACTTTGAAATAAATACAATGTATAGCTGCAGACTAATAACTTTAGAAAATAGTAAACATAAAAATAGGGCAGTTTGTATTTAATTATGACTTAAGTCCATTTCAGTGCGTTGTCATCCTCTTGTTTTCTCCTCAGCCACGCCTGAACATAAAACACAAGTACATCAGCTCAGCCTCAGGTTCTAAAATCAATATGTTTTTAAAAAAATAATAACCTGTTAAATGATAGTGTTCTCACTTGTTTAATGTGATTTCTGTTTCTGAACATCACTACAGAGCTTCTCTACATCAGGGCTGTAAGACGTGACTTTCATCTTCACACATGACTGCAGGCCGGCGTCTGTGAGACGCGAGCAATATTTGGATTTGGTGTAGTTCATGCTTGAGAAAACCTGTTCTCATCAGATGTGGATCCAAAGATTGACAGGACTCCAAATGTGAACGTCTTCATGTTCATATAAGTGTCGAGAATGGCATTCATGTTTCAAAGACAAGTTTGTCGGATTTGGGGAGAGTTTCAATATTGCTCCATTTGAGCTCCCGAGCGGGAATCACCTGACAAATTTATTTCCCCAAAGCTACAGGGAGCCACTGCAGAGGGGCTAAAGAGCTGCATGCAGCTACAGAGCTGCAGGTTGCCGACCCCTGGTCTACGGGATGCCAGTAGAGAGAGTGCTGTGGTGGAACGCAACATTATTTTCACTACTTTGTTATTGCCCAACTAATTTGAAGGCGACATACCAAGTTCCGGCTTTGGGACCTCTATTGTATCTGGTTTCTCGTTCGCACAACTCTTTCACACCTGCAAGATATTGTTTCATGTTCCCTCATATATTTTGCTTTGTGTATTTTGGTGTGTCCTGCTAAAGCAATTGTACTACGGATGTTCTCGGTCATTCCTCATCGAACTGCTGACATGTATTTATGACCCCTTCCAGTCACAGCCATGTCTTATTTAAGTTTATCCATAGTCTTACTCAGATGTTTTAGTCACCTGGTGGTTAAAAAATAAACAGGGGGATATATACTATTTTTTCCACTTACGCTTTACTGACACGACATGCAAACTGAACATGCAAAGTCCACACAGAAAGGCCCCTACTGAGTTTCGAACCAGAAACCTTCCTGCTGTGAGGCAACAGTGCTAGCCACTAAGCCACCATGCTGCCACCATATGTATGTGATAAATGAAAGAAAAAATCAGATTTAAAAAAGAAACAGTTGTACTAAATTAGAATTAGCTCGGGCAGACAGGAATCAATATTTTGCTTTTGCATTGATCTGTCTACATTGTTCATTACTTGTAGTTCATTTGTGTATTTAAGTAGGAAATGCATTGATAACCGAAGCACAACTGCCAAACTGTGCATCACTTCCAATATCTATATAAAGGTGATGCACTTGCAGCTTAGACATCACACTATCAACATGGTTAATACAGTGATTGGAGCACAAATCTTCTGACAGAAATATCTGTACTTATTTTTCCCATCCAGCAGACTTTGACTTTGACTTTCCAATTATCAATGCTGACTAATAATGTTAATAATTTTTTTGTGTATGTAAACACAAACAATCTAGAGTGTTTGTTCACCTTGTTCACATTCTGTTGCCTGTCTGACATACACTTACAAATGCTAAGGCACATATAACAAAGACTGATTATCAAAAGTGCGCTTATGCTTGCGGCATACACGTTCACATTTAAAAATCAAACATGCTCTCGCACATGCCTGACATAACCCTGAATTGCTCACTCACTTGCATGAATCACAGATCAGAGTCTTCCCTCTCACACATTTCAAACACATATGTGCTCTGACTTCGCCATGACTTCGCTGACCCTTGACCTTAGGTGTAAAGGGTTGTTGTTTGACGGTGTGGATTCATTCTCTGAGTGTGAGGTCATTTCCTGCCAGAGTGACTGCGAGGGACCAATGGAGCTAAATCGGCTGACCTCAAGTCAGACTACGGTGGTGGGGGGGTGTGTACCATGACCCTATTTCAGAAGAAATTAATGCTGTATTTTAAGTGTACTATATCGTTTGTGAATTCAGTTCAGTTACATCAATCATGATCAAGTCACATATCTGTGATGGCACCATAAGAAATATCTACTACTATCTAGATTTCTACTTTTACTTTTTCCTCTGAGTAAATGTGCAAACTTGCACAAACATCACCACTGTTGTGCTTATGCCAAAAAACATGGCACTGAGCAATAGTTTCTAACAAACAATGACTTAAATAGCACTGAGCCAAAATACTCTTTGTTTGCAGTTTATGTCAAAATGAGAGTATGTGTGTATAGATCCAAGGGAGACGAAGGGGAAGCCAAAAAAAATTAGGAATTTGCTCTAAGCAGCATTTGTAAACAAGACAAACATAATCAGCATCACAGGAAGCAACATCTGGGTCTAGTCGAGCTGGCCCTGGTCTCTGACTGAGGGACCCGGCGGGCTCGGGTCTCTCTCTACAGTTGTTTTGTTGCATGCCAGGAGAGGAAAACAAAATGGATGGTATGTCAAATATTGACATATATATATATATAAATATATATATAGATTCCAGCGGCCCAGTGTGTAATAAAGTGATGTGGTTATGGGCAAAAATGAAGCCTTCCATCTCCTGCAGTTTTAGATATGTCTTTTAGGTTTATGTTTTTCATGTGGTTGAACTGGTATACCATTCTCGCAACAATTGAATCATAGGCAACTGGACTTAGATTTGTCTAGAAGACGTTTCGCCTCTTATCCAAGCGGCTTCATTAGTTCTCAACGCATCAGTCTGACTAGTCCACACTAGTCTGACAAACAGTGGAGTATGACTCAGGTTTTAACAAAACAATGGTATACCATTGTTTTGTTACACACATTTTGAAAGTAGCAGAGAGAAATGGTATATTACCATGCCTCTAAATCACAGTGGTTTTTATCCAACAGCCATTAAACTCAAATCACCTGCTTAATGTTGTTTATAGGTTCTCCTCGAGCCACCAAAACTGCTTTAAGTCATCAGGGTATGGGCAAAGGACCACTGGGAGTGCACTACAGCATCCAGGACCAGGTTCACCATCAAGAAGTGCCATTACTTGTGGATTAGTGTACTTGATCTGGAACAATGTTTAAGAGTATGGTACATATTCAAATTCAAGTAACACTGATATAGGCTAAAATATTTATGAGTATTACTTAAAGAAACTTTGTTTTTTTCTTACACTTTAAAGGGAGATTAGTGAAGGAAAATCTCTTTTCATGCACTTGATCACATTTATTTGGGTGTTTGATGTCACTACCAACTGAAAAACATAACACAACCCTGTCACTTTGTTTGAAATGGTCACAGCCTCAAAATATCTCTCAACGAGCTGCTCAGATTTGTGGGGCGCTGTGGCATCACAGGCACAAGATCAGAGTAGAATTATCCAGCCTTGACGCCTTTAGCACTCCACTTCACATCGAGCTGTATTTGCTGTAGTGGGTTGGACAAAGTTACAGCACTGACTTCAAAGGAGACACACCCTCACAGAAACGTGTCTGACTCTTCCCACTAAAAACCAGTTAGCAGTGAAGGCATGGTTAAAAAGGGGAGTTTTTGCAGTGTATCTTTGTGGTATTTTGGCTAAAGAATGTCACCAACCTCCAATTAAGATCTCGAGAAATTGTGTCAATGTTTGAAAAATGGCCTAATATGCCTGAGGGTTGAAGTTTTCATCAATAAAGATGTTGTTTTTACCAAAATAGATGCCCGCTGAAGCAAAAGTCTAAAAGAGCCTCAAAAAAATAATTTTTTTTACAATAGTTTCAAACTATCTTCTTTATACTGTTTGCAAAAAATAACAGAATGAAGTTTGATTTGTGACTAACAGATCTTAAAGTTGTGAACATTTAAAAATGTTTAGTACTCTTTTGACATGAGGCCTTTAAGTGTTAGATACTGTTGACCACTGCCTTTAAACTTTGTGTCATTTTTATACAATGATACGTTTATTTCTGTTATTCCTGAAAGTGAATGACTGCTTTTGCCCCCAAACTCACTGGCCTGAAATGAGCTCTTGGGGGACAGATGAATGTTTTGAACTGAGTTAAAAAAAAAAAAGAGAAGAGTAAGACTGCTGCATCAGTAGCATCTGGCAAATTGTTTGTCCAGTTCTGGGAGCATGAACAGTCTCGGTCAAAAAATAAAAAAAAGTCTATAGTTACATTTTTGCAACATTTCTCATGGAAAACAAAGTAACTTTTGTGGGGGATTTCCCATCATTTTCAGACGTATAGTTGCATAAAAACAGACTGCAGCGCCCTGTAAAGAGCAATGAGACAGAACAGAACTTCAGTTAAACATCTCACAATAAAAACCCCAGTGAATATCACAAAGGCTTTCTGGATTGTGTTTAGCAGACACTGTGAAGTCACAGCATATATACAGAGCACCGTTATAGCCCTCCAGAACTGTGTGTAAAAACCATTGTGCTGCAAGGAGAGAGCCTCAAACGTGCCCCAGGGGAACCTCCTCTTCGTCTTTTTATAGGAAAAGCCTTAATTCATCGAGACAAACCAAGCCATCGTTATATTTAACAGAGGATCATAAACATTCCTGGATGTTGGATGGAAATGGTAAATGTGTCTCGTTAGATGGACGGGTGGGTAAACACAAGGTCACATCACTGAAGCAACACCTTTATGTATCAAAGACATTGGCAAGAATGCAGCTTGGGCTTCAAACTCACTTTATAAAACAACACACTATTTTGTAATAAGGCAAAAACAGAAAATAAAACATAACAACTGTGCCTTAGTTAAGGAGGTGGATACCAACAAGATCATGGGGGGAAAAAAAGCACACTTCAATTTCTAGCATCAAGTTGCAATTTGTAATAATATTAATTAGAATTATTTTTTTTATAAGGGCCAGGTTCCTGTACTTTCTGTTCATATGTTAAAGAGACTGAAAAATAAATGTGTATGTCATTAAAACATTGATAAAACAACAAGACTCGGGGTTTCTAAGACTTTGGACAGGACTTGGCCATAGGCTACTTTCCTTTCTGACATATGTTGATTTGGGGATATTTTAGCTGCTACTAATGCTTTGTCACAAGGACTGTCATGACTTATTTCCGTGAATGACAACTGGAGTCTCATTTTCAGTGGAGGACACTGCCCTCATCATTCACACAAAAAGGTTGCCCAGTCTGTGTCATGTTTCCTTTAAAAATGTGTTTGCTGTTGCTATCTAATTGCTTACTTTAAATGAGTTTAGTACATCATATAAATTCAAAGGAGACGGTAGGTGGGTTGCCATTATACTTGAAATTAAGCAAAATTTAACTACGGATGGAGAATACACCTGATGGAAACACACTGATTTCACAAAAGACTCTCATACTGTTTTTGTGCTTTTATCAAGTGTTTTTCCTGACAATTTGATAAAGGAATATTTTCCAAAAAGTTTAATGGAAACACCTTTTTGGCTTTTCCAGGTCTCGTCACGTACCATGTGGCTCTCTTGGCCATATTACATACAAGTATTCAAGTTTCTGGTGTGTTCCATATTTAGTTTCTCATTCAGTTCATTACAGTTACTGCTACATTCAGAAGCCTTGGTAAGGTGACTGCATGCCACAGTCCTGTATATTAGAGGACTTGACATAAAGGGACTATCCACAAACAAGGTTTCTGAAGGCAGATATTTACATGTGCATCACAAACTGGGTTACTGAAAAAAATATCCAGTCATAACAAGCATTCTGGTCAGCATTTGAAAACATTTTGTGGTTCTGAACATACTCCCAAGTTCAACTGCATTAAAACATCTGCAAGCAAACTACATCATGGTAATTTTAGAAAAAATAAAAAAAAGTTTAACAAAATTGAACATTATAGAATTGATTGCAGCACTCACTGTGCTGGATTCCATTAGCCTGGACAGGTGTAGCTAATAAACTATCAGCACAGAGCTGTTCCTCAACATCTTGAGTGAACAACAGAATATAGCAAAACGCACATGTATGCATGTCAACCTGTTAAAAAACACTTGTGACAGAGAACACACAAATGTATATTTTATAGGGCTCAGCAGGGTCCTTCAGGGCCTCAGCTTTAATGCGCCTTAAAAATTCAGACAGGTGATGGGCCATTGACTTATCTTAATGTTTGTCACAGAATAAAAATGCACTTAAGTGTCTCCATTCTCAGCACATATGCTAGTTTTTGTGTGCAGTCATATTTGTGTTAGGCACCTTTTTCCTGGAGTCCGTGTGTGTTTCACAGTATCAGCTCAAGGTTGATTATTTCTAGCTGAGAACATCCTGTGCACCGAGAGCCATGTGGGGCCGTGTTTAATGACCTCAACACATGCTGTAGTTCTGAGAAACAATGCTGATGTAATGAACAGTTCATGCATAAACCGGTGTTTGGCTGCAGATCCCCTCATCCTAAATGATTCTGCATGTATGTTAGATCAGTGTGTGCTGATGAGCCATATACGCTAACGGCGTGAAAATACTGTAGTGTTTTCCAAATGTTCAGGTGCTTTGTTCTGATTGTGAAACAAGCTTATTAAAAATATCCTCATTTGTTAAACATCTGGCACTCCAGAGGTTGTTCGGAAAAAAAAAAGTGCTAATACCTTGGAAGTGACAACAGCACCAGATAAGCTCTGCAAAGCCCCATACCAGATTTTAAATAGCAATTAATAAGATTGATATGAGAAACACAGCATAAATCACTTATGAGAATTTTTGATCTTTTAATCTGTTATGTAGAAGCCTAAATAAAGCCCTTTGTGATCAAACTTTTTATTCTTTAATCACAAAAGCCATTATTTGCATGTGATGAAAGAGCATTTATATCTATTCATCCATTCATTATCTATGCATGCTTAATCCTATGCAGGGTCATGGGGATCTACTGGAGCCTACAGCATTTATATCATACTGTTATTGAATTTTGAGTCATTTAGAAAACAACAATGCAACAGGCGTGGCGAACAGGCTTGAAAAGAAATAAACAAAATTTAAAGATAAATAAATGGATCTAATCAAGAAGATCCCCAGTGGTCAATCACGGTTAAAATACAACCAAAGTCCTATATTTGACCCCGTAATGGTTTGTGTGTACAAGTGTATTTATCTCCTCACATATGTTCTCCTACAGGTTAAAGGTGGAAGAATGTGTGGTCCAGCTCCGACAGATGACTGATGGAAGTCCAATCAGCGTTGCTGTTTGAAAAAGGGCGTATTGTTTGCTGCATGTGGGGCACACAGCGGTGCACTCATGTATGTAAGGGTGTCTGTTTAACAGCAGGCATCACAGTGCTTGGCCCTCGCCTGAGACACGACCCACATTACACTAGAGAGAAATAAAATCTCTCTGGAAAGGGTTTCAAGGTTTGATGATGTTGTCATTGTTGTCACAAGTATCCATCTTTGATGTATGTGGATGTGTTTGGTGTTTGGATTTTTGAGTTAGTACATTTAGTTAAATAATAAGTAATATAGTTGTGAAAGGTTCCACAATGTGCAGATTAATTGCAGATAAATTGATGGTTGAAGGAGATTGGATACAAAAGGGCCATCGACTAAAAGCTTAATCTGAGGAAGCTCAGACTCAGAGTGCAAAGGCCGAAGCTGGAAACCACTGCTGACCTTCAAGACCTGAGGTTGAACTGCATGATAAACCATCATACCACCACAATCAATACAGTCACAGGGGGCAGGGGGTGGGTGGGGGAGATGGGGGGGGGGGGGGGGGGGGCAGCAGAGGTCACAGGTTTGAGTCCCAGCCTGTGAACCTTTGCTGCATGTCTTCCCCGCTTTCTCTGCCTTGGTTTCCTGCACTCTGCACTGTTAATAAAGGACACTAGAGCCACAAAGCCTTTGAAAAAAAAAAAGAAATATATATATATATATATATAGCCACAGGGACACGCCAGTATCTTGGAAAGCCATTGTCACTCAACACAGTCCACCACAGCGTCAATAAACATAAGCTGGAACATCTTTATGCAAGAAGGAAGCCATACATCAACTTTGCACAGAAACACTCTTGAGTTTTCTGGGCACGAACTCTCTGATGGACTGAAAGACAGTAGACACGTGTTCTTTGGGCAGATGAGTCTATGTTTCAGCTTGAGTTTGAGAAAAACAGATGTTGGCGTCTATTTATTAAAGACATAAAAGAACGGCAGGCTTTTTATCAAAAAAAGGTGCATCAGCCAGTATCTGTGACGGCCATGGCATGAAGACTTGCATATGTATGAAGGTACCACTGATGCATAGAGACATAGGCCTGTGCTACTATCAAAGCAATGCGTTTTCCTCTGAGGTCCGTTGTTATTTCAGCAGGACAATGTCAGACATCATTCTGCACAACTTAACGACAGAGTGGTTTTATTAATTAATTTTAATTTTACTTCTTAAGTGCCTGCACTTAATTGGCTTTCCCGTTCATATCTGTTTCCAATTCAAAATGCATCACACATTTTGAAAAGGAGACAGACAACAATGACTTTGGACTGTTGAACAGCAGAAAGTTGGTGTTCAGCAAGAATGGAAAACTGTAAACTTGCCATAAAACTGCAACAACGAATAGGCCCAGTTTCCAAAAGATTAAGAAGTGTCATTAAAAGAAAAGGTATTGGCACAATGGTAAACACGCCTCTCTCTTGACTTTTTTTGAGCATTTGTTGGCCACAAGTCCTGGGTGCCATTAGCTAGAGGTGCTTATAGTGATCAGTGTGCTGTGGTCTTTTTAAAAAAGGAAAATAGGACTTACATTAGATACAGACCAACATGTATGCTACTTCAGTTCAATACTGCACTCAGACTGTATGCATATTGTTTTAAGTCATAACTCATAAATGTTTCCATTTAAGTAACTTACACATTTTTAAGAGACACCTGCTCTTCTGATTATTTTTTTTAGTCAAATGTAACTGTGATGTCTCCTCAAGGGACTCTGATCCAAGTTTTCTTGAGTAAATTCTTAATTTTTTCCTCATTGTTTCCAATTTCATTGATTAATATCCAGTGATGGAATTAAGTTTTGTAGAATGCACCCCTAATGGTCAATTCACCACTAGCTAGTGATAGCAATAATTTAGCAGGTATAACTCATAATTCAATTTACACAAGATGGTAATTTGAATTTACAAGGCTTAGTCTGTTGTTACAAAAGACATTTGACATCTACCACCGAGATAAAAATAGCATTCTTCCTTATTTCGGAGTCAGGTAGCCGGGACTAACCAGTCTACTCTCTTAAACTGAATGTTAAAAATCAAAACTTATCACTTTGCCTGTTGTTGTAAATCTAACTGAAATATTTTATTTATTTAGAGATGCTTAAGCTAAACAACTAAATGCCTGCACCTTCAGTAACAGATTAAGATGTAACTCAAAAATTGCAGTGATCTTTTCAAAGTGATGTTCAAAATGTATCTTACTCAGTTAATACTAAATTTTCCCTAAAAAAAGAACTATGAGTAAAAAAAAAAAGTAATTAGATCTTTCATATATTTAACAGTATGTAATTAGTATGAGTTACATTTTCATATTTCTATATAATTATACAATATACAAAATACATCATACACTCCTGCTTTTTTGAGGAAGTCAGACATCAGATGCATCTGTGACTTTGCTAAGAACTCACATCAGAACACACACAGGTGCACAGGTGTTCTGAAAGCCTTGTGTCACCACGTATCAGAGAGGAGAGGCTCCTTTATTTCTGGGGGAAAAAACACTGTTGGCAGGCTAGCTGATATACTTGCAAATATCAAAGTAATCTCCCCACGGCAGGCCAAACATGACATTGTTTGCTTGCTTATTCCACATAAAAGGTCGGTTAACTCAGTGGTGCTTGTACACATGCAAAGGCAAACATTCTCTTTGTTGTTCACTCTTCTTTCTTTTTTCTTCTTCTTTTATTTTTGCCCAGGAAAGATGCAGTCACCATGGAACAAGCCTGGAGGTCCTCAGACCACACACAGAGCAGCGCCACGATCTCTTCCTTCTTGCTTTCTTTGTCTCCTTCCTCTCCTCCCTTCCTACCTCCTTGCATGGTCCTGCTGTTTTACATGGTCACTCATTCAATATCACTTCTTTTTCCTGCTACCTCATAGTTCTCATTCTCTGCGCACATTTCAGCGCCTTTTGCAGCCCAGCTTTACCAATCCAGCGTAGAGGTTGCGTGCCCACTGTGGCACCTCTCTGTCTCCATTCTGGCGGTACACTCTGCCCTTTCTGTTTATTTGAAAATGCTGATGTGAACTGCACAGACGATGGTCACTTAGTATGATATTTGTGCCTGTGAGACCACCCAGTCAGCAGGCAAAGGCACAGACAGTTTAGGCTTTATTTTTCAACGCCTCCGCTGTTCCCAGGGCCTGAGAGCCGAGTGAGATTAATCCCTCTCTGTCGCCAGCATGTGTGTTTATGACATAGGTTGGCTCAGTCTTTGAACATCCAGGTGAAAAGCCGGTTCGGCAACGAAAATCTGTTTTTTGAGCAGAAAAGAAGAGAGATTTCTTAAATGGTGTTAAAAATTGACCTTCTTCTCTTTATGGTTGATAAGTCTATCTAAGAAAACAGTTGCAAGAGAGTAATGTAGTGATTCCAGACTTGGGGAAAGGTGCTTCTGTAGGTGTGCGCAAAGGACCATGGAAATTTGAAAATAAATTGAAATTGCAAAAAGGAAAGTAAATTGCCAAATAATATAAATTATTTTATGTGCCTTGAAAATAAATAGTAACTCATTAAGTGCAAGTAATTGTATGAAAGTACTGTTGTTTCAACTGTCACGACTTTGACGGAGAGCCAACACAGAAACACAACAGCACCCATAAGCCAACAGGATAAAAATCCCCCTGGAAGAACACGCAACAGTTACTGCAGTTACTGCTACAGCATATCAGAGAAATACTGTATTTTTATGTCAGCATTATAAGTTCTCTAAGGTCTCTTGGAGGAAATATTAAGGCATCAGTGTGGCTTTGACCTGGTTGATCTGGCATGGTGGCTGATACTTGGGATAAAGATGCCTCAGTATCGCACTGGGTGGCACCATGTGGGATTTGAGGATTTACAGTGTCTCCAGACCACACACAGACCAAACAAGAAAGAGACGGATGGATGACAGAAGGAATGAGATATGGATTCACATTATGAAGGAGCAAAAGAGGAAAGAGTAAATGAGAGATAGATGGAAGAGTTTGAGGAGTGATAGGTACATTTTTGAGTCAGTCCTTTGGGGGTTACAAGCACCTTTCAGTTAGTTCATATAACTGACAATTAGTAATAGTTTTACCTTCCTTGATTTAGTCTTACACAAATGTAACAAAAAATGAACAAAACCAAAAACAAAAAAGACTGTGTACCACTCTAATATCAAACTGCATGTTCTGCTAGAAAGATTTCATATCATCTCCCCATTTAATATTTTTATACTCATCATGAAATAGATTTAACTTTTTCTTATCATCCCCAATGGGATTTGTCACAATGGCCAAGCAAATGGTGCATTGTATTGGTTATATTAAAAATAAATGAATAAAATGCCCCATTTAAAGATGAATCTGGACTCATATGTTTGTGAAAGCAGTTTTGGCGAAGGTTGCTGCCACAAATCTTGTTGGAAATGACCCCACAAGTTTGGATCACCATTCCTTTGGAAAAATTTCTTATTCTTACCCAGCAAAAATGTTAAAACACCACCAGGTCACATGGGGAGCACAACTGTATTGGGTCTTAAGGTTTTCAGAACCTGACTGAGTAAATCTGGGCCCCATAAAATTTTTTCCAAAGCCCCACTTGGGCTTCGTGGTGCTTTTCAAGTGAGTTTCGTGTAAATGAGAAACATTTGCTGGAAAAGTTGTTCGCTCAAGATGGCTTTGTTTTTCTCTACATCCATCAGTCCCTCCATCCTGACCATTTTCCTGGTCCCTCTTCCAGAAAACCATCCCAACAGCATGATCCTGCCATCCTATTTTCACTGCAAGCCTTAGCGCTTTTTTATAAATGATGTTTTTCCCCCTCGATGGCTGCTCACGTTACTTTTGAAATGTGACCTATAACAGAATCCAATGTAAAGCCCCTTGAGGTCTTGATTTGTCCAGCGTGAGCCATAGAACAACATGCAGTATGCCATGAACAAAAGTAAACAGGAAAATGTGTTGACAGAAGAGGTCAATGATGGGAGAAATGGAAATAACAGATGAAGACACTGACTGATTTTTGCTGTGGTTGCTGTGCAATGGGAGTAAGCATAAGTTTCAGAACATGATGACGGTGAGAATGAAAAGAAGGACAGTGAAATGAACGATTTAGGCATTGTTTGGGGCAACAGCTGCTGCCTCTGTAGAGAGGACTGTCTGGATGCGAGGTTTGGGACGTGGATGTGACTTACTGTCAAGGGTTTCATTCAGTCTAATCTGTCCGTAGTCCTCTTTTTCTTCCACCTCCACATGATAACGATGAATGTCAACCGCGGGTGACATCATAGTTGCATGGAGTCCCATTGAAGAACCACAAATTGAAGTAGCCCAAATCTGATATGAAAAGATCTTAATCCATGTGTTTTAGCACACACACACACACACACACACACACACACACGTATGCGTGCTCTATTTTTTACACCCCGTGTTTTATGAGGACATGGCCCATGTCCTCATTATACAAAATGTCCGGATTATGTGACGTCTTAACTGGAAAATTGTCCCTCAAAACCACATTTACCAACACACACATGCACAAAAAGTAATTTGGATCTCACAGGGTGAAAAAATAAAAATAAAAAATCAGATTCAAGCCACTTTGGCCGCTGTGTGAATGTAGTCTTTATACTGCTGTGGTGGTCTTTCAAGATATATCCAAAGCGCGTATGGGGGCATGGCTTGTGGCCTAATAGCCTCCCTAATATGATAAACGATAATGCTTTTAAAGTGTGTTGAGTCTGAAACAAGACAGTGTTAGTATGTTGTGACCGGATGGTGCAGTTACATAAATTACAACATAATCACACATAAGAGCATATAAGAGCACCATAATTCTTCCGAGCACCGACTAATGTAGAAAAGTTTTGAAAAACAGATGGCAGAAAAGCCAGACTGACAACAAAATCAAGGGACTTCTGAGTGCTTGTGCTGAGCACAAAATTTCTTGGCAGATTAGTGACACTGCATGGGATGCAGTCATCCGATCAAGTTGTTGAAGTTGTGTGCAAAAGAGACATCTGCAGAAGAAAATTGCAAGTGCTTAAGAAATTGAGATCATTAAAAAAAATAATAATTCATGACATCATTGATCACAGTGTACGAAGAAGCCATGGGAGAATAAGCTGGACAGTTTTATATGAACAGTTCCTTAAAAGGAAAGTGCTGCAGCTCATGTGAGCAGTCTGGACATGGAAATGAGAAAGCAAGAAGCCAGTTGGCTGATAATGAGGAGGAGGCTAACGTTTCTGAAGGACCCCATTAAGTACAAATACGTGTGAATAGTGGCTAGCGTTATTTTAATGGTGTTTAAAGGTCTGTCTGAACTGTGATATTCTCTCTTGCTGTGTCGCAGACCGTTAAATAAAAGGGTTTTATGTCTGAGAGCAGTATTATATTCTGAATGAGTTCACAGAAAACGTCTAAGAAGAACAAAATAATAACAGCATGTTATCCGCTGAGAATGGGAACAATAAGGCTCTGGTGTATGGTGCTATATCCTGTGTTGTACCTGAACACGTTCATTGAACGAAAGTTCACGAACTAGTTCATATTTTGTGCGAACGTGAACTGAACGCGCTCTCTTTCTCCTTGATGAGCGTCGGGTATGAACGAGTTCATCTGGGCACCTGTGAATGACGCTCTTTCAAAGTTCACGCACGGTCAAAACCGTGCCAGGTTTCCAGCGAACCCCATTTAAAATACACCACAAATGTGTATCTGAGGAAATCAATCAAACATGGCAACACGGGCTGTCGCTTCTGTCACGCTAACAATTGTGTCATCAAAGGTTTAAAACAAGCATGGAGGAAGATGAAAGCTGCAGTCGCCCAGAGCTGGAGAAGCGGCCTGACTCCGGGGGGGGATTGAAATATTGAAATGGGGAAAAAAACATTTGCACCTTAAAGACCTGTTTTTGTCTTATAATAAAGACCATTTGGCAGCAAATTTTTCCTCATATTTTTAATCTACTGTAGAGAGAAGCTGAAAGGGAAATTACAGTTTTACATGGGCTGTCCCTTAAATGCTAATGTGAACCCTGGTTGCGTAAGGATTCCGAATTGGACACATAGTTTTCGGCAGATGAAATAATTGCCGTTTGTGGTGGTGTAGTATGTGGGCAGTGGCAATCATTTTGACAAATAATTGCTCGCAGCAACATTAAAGAAGAAACAAAAAATGAACTATTTAGTTCACTTTTTTAAATGGTGAACTGAACTAGTTCATTTTAATTTCTGTGAATTATGAACTGAACTAGTTCATTTTAATTTCTCTGAACTATGAACTGAACTAGTTTGTGTAGAAAGTGAACTTGCCCAACACTGCCTATATCACAATAGCCTTGTGTGATAGATCTTATCAACTGTTACAGTAACACTCACAGATTTGGACAAACAATATCATACTGTATCAATAAAATTACATTAATTGGCATTTGAAAAATGCCAATAAATACATAAATGTAAATCTTTCGAGGTGGATCATATATGCCTTGTGGGCCCTCTCTGCAACTCGTAGTAAAGTTTTCCAGAACTGACTTGTGTGTGATGAGGAGTGCAGTGTAGCCATGAAGCAGAAAGCAATGTGTGCTAAATGGTCCATAAGCACGGCTTGGCCTGGCCCTGGAAGCCCCTCTGAACCCCATATGGTGAATGAGTGTGTGCTACATGCATGGACGCATGGCCTAACTCTCAGCAGGACTGGTCTCTGCCGGATAACGTCCCATAAAACACTGAGACAAATATGCAAACACATTCACATGAGCGTACTACACATAAGTGAACCAGTGGTTGAAAAAAACCCAAAACAAAACAAAACAAAACACCATCTACACTTCAGAATCATATATTGCATATCAGCCTTGCATGAAATTGCAGGGTTATGTCTTACCATATGGCACATATTTCTCGTATATATAATATATATATATTATATATATTTAGCAACACAAACACAATTCTGACCACCATGACAGCAATGTATCCACGTCTCCATATATTCTACTGGAGAAACAAACTATTGCAGACACCACACTGTCCTCCCTGATTCTGTGAACTGGTAAGTGGTTAGGAATATAATTGCTCGCTTAAACGCCTGAGAAATGGACATCCAGTTCTGCTGAGTTGGTACATTTTGTGTGCCCTCATTGTTGAGACGTGCAGTCATGCAGTGCTTTGAGTCCCCGTCAGCATTCATGTAGGGTTAGAGGTGCTTCAGAAGAGTAGAGGGGGAGGGTAATGGCCAGATATTTTACTGGATTATCAAACACTTTTTGTCTGTCCATGGCAAGAGTGGAGTAAAACCACAGAAATCAGAGGCTCTATCTGCTTTCTGTTGTGTCCTGTGGTTTAAAGGACACACATTGTCCTTTTTTTTTTGTGATCAAATTTTTACAATTTCCTGTGGTGTTATTTTAATGTCTTTAACATTCTTTGGTCCAGATACCATAGCAATAGAGTACAAAAGCACCAGTTTCAACAATAGCTTTATAGCAGCTGGTTTAAGCAGCTGGAGTGAGTGTTTGACTTGGTAGTCACATCAGGGACCCAAATATACTGTAAGCTCTTAAACACAGATATAATGTTAGTTCATATGTCCTTTCTATTAGTTCCTATTCACAGCCAAGTAATTATTTTAAAGGGACTGTAGAGCCTTTAATAGCAATGAAGAAGCCACACAAATTTAGGGATGCACATATTGTATACTTGTGAACAAACATGCACAGATGCCACTGTCAGTATTTTCTGGTTGAAGTGTCTAGTATGGCCTAAGTGGACAAACAAAAGGCTCCTCTATGGGGTTTCAGTGTAATGAGAGGCAGTTTGATCGTAAATAGATTGCCCTGCAGAGTTTTCCATTTCACTGCAAGACAAAAGAGACGAGCCATCAAATTCAGGTCATCTGGGGCTTTTACGTCGGCTGAAGAGCTCTGTGACGTTTACAGAGAATTCAAACATCAGTACCTTTGGGGGGAGAGTATTAGAGGATGAGGTTTGGGATGGAACAAGCTGGATCGTGTTCAAAGCTGCTTGGATGAAATTCAATGTTTGTATTTCTTATTTGGAAAGAACTGCAGCTCTTTTGTCTCCAACATAGTTTTTACACCCAACCCAAATTATATATGTATTTCAAATAAGTGAAACACCGTAATAATTACGCTTGTGAAAGAAAATGAAAGACGCATTATCATGATACAAAATAATTCATATGATAAACACAAATTTGTCAGATTGTGAGCACCATTCAGCTTAAACAAGAAATCCCAATTATTTTGTTTCTTACACAGTTCATAATCATCACTGGACATACTACTGTATTCACATTAGCTGGTGAAAAGTAGAACATATTTAGTCATCCATCCATCCATCAATTATTCATACCCATTTAGTCCTATGGAGGGTCACAGGGATCTGCTGGAGTCTATCCCAGCTCTCTTTGGGCGAAAGGCAGGGGTACACCCTGGACAGGTCACCAGTCCATATTTAGCCCTTCTGAATAAATAGTATAGGGAATGTGTCGATTTCGGACAAACTGTGTCATTTTGATCCTCCTCTTTTCAGTTTCTTTAGGTAAATCCAACACACCATTAATGAATTAGGCAGATGAAATAAGCAAGTGAACGAGCAATGAGAAAGAAGACTAATTAGAATGAAGAAAAGCATGAATCACCAAGCTAATTTTCCATCTTTGCAGTCAGTTGATGAAGCTGAAGGTGTCATCTTTGGCAGGTGTGTATGTAGCACAAACCTGACACCGGACTTTCTCTCAGATGCTCTTCCCTTAACCACTGATTCTGACAAGCACTTAGGCTTTATTCAAACTCCAATTTTAATCCAATTAAATTAATCAAAACTGTAGTTGCAGGAAACACCACGTCCAGGGTGGTCCAGAAGGTTTTCCTCGGTCAAAACAGAAGTTTAAGGGGAAACTTCAGAAGAGTTGATTATGGAGTTTCTTTTCATACTTTAAAGATTGAAATATAATGAAAATGTATTAATATTTAAAAGATAACGTGAAAATAAATAACATGATATAAATAACTAGGTGTATATTCTCTGCTGCTGTACTGAAGAAGAGCTTAAAATGATCTGGTCACTAAAAAAGAAGATCCTCTTACTCATTATCAGAATTTATTGATGCATATGTGGATTCTCTCCGGATTCTCCAAACACTCCAGTCCAAAAGCGTGCACGCTAGGCTAGCTGGAAAGTGTGTGTGGGTTTTGTTTCAGTGTGGTCCTGCGATAGATTGGTGACCTGTCCAGCGTGTACCCTGTCTTCTGATAGGTTACAGGTGGGACCTTGAATAAGACTGAACTGGGTATAGAAAATGGATGGATGGATGGTATTTGTGACATTATAGAAAAATGTACTGACCACTCAACTACAAATGATTAAAACAATCACAAGTACATCAATTTAAGTTTCAAAATCATCCACACTGCCTGTGTTAACGTTTGTAAAACTGCCACATGAAAAATGAGACGATTAGCGATGGTATATTTGATGTTCCTGGGTCTATTTGTAACATTACATGCTTGGATGTTTGTGTCAACGCTGCCTTTTACTTGCTATATTTTGTGTTCTGCTCAACTGTCTGAGTTCTCAGTCTTGGGACTTGCTTGAATACAAATAACATTTTTACATGTCTGGATGTTACACTGAGACATTGTAAAACAAATATTGTTTTACAACAAAGGGTCAGAAAAGGTTGGGACAACTGGAAAATGGAAAAGAAAGATAGGAATATTCTGATGACTTTAATTTTTATCTCTTTGCAGACAGCTTGAACCCAATACATTTCATATATTTTCTCATCATCCTCATTACACTTGTTTATAAGCATCCTTTTTTTTTTTTCATTTTAGATCAGCCCGTTACAAAAATGTTGGTATCCAGTGCTCGTAAAGATGTGAAAGAAAAAAAATTATGAAATTTAATGTCAACAGACCTTTGGTTTGTCTATAAACTGGGCTGTGTCTCTTGTGTGGTTTTTCTCTAGGTACCCCAGCTTTCTTCCCCAGTCCTAAACATGCATTTTAGATTGATTAGTAATTGTAAACTGATCTTACTGTGGGTTTGAGCATTAGTGTTTGCCTGGTCCTGCGATCGACTGTCCACTTCCAGGATGCACCCAGACTTCTGTCTGAAGACAGCTGGGATAGGCTCCAGCAGTAGCAGCCCCGAATGATTGAACACCCATTCTCTCATGGAGAGTCCAGCCACCCTGCAGGGAAAACTTTTCACCACCTGTATCCGAAGTCTTGTCCCTTTTTTCAGAACCCTCGGTTCCTGAGCTTAGGTGAAGGTATGACATAAACAGAGATCCTTGGAATTTTACATATAACCCTAAATATTTTTGATTTGGGATTGTAACCAGTTAATTTTCAGATTTTGGTTTATTCTACACTCACCACCCACTTTATTAGTTACACCTGTCCAACTGCTTGTTAACGCAAATTTCTAATCAGCCAATCACATGGCAGCAACTCAATGCATTTAGGCATGTAGACATGGTCAAGATGATCTGCTGCAGTTCAAACCATCAGAATGGGGAAGAAAGCTCATTTAAGTGTCTTTGAACGTGGCATGGTTGTTGGTGCCAGACGGGCTGGTCTGAGTATTTCAGAAACTGCTGAGCTACCGTGATTTTCGCACACACATCTCTATGGTTTACAGAGAATGGTCTGAAAAAGAGAAAATATCCAGTGAGCGGCAGTTTTGTGGGCACAAATGCCTTGTTGATGCCAGAGGTCAGAGGAGAATGGCCAGACTGGTTGGACCTGATAGAAAGGCAACTGTAACTCAAATAATCCCTCGTTACAACCGAGGTATGCAGACGTGCTTCTCTGAACGCACAACACGTTGAACCTTGAGGCAGAAAGGCTACTGCAGCAGAAGACCACACCGGATGCCACTCCTGTCAGCTAAGAACAGGAAACTGAGGCTACAATTTGCACAGGCTCACCAAAATCAGACAATAGAAGATTGAAAAAATGTACCATGGTCTGAGTCTCGATTTTTGCTGGGACATTCGCATGGTAGGGTCAGAATTTGGCATCAACAACATGAAAGCATGGATCCATCCTGCTTTGTATCAACGGTTCAGGCTGCTGCTGGTGGTGTAATGGTGTGGGGGATATTTTCCTGGAACACTTTGGGCCCATTAGTACCGATTTAGTATCGTTTCAATGCCACAGCCTACCTGAGTATTGTTGCTGACCATGATCATCCCCTTATGACCAGTGTCCCCATCTTCTGATGGCTACTTCCAGCAGGATAACACACCATGTCATAAAGCACGAATCATCTCAGACTGGTTTCTTGAACATGACAATGAGTTCACTGTACTCAAATTCCTCTCCACAGTCACCAGATCTCAGTCCAATAGATCACCTTTGGGATGTGGTGGAACGACAGATTTGCATCATGGATGTGCAGCCGACAAATCTGCAGCAACTGCGTGATGCTGTCATGTCAATATGGAGCAAACTTTCTGAGGAATGTTTCCAGCACCTTGTTGAATCTAAACCACAAAGGATTAAGGCAGCTCTGAAGGCAAAAGGGGGTCCAACCCTGTTACTCTCTCTCAATGCACGGCGTAGACACAGCTTTTCTCTTACAGCTTTTATTGCTTTCTTCCAAACACAAGCAAGGTGTACCTAATGAAGTAGCCGCTGAGTGTATATTTATAACATGCTTTCTTTAAGATATTTTTGTGTTTATTTTAATAAATGTGTTTGTAATCTTTAGGCAGCAGATTTTTAATAAAAAAAAAAAAAAAAAAGAAAAGTGTATTCACCCATTAGGTTTAGCCAGAGTCTTGTCAACCAAATCTGTCCCTAGAAAAATAAATAAATAAATAAATAAATAAATGAAATGGCCCTGTACAAATATGAAGATAAAGTCACTTTGGACACTCTTTGGGCTTCATCTTTCAGCATATCATTCAAGAAAAAAGCTACTCTTAAGGTTAAAAACCAACCCTTTTTTCAGAAATGAAACCCAAAGCCCGTCGAGACGTGCTTAACACAGTCATTCAACAAAGCCAGCTGGTCAACTGTGAAAATGTCTGTTTATAAGAACCTCTTATCTTCAGCCAGTGATCTATTCATCCCTACTTTCTCTGCTTCAGCAGTAATGTATTATTGTGAGCGAGGCCAGAGAAGGCCCTTGTGGTTCAGTGAGAGAACAAGTGTGTGAGAGATCTAGAGCAATATGTAAACTGTTTGACATCAGTGTTTGGGCTTTCTTTATGAGAACATCTGCAGCAGCTGCCCTATAAATTCCCAGTGTTGAGAAAGCAGAAACAAAAAGTTAAATTTTTCTATGGCAGTGTACCATGGCGAGAAGCGGACCTTGTCGTGCCTCATCTGTAGCGCCATGGACGGAGTTTAGAGAAAGTCAAATCGTGGATGGAGAACTGAGACAATGTTGATGTGTGTTTACAAGTCAGTTCAGCATAGAAACAGAACCTCAAAGTAAGCTTATTGAATCCCATTAAATCAACTATATTTGCTTGGTTTTATTGTCCCTCTATAAACAAGACTTGAGTCAGACTTGTGTGTCTTATCCTTTGTTGATGTTGAGCTATATGTTGGCTGATATTATAATCATGTCATTTTCTGTTTAGGAGTATTTTCACTGTTATAGCTCTGGTTTCACCATGCAGTCTTTTCATAATTATTCAATGTGTCTGGATGAATTCAGTGACTAGGATTTAAAATAATCTGCTAATAAAGTTGTTTGGAAATCCCATTATGTACTTCCACACAAACCTAAAAGTAATTAATTTACATTTACATATTATACATAAAATGAAACTTTAAAAGAAGCATTCCCAGATCAAAGCTTGGCTTGGGCCCTTCTTTGTGAAGTTTACATGTTATCACTGAGTTTAATTAGTAGAAACAGAATAAACAAACGATGGGAGCAACATAAAAACTCTTCACTTCAGAAAGTAAATCAAACTTTTGATTTATTTTTTGCAAATTGCGTATTAACTGAGTTAATACTGATCCAGTTATCTGTTCTTATTTCTCACTGACTATCTATCACGTTAAAACACAAAATATATATGATTAAAATAAGTATTGAGGAGAAAGTACTTGCATCTTTTGCATAGATAAAGGTAGTAATATCACTACTTTACTTGAGGTTTTTAAGCATCTCATAAATGTAATGTTTGTAAAGTAAAATGTTGTAAAATGCCCCCTACTACATAATTAGCTCATTAGATTGTTGCTATGCATCAGTGTAAAATCAGAACTTTATGCTGCAGTTTCTGGGGAACAATTTTGAGTATGGAAATATTTCTGTGCCATCTGAGTTTGAATACGAATTTTTAAGATTGAAAATTTTCAGCATCAAAATCAGACTTTGAATTTTAAAAAAATCAGATTTCTAGCACTGAATTTTTTTTAACAAAATAAATCAGTGTTAAAAAAATTGTTGTCTTAAAATATTAGTTTTTCAAAATTCAACACGCAAAGAAATTCAACCCCCAAAAAATTTGTAAAAAAAAAAATCAACTCAAAAAAAATTCAGTGTAAAAAAATTCAATTTTGAAAAAAAAAGTGTAAAAAAATTCAACCTCAAAAAATTCAGTTAAAAATTCAAACTCAAAAAATTCAGTGTAAAAAGAACCAGACTCAACATCCGGGTCACCAGGGAGAAGCAATGATCCCTGTCTCAATTCAGCCAACGTCCAGCCAATCACGTGCGCTCCATTGGTCATGTGACACCCACCCAGATAGTAGACTGACGGTCGGCCATGGCAGCAAACTCAGGTGATGGCGCTGTGAATCTGTACTTTATTTGCTGTTTGTATTAAACATTTAAAATAGATTTAGTAAATGATATTATAATTTTAACACTGTACAATTACGTGCAATAGCGCATGACCAATGGAGAGTAACGTGATTGGCTACGTTGGCTAATTGAGACAGGGATATTGCCTCTCCTGGTGACCCGGATGTTGAGTTGGTTTTTTACACTGAATTTTTTGAGGTTGAATTTTTACACTGATTTTTTTTTAGAAATTGAATTTTTTTAAACTGAATTTTTTGAGATGTTGATTTTTTTTTTTACCTGAATTTTTTGGTGTGTTGAATTTCTTTACATGTTGAATTTTAAAAAACTGAATATTTTAAGACAACAATTTTTTTTAACACTGAATTTATTTTAACAAAATAAAATTCAGAGGCAAAAAAAAAAAGTGCTAGAAATCTGATGTTTTAAAATTCAAGTCTGATTTTGATGCTGAAAAATTTCAATCTTAAAATTCGTATTCAAACTCAGGTGGCACGAAATACTTCCATATTTGAGCCATTTTCTTGCCAGCTATAACAACTGATCATTTTCATTGTGGATCAGTCTCTAAGATTATTTTCTCTATTAATCATTTGTTTGCCTTAAAGAAATTCTGAAAGTAGCAAGACATGCAACTGAATCTTTAAATTACAAAACAATTACCAATTTTCTGGTAGCTGACAAACCTTTAAAGCAACTATCCAGCTAAACTTCGAATACTGTTCCCCAATGGCACATTTAGGATTTTTCTAAGTAAAAGGCCATCAGGGGACCACATTTCACGCACAGGGGCCAAGTATTTGTCTGCCATCCTTGTACACTATCTCTGTTTTGGCTCAAGTGTACACACATTTCACCATCTTGGCTGGAGCAGTTGGTTCCTCTGGCTCTGGAGCTTGGCCAACGAATCACATCTTGTTCTGTCACACAGTCTATCTCCATATCCTCTTTCAAACTCCAGGGCAGCTAACACTCCAAAAAACTAGGAAAGACCTCTGCCAAGCACAACAGTTCTCCCATCTAGCAATTTACAGATTGCGAAAAAAATTTGCATTCTGGATCAGATCCGGATCAGCCTTTGAAATTTGAATGAGGTTCCCATTGTCAACCCCTGAGTGAAATTTCATGAGTTTTGGGCAATAATCAACGGAGATGTTGAGAAACAAAATTTTCGGCCCCATTGACTGCAATGTTATCAAAAATTTGAAAGTGATCCAGAATCCAGGATTTCTTCTGGATCACAGCCAAAATGAAATCAGTTCTTCCTTTTCACATTTTTGACAACTCCTAAAAAATTTAATCAAAATCCATCCATAACTTTTTGAGTTATCTTGTACACAAACACACAGACAGATACAGCCAGCAAAAACATGATCTCCTTGGCCGAGGTAAAACTTAAAAAAAAAATCCCTTATTTATGCATGGATTTGTTCATATAATTTTACGTGATAAGGTACATAAAAATCCACCCTCCAGATAGATGCCATGGATGTCAAATTTAGCTGCGGAGACCCAAAATTATTTAGAGTATTTATTTATTTATTTTTTGTACCAGGCAGGTTAAATATGTGTATTTCAGTTGGAAACTTTAACACAGGGATCAAAGGAAATTTACTCACTTTTGGAACCAGCCCCAAGTGGTCAGTTGACCAATAGCTTTTTCCTTTAAAACCAGGATGTTGTACCTTGCTCATAAATAATAACTAGCAGCTGCTTCTTAATTTAATGTTTGCCAGATTCAAGCTGATTGACAGCACATCAGCTAATGTCCTTTAACACAGTGGGTGCGCAAACTGTGGTACGTGTACCACTGGTGGTACATGAGCACTCTTTGGTGGAACGTGGGGGAACATCATGACTTTCCACATTTTTCCCACATTTTCACATGAAAAAAATCGGAAACATACAATGCATTAAAAATACGTTTCAAATGAAATGTGTAGTTTGAGATAATAAAAATTTTAAAATATTTGTTGCATATTCAGTTGCAGTGCAGATGTAACAACTTTTGAGTGCGTTTATGTTGCTCTGTATGACAATATGAGTATCTGAGAATTGTTGGACAGAGTTCTAAATGTCTGATTCAGTAAAGTAACAATTCAGGAAACAATAAATAACCACAATAAGGAATAAACATCTCTGTGTGTTTAAAGCTAATTGAGAAGGTATATATGGCTATATTTTAAAACTGGTCATCACGGTGGTACTCAGAGAGCTGAATGGTCTCTTAGGTGGTACGCAGTATTAAAAGTTTGAGAACCACTGCTTTAACACATTAATGACAACCAGCATGGAGATTTATGACTTAACAACAATCTCCAGAAAACATAAGCTGTCGTTAATGTTTGATTATGTTCAAGAATGCACCTGCTGAAGCTGGCAGCTTGTCTCTACAGCTCGTTCATTTTTTTTGCACTATTTTTGGTGTTTTTGTCAGGTTTTTTTGTCAACTACTGATGGATATTCTGCAGATATTACTGTGGAAAGAAGAATTTATTCATGAGAAAAGCTTCTTTCATTGAAACGGAGCAAATCTGGAGTATATCGTCCTATTCCAACTGAGATTAAGAGGAGTTTTTGTGGTTGCTGTGTTGGTGCAAAGGTAAAAGCCAGGAAATGGAGATACATGCCCTTTTTGTCGTCAGTCATCATGGGAAATGTCATTTCCATGAATAACAAGAGCGATGAACTGGAGATACTGATGAAGAGCAAAAGCTTCTTGTCCAGGTTTGTCTTCCAGAAGACAATGCAACATGGTCTCATCTGCCATCCACAGAGTTTGATCATTAATATGTCTGGGATAACTTTATTAATCGCTGAGCTGTAATCCACAAAGAGCATCCTCCCATTGCTCTTCTGGCTCTCCAGATGATTTAGCGGTGTGTGAAGTGTTATGATGATGGGGTCCTCTGTAGATCAGTTTGATCGATTTTTATCCACCTATGATCTAATCTTTAATCTAATCTTTATATTGGAGGGACAGGACAGGGACACTTCAGAGGGCCAATGCCCTCTTGGCCCCACCCCTTAGAATTACCAATGCTGTCTCCTTTTACAACTTCACATAATTTCTGAGGTCTGAATGAACTGTCTGTGACATAATTTTATCAGTTCCTCAGAAATACAAAATCAGTATTTTCAATTATATATTTACATCTCAGAGAAAGATAAATTTTCTCTGTGGCTCTCTTCATTACAGCTAGTTCTCGAGGGTGGAATCAGACACTCCACTCAACTTCACCTCATTCTGGGAGCGTGCCCCTTTTGAGATGTGTCACAAAGCAAATGCAGCATTTACATCTGCCAACTGCACACTGAAATGCATATTTTCAGAGTTAGGTGGCCCCCCCCAGAGTTAGATATATATATATATATATATATATATATATATAGATATATATATATGATATATATATACCCTTTAATTTTTTAAAGCAACCTGTTAACAGAGCTGTCAAATAGAAGTAGACGAATGGAGATGAATTATTAGTGGGTGTAAAATGAAAAAAATTAAAAGAAAAAAATAACAAAGCATTACCAAAAAAAAAAAAAAGACATAAAAAGCCAAGATTCAAGTAAGGACGTATTTCAGATTTGTAACTGAATGTAAATGAGCCATGTTCCAGCACTGATTGTCTGCAGCACTTTCGACATAATAGAGTGAAATATTAATGGAACTAAATCTGAAGAATAAATTGTTTATAAATCGGTTTATAATTAATTGTTTAAGAATAAACACGAAAGTGGTTTCCATTATTCATATGAAACTTCTGAATTCCATTTTCAATTATATACAATTTGTCGAAAGTGCGGTAGATAGCGGGCTCTAAAATAGACAAACATTCAGACAGCAGCAGTGGAGTAGCAGCTGTTCCTGCTGTCTGGTTGCGCCTTTTTTTCTCAGAAAACTCATCATAAATTCAGTAGCGACTGAGTTGGGATGATATGACTTGCATAAATACTCTATCTCAGTCTAACTGTAGCGTTTACTTTTGTTGAAAATGATCGATATGCTCCTTGAGTTAGCAAAGAAGCTACAGTGTTTTCATCTCAGAGAGGAGTTTTCATGAATCCCTATGGCTTCGACTTCAGGTGCTGAACAAGGTTTGCATGCTCTGCATTTTTCACGTTTACTGGTCGTTTGCTAGAAACCAGCTTTATCGTTTTACTCTTCTGACTTCGTGCCTTTTGCTTTAGCTTTAGTTGTCAAGTTGTTTCTTAAGCTGTCCTACAGGACGTTAGTTAAAATAACTTATTTGACGGTAACATCGTTGTCACGTCTCCATTATCCGTCGTCTTTTCTGTAACAGAGGGTTTTAAAATATACCGATCAATTCTGACTCTATTTTACAGCAACATGGCAAGAAGGTGACTGTTGTCTGGCTCCCGACCCAAGAGATGGCATCCTGAGACAAGCCACTGTCCAGAGACTGACCTCCTCCATTCATAGTAACGATACTGCATGGGTGGTGTTCAGCAACGATGGAGAAGAGGAAGAGCCAGAGGAGGAAGCTGTCCCCGTCTTAAAACTCCTGAGGCCAGGCCTTGAACCATTCCACCCAGGAGAAGCCTGCGTTTCCTGGCAGTGTCCCTGACCCCAACCTCTGCATTCCCTTAGAGCTGAGTCATGAAGACAGAGTCCCTATACTGTCAACAGATATCTCAGAGATTACCAGAGGGAGGGCATCAAGTTCATGTACAATAACTATATTCATTCCACCGGTTGTATCCTGGGAGATGACATGGGTCTTGGAAAAACTGTACAGGTACAAAGGAAATTAAGCTGTGAAACTGACTGTAGATTTGTTAAAATGTGAGTACTTGTTCTTGACATGGCGTCACATGGCTCTCTTGCATTCATTCCCTCCACCTCTTTGCCACAGGTCATTGGTTTTCTTGCTGCTGTCTTACACAAAACAGGCACATGGGAGGACATAGAGAACAACAGGCCTCTGTTTCTGCAAAGTCCAGATACCCTCCAAGCAAAGAAATCCCAGCAAAGTGGGTTTTGAAATATACATTTTACAAAAGAAATGCTCAATTTTCTCAAGTCCTTAAATAAATATTTTGAAGCACCTGATGCATTGCACCATTTGCATTTGATCCAAGCTTTGTTTTGTCATCAGTATGATTTGAGTGTTTTTATGATCTGGTCCAGGTGTTTCTCATTGTGGCCCCACTGTCAGTGCTTTATAACTGGAAAGATGAACTGGACACATGGGGTTACTTCCAGTGTGTGGTGGTCCATGGGCTGAGGAAAGAGGAGGAGCTGGCTCGTATAAACAAAGGTCGCATTGAGATTGCCCTGACCACCTATGAGACTCTTCGCCTCTGTCTGGACCAGTTTAATAAGTAAGACTAATAAAGATGCAGCACAACGCGTCTTATCCTGAAGACAAGTAGGCAGATAATGCAATGCAATCAGGGGTTAAGACGCTACTCCAATATCTGTAAGCAAGAAACTTTAGATTTCAAAGACTCATTTAAGCCCTCGATGTCAGTAAGAAATGTGTTGACCATCTGCTTTAGTTAGCTAAGCCACGTGCAGACATAATGACATTAATGATTTATCTATGTTGCACTAGAGAATCATGTCCATACTTTCAAAATGATTTAACTTAACTTACAGAAACATAGTAACCTGAAACTGACATTTTGATACATGACTTACTGGTGACAAAATACTTGCTGCACACGGGTTTCCCATTTTCTCTCTGTTGAGGTCTTACATCTGTTTCCACTCTTGTTAGTAGTGCATCCCACTACACAGCAGCATTTAGGTATCCCTGGGTATTTTTCTGGTAGATGCAAGTGACATTGATATTCACACACATTGCAAAGTCATGGTATAGTGATTTATTGTTTTCCCCTCCTGTTTGCAGAGTGAATGACTAAACTTCACTCTTTCTTTAAGCTGGACACACTGAAACAGAAAATAACCATTATACCCTCCATATACTTATTATAATGTCTCTGTCCTTCCTTGCAGGATAAACTGGTCTGCTGTGGTTGTCGATGAAGCCCACAAGATAAAGAATCCAAACTCTCAGATCACACAGGCCATGAAGGACCTGAGATGCAAGGTCAGAAAGCTTCTGTTTTGTTTTTTTTTTGGCTATTTGAGAATTATCCTAAAAGTGTTTAACATGTAATGAATCTGTGTATACTAGCTGATGGTGAAGGGTGCTCGTGGCATTAATGTGAAATCACTGTAATTTTTGAATAATACTGCAGTCAATAGATGCATTTACACTGCAGGGTTCACGTGATTGTATTCTGATTTATATATATAATATAAGGATTTGGATGTTCTCAGATTGGAAACTTTGTTCTCAGAAGTAAACTTTTGACTTTAAGCTAAACCTTAAATACGCATAAATGTGCAAATAAAGAAACAGTTACTTGTACAAATTACAATAAAAATGTAAACAAGTGTTCTGCAGACAGGATAATTGTCCTCCACTGGTCGTCCCGCTGCATTCTTAAAAAAAAAAAAAAACAAAATATGCCCAAACCTCGGATTTGTCCTTTTAGTGGGTTGGTAAATGTCCTGCGTGCTATCACCACTTTTTGGCATGCTTGCGTTACGATGCCTATGTTACAAGCTACATATTCACGCGAGTCACTCGCAACACTTGAGGCTGATATTACATATCCCGGATAATCAACCGTGATAATGAGATTAAGTCAAATATAAACAGTAATTGTTATCGCATAAAATAATAATACCGGTAACCGTTCCATCCCGAGTGTGAATTCATATTAGCCATCTGTACTGTTACTTTCTCACATCATGATATTTCAATAGAGCAAGCATTTTACACATACTTCTGTTTACACTTTGGCTTCTGTTGCAGTTTGAGTGTTGTTATCTTATGATTTTCATCCATTTCTGACGACTGATGTTCATAACTTGTGAACACACAACTGCATTAGGCAAAAAAAGAATAACCGGCGCTGTGCTATGGAGCTTGACGTGCAACATGACAACGTTGAGTCAAAATACCCAAATGTGTGGTGTCAGTGAATACTATAGATACTTTCTGTTATGTCTTTCACAACTGCAAGAATAAAGAGGCAGATTTGGAGCTTCCATTATTGCCATTTACTTTTACTAAAGCAACTGATAACTTTGAAAACATGCAAAAATGAAAAAATGCACATACATTTAGAATACTGAGGAAGTGTGTCAATCCTTTAACGGAAATAGGACTCATATACTAATTCTTCTACTGTTTCACCTTATTAAAAATGGTGCCAGTTTTTTCTCCCTTGACTCCTGACTTTTTCCAGATCAGTATCCAAAACCATGCATGGGTTTTCCCCAGCTGGTAACGAGTGTAAATGCAGATATTGGATATGGGTCCTTCTTTAAAGATGATGTAAGCAATTCAAAAAAAAAATGTAGGCAATAAATCTGAATTGACCATCAAGATGTGCAGTGTAAATGCGTAAATGCAGCCAATGAGATCTGCATCTGGGCTAAACTTTTTTAATGCTTGCACTCGTGTTTCCATTAGATCAGAATTGGTCTCACTGGCACCATCTTACAGAACAATCTCGAGGAGCTATGGTGTGTTATGGATTGGTGAGTTAAAAGATTTAACACATACAGTTCATCTGCACATTAAAAAAAGTATACCTTTTAGTCAATTTCTGTTGTAAAAGTGCTATAATAAATGCTATAACACTCTGAAGTTTTTT